>SJXQ01003976.1:246102-391308 GCA_006408695.1 Aepyceros melampus | reverse complement strand
TGGCTAAATATTATATAAAATTAGGTAAAACATAATATTTATACTGGCAATAAAAGGCAGAAAAGTTGAAAATATCAAAGATTAGGTGCTTTATGTACTAACACATTATTTAAAATGGATCTAAGCAGAAGCCTAGGACTAAACTCAGTTTATCATTCCCAGTAAGCTATGCGGTTAAGAGCACACATTAGGGAGTTTTTCATCTCAACAGTTGAACATTGTCTTCACCTCATTACTTTCAAGCCTACAGATAAATTAGAATTTGAAATTTGAGATTATGAAAATTAATTAAACATTATAAAACTATCAAATAGGAAGACAAGATATTTTATAGAAAATAACTAAATCTAAACAAATATTTATATCAGATATTGATACTTTATTTCATAGTAAACAGAAATCAGAATATATCATCATTTAGCACTTAGAGTAAAATTGTGTATTTGTGTTGACTGTATGTTCCTATCAAAAGCAATGCTTTCAGTACCCAGTTTATGTTCTTATTTTTTGTCTTCTTATCAAAATTGATATAGTGTACTTTGAAATGGCATAATGTAAATGAGCAGAAACAACCAAAAAAAATTTTTATTGAATTGATATTCGTATAAAGAATTGAGATTAACAAAACAATGACTCTTTAAACAAATGAACGCTGGTGTTATCACATGTATCTATAATAAATAATGGTCCAAAATTGTGTTTGGTCTATGTATATACAAGTATATACACATTTGCAAGAGTGTACATATAGTCTATTTCACCACCTCTAGTAACTGAAGATGTTTTAGCTTTCAGTTATTTGAAAGAGCCACATGCTTTTATACCAAATATATAATTTACAGATAGTACCTACTTCCACTAGAAATGTGCTCATCATGCATAATGTAGAGGTATATCCTCAGGAAAATAAATGAATATCCTACTTGGAATAACAAGGAATCAATCTGAATGGTCCAGACTGTTACTTATAGTCAAGCCCGCAAGGTGAAGGTGAAGGTGAAGTCGCTCAGTCGTGTCAGACTCTTTGAGACCCCGTGGACTGTCACCTACTAGGCTTCTCCGTCCATGGGATTCTCCAGGCAAGAATACTGGAGTGGATTGCCATTTCCTTTTCCAGGGGATCTTCCCGACCCAGGGATCAAACCCAGGTCTCCCGCATTGGAGGCAGATGCTTTAACCTCTGAGCCACCAGGGAAGCTCAAGTCAAGCCCGCAACAAGGCTTTAACTCAAAGCAGAGACTGAATTTTATTGGTTGGTTGGTACTGCTACAGGTGAAGTCGCTCAGTCGTGTCAGACTCTTTGAGACCCCGTGGACTGTCACCTACTAGGCTTCTCCGTCCATGGGATTCTCCAGGCAAGAATACTGGAGTGGATTGCCATTTCCTTTTCCAGGGGATCTTCCCGACCCAGGGATCAAACCCAGGTCTCCCGCATTGGAGGCAGATGCTTTAACCTCTGAGCCACCAGGGAAGCTCAAGTCAAGCCCGCAACAAGGCTTTAACTCAAAGCAGAGACTGAATTTTATTGGTTGGTTGGTACTGCTACCTATAGTAGTATTTGAGTAGAAAAGATGAGAACAATGAAAAATTTTTTTATCATTGTTAGAAATGAGTAATGTTGATGCTCATGAGGGTCCTCCTTGAAGACAAGGATCATGTTTTACTTGGATGTGTATTCCTAGGGCACAGTAGCTACCACACAATGCTGCTGCTGCTGCTAAGTCGCTTCAGTCGTGTCCGACTCTGTGCGACCCCATAGACGGTAGCCCACCAGGCTCCCCCATCCTGGGATTCTCCAGGCAAGAACACTGGAGTGGGTTGCCATTTCCTTCTCCAATGCAGGAAAGTGAGAAGTAAAAGTGAAGTCGCTCAGTCATGTCCTAGGTACCAAAAAAATGTGGTGACTATTCTTTTTGAATTATGTCGCCAATGTTTGCTGCACATATTTGAATTCTTTATTTGCTTGAATAGGGAGAAGATCCAGTTTATCCGAACTGAAGGGACTCCAGGATTGGTGCGTCTTTCAAGTGATGCAGACCTTGTCATGCTGCTGAGGTATGTAACGCCTTTCAAAGTGGGAAATCGCCTATCATCAGGCATTCTGGAGCACTTTAGAAAATAATGTGCTAGTATTGGCAGCCAGTAAGTGCTTCTTCTAATTCTAAAGACTTGAGGAATACTTGTGATGGAGACACAGGATACTGATTTAGTGATAAGTCATTTCAGATTTTGTTACTTATCACTGGAATCAGTTTGATTTTTGTTTTACCCTGCTGGCAGAGGATGCAGTATTAGGAAAGGGAAAGAGACCAATGAGTAGAATGTCCCATCAAGGATAAGGCAGAAGGTTATACCTCACTTACCGCATGAGAGTAAAAGAGAGGTTGTATTTGTATTTTCTCCAAAATTTGTTTCTCAGAATGTCTTTTGCCCCCTTTTGCTGATTTGAAGTTATTTATTTACTTTATGGCTTTGAGAATTTAAGTTTGGGAAATCAGAGAAGAAGTTGAAATTTGGTCACTGGTACTCACTGCCAACTTGATAGACTTTTATAAAACTGACCAATTATATTTTCTTTTTTAATGGTTAGATGGGCTTTGGTTTTGAAGTTTAGGGGCGTTTTTAAGAAACTGGCAAGTTTTTAAGAAACTTTTTCAGTTTTGATTATTTTTCAAATGTAGGAGACCAGAGTAAAATAATATTTTGCTTTACCTAGTGGTTGGGACACCCACTATTATAATCTCCATAGAATTAAAGGGGAGTCATGCTGGGCCATTATCAAGCAATGTTTTATTTATTCTAAAGTATACTAGTCTCATTCATATTATTCATGAGAATCTTAACTCTAACCATTTATACTGCATGCTTGATTGCTGCCATATTTGTAAAACTAAAGCCAAAAACTCATTTTCTTTTACTCTGCAGTTGGAACATAACTCAAAGGGATATAACCATTTTTCATGGATATTTTCCTTCATTTTATCCTGAACATGACCTATTTGGTGGATAGGGGTCATTTCTCGGGCTAAATGCTAACTCTCAACTGTTTAGGCAGTTCTGAAAGCAGGATGTGGCATGCTAGATAGTCATGAAGATTCTGGTCAACTAATATGGAATATGATGTTTCTACCATAGTTTGGTTGTTGATAAAATAGCAAGTTTTATTACAAAATTCTGGCTGGGATAGGACCCTTGATTCATTATAGAAGTCTGTGGTCTTTTTATTTAAAGAATCCTACTGTTGAAATTAGTAAAAACAAAAATGATTACAAAACAGAAATCACAATTATTGTATACCTTCCCTTGGTTAAATAACCTTTAATGATATAGCCCTAAATATTTTGAGTTACAATATAGTTTATAATATTTGTATGTTGGTAAGCACTATAATTTGCATGAGTTTCTATGTGTTATGTGGTTGAATTTTAAAATATTTGAAAACTGATTTCTATATAGAGAAAGACTACATTTTTCACCTTTAGGAAAACAGACATGTTTTCTGAAGTTAATGAGCCTTTGGAGAAACATGAGAAATTTACTTATATATTAATAGCTTTATAATTATTACATACATGTGATAAATAATATTTAATTCTAGACTTTTACTTCATTTGGATTAGCAAATAAATGATTTTACACTGTAACAATATATTACATGTGCATGCTTAATAAATAATATTTAATGATTACTGAAACATTTTGGGATACTCTTATTTCTTATTTTTTATTTTGCTTTGGAGTTTGAGTCATTTCCATCAGTTACTATAAAGTCAGGCAGTGGATTTGTTCGTTACATCGATGGATTCTCTATGTCTGTTTTTATACTTTGTTGTTTGTTTTTTCTTTCTATTTAAAAATATTTTCTTGGGTATACTTTGTAGAACATGAATTATTTTTAATAAAAATATTTTTATTAATGTATAATTGATTTGTGTGCATGCGTGCTGAGTTGCTTCAGTTGTGTCCCACTCTTTGTGACGCTATGGACTATTGCCCTCCAGGTTCCTATGTCCATGGGATTCTCTAGACAAGAATACTGGAGTGGGTTGCCATGCCCTTCTCCAGGGCAGCTTTCCAACCCAGGGATTGAAACCATGTCTCCTGCAACTCTTGCATTGCAGGCATATTCTTTACCACTGAGCCACTAGGGAAGCCCATAATTTATTTTTACAAAACTATTAGTTTTAGGTGTACAACATAATGATTCATTGTTTTCATTTATTGTATTCCATTTAAAATTATTATAAAAATATTGGCCAGATTTTCTGTGCTGTACTTTATATCCTTGTATCGATTTATTTTTTTTACCTATATACATTGTCTGTTTCTTAAAAAAAAAAAGTCATGCTTGATACAAATGGACTTGACTATCAGCAAGCTGCAAGATAGAGATGATACAGCTCCAGGAAATTATTCATTTCAAAATAAACCCATGTAAAGTTTTTTCCAATATAGCTATTATACACTTAAGAATTTTAAAATAACTTTTCTGTATTTGTTATTGGTTATTCTATTTTGGCATTAGTGGTAAAGAACCTGCCTGCCAGTGCAGAAGACATAAGAAACGGGTTTGATCCCTGCATCCGGAAGATCCCCTGGAGGAGGAAATGGCAACTCACTCCAGTTCTTGCCTGGAGAGTCTCATGGACAGAGGGCTACAGCCCATGGGGTCATAAAAGAGTCAGACATGACTGAAGCAACTTAGCATGCATTCTATTTCATATATTCTGTTAAATTATAAAAAGTGTACAGAGCTTATGTAGGAAATGATTGATAAATTTGGCTACATTGGAATTGTTAATTTATGTAATGAAAGACATCACATATAAAGACATAAATGCAACAAACTAGAGACTATGTTCACGTGATATAAAACAAAGATATCATGAATACATAAAGCATGCTTTTAAATCAATTTGAAAGAAAATAACCCAAAAGAAAAATGAATAAAGGATATAAAAAGGCATTTCAAAAGAATCGAAGCATGAATAGCCAGTAACTCATGGAAAGATGATAAGTAAGTAAAGTCACTCAGTCGTGTCTGACTCTTTGCGACCCCATGGACTGCAGTCCACCAGGCTCCTCAGTCCATGAGATTCTCCAAGCAAGAATACTGGAGTGGGCTGCCATTTCCTTCTCCAGGGGATCTTCCCCACCCAGGGATCGAACCCGGGTCTCCTGCATTGGAGGCAGACGCTTTAACCTCTGAGCCACCAGGGGAAAGATGATAGTAATCATAAAATGCAATTTCAAATAATGAGACACTATTTCATGTTATTCAATTGAAAAAATAAAAAAGTCTGATAATACCAAGTGAGAAATGGGAACTCCATATCATCTGTATTTGGTGGTATTGCAGTTCTACAACCTCTTCAAAGAACAATTTGCCAGTATCTTGTACAGATAGAAAACCTACAGTAATGACTGAGCAAACTCTGCTTTTAGATATATACCTTATGTATACTTGGAGAAGGAAGTGGCAACCCACTCCAGTACTCTTGCCTGGAAAATGTCATGGACAGAGGAGCCTTGTAGGCTACATTCCATGGGGTCGCAAAGAGTCGGACATGACTGAGCGGCTTCACTTCACATGTATACTAAGAAACGCTGTTATGTGTATACAAAATGATACATACAGTATAATCATTGCACCATTATTGATAAAAGCACACAGTTGGGGTAAAAGTCAGCATTTGTCAAGAAAGTTACTGATAAATAAACGGATACATTCATAGATGGGACTTCCCTGGTGGCACAGCGGTAAAGAATCCTCCTGCTATGCAGGAGCCACAGGAGATAGCGGTTTGATCCCAGAGTCAGGAATATCCCCTGGAGGAGGACACAGCAACCCACTCCTGTATTCTTGCCTGAAGACCCCATGGACAGAGAAGCTTGGTGGGCTACTGTCCATAGCATCGCAAAGAGTCGAATACGACAGAAAGGCCTGAGCACACATGCACAAACATTCATAGAATGGACTGTATATTACATGGCAGGTAAAAGTAGCAAAGTAGATCGCTTATATAACAACGCAGATGGATATCAGAAATACATTGTTGAGTAAAATAGTTTAAGAATGTAATATACATTTATATAATTTCTAGCAACACATAAGGCAAAACTATAGATTTTTCCTGTGTACATATGTTGATAATTTAAAATTCTGGAAGGATATGTTAAAATCATGATAGAGGAGCTCAAAAGGGGCTTCCTATACAATATGAACATATACAGGTGTATAGATACAGCTATATATAGGTATATTCACCTCTATAAGTATGTATATATGTTTGAAGCAAAAGGTAATAGTAT
The DNA here is from genome assembly GCA_006408695.1 of Aepyceros melampus. Classification (NCBI taxonomy): domain Eukaryota; kingdom Metazoa; phylum Chordata; class Mammalia; order Artiodactyla; family Bovidae; genus Aepyceros; species Aepyceros melampus. The sequence continues at coordinate 384,996 of SJXQ01003976.1, read as the reverse complement.
AAATATGTGTTAATCCTGGATGATATGTATTGAGTGTTTTTATATTGTTCTCTGTCTCTGTGTTAAATTTTTCAAGTAGAAAATTTTCTCTCTGGTATGAAAGTTTTCCACATATTGGTTGTATTTAAAGGAAATGATAGGTGTCAAGGAGCAAAGGGACACAGATACAGATGTTCAAGGAGAGGGTGCTAATTGCTACTCTTAATTTTGCTGTGAGATTTTAGACCTTTGTGGTATCAACTGTTTTATGTGGCATTTTTTTCCTTAGCAATCAACTTAAAATTCACATTATTCTAATGGTTATTGATTTATCGAGAAAGAGAATTGATTGGGGACTTAATTTGGTATTACAAATACAGTTACTTATTGCTTCTTTTTCTAAATCTTTTGACCTTTATAGTTTAAAAGTGGATAGGTGGCTTAATAATATGGTATCTAAAAACGCTTTTACTATAGTGGTTTATAGTGGTTTAGCAGACATGTGCAGATGAATGAAAACCAGAAAAGAACTATCAAGATGTTATTATATTATTAATATAGCCCAGAGTTTCAGCCTTAAAATTACTGACATTTCGGGCTGGATAGTCTTTGTTGCAGGGCACTCTTCTGCACGTTGTAAGATGTTTATTGGCATGCTGACCCCCACTCATAGATGCCAAAAGTGCTCCCTTCTCAGTTATCACAACCAAAAATGTCCTCAGACATTGTCCAATGTTCTCAGAGAGTAGAGGGAAGGGCAGAATTGCCTCAGTTGAAAGCCATTTCTATAATTCTCAGGAGTTCTTTCCTTAAATCTCTGAAGACTAAACTGCTGCCACCTTTTCTCAATGTTTTCTGAAAACAAATTTAACAGATTTCTAGATTTGACTAACTACAAAGTAAAGCCACTTCCACCTCTTAATTAAAAAGTGCAAATACTCTTACTTAGATTATTGATTCTATTTTGTCAAGTGTTTGTATATTTGACAATCAACAGTATGTTTCTTTATTATAGCAGTTAATTAAAAGTCTAGGATTTCAAGATCTCAGATTCCTGATTACTATCTTCTAGGAGATTACTAGAAATAAAAACTGCACTATGGAGCAGAAGGAAGACACTAGATTGAATAAGATCAAAATCCTCACATTTGAAAAATATTGTAAAGTCAGAGTAAATAGGAAAGCTAATTATTTAACAGTTGTAATTATTTTCAAGGTGTTTTGTTATATTTTGCTTTTAATTCTCCAATGAAATCCTGAGTTCTCTGAAGGCCAAGATCCTGTTCTATATGTCTTGCAATGAAGATATAGGACATACTTTGTGTATTAATTATGAGTCCTCAATAAACATCATCTCTTGTATTTGAATTTTATTCTCAAATGTAAAAATAAAAAATCCAGTCTATTTTCAAATGAACACACAAACTCAAACTCACTTATTTAAGTGACACAATAGAAATTATGTTTTCCAAAGCTGGTGGGAAAACAGGTAAATAACCACAGATTTCACAAAAGCTGCAAACAGCCAACGTTTTGTCCCAAGGATTACCCACAGGAGAAAGGGGACAGATGTGAACTGGACCTCAGATGGAACAAGCCAAAGGGAGAGATCAGCTTACTCATTGCAAAACAAAGCGTTTACCTGTATCTTTGGCTAAAGTATGCATTTTGTTTCCTGTCTTTCCCCAGTTTATTTGAAGAAGAGATAATGTCATATGTGCCTCCACATGCCTTACTCCATCCCAGCTACTGTCAGTCCCCACGCGGCTCCCCTGTGTCCTCTCCCCAGAACTCACCAGGTGAGTCCACCTGCTTCGTGCAGTGAATTCTCTAAGGAATGAGCCCTGAGGTCAAAAGTTCTGTCCTCATAAAGGACAGTAAGGGAACATTTTGGGTACATCTGTAGTGTTGGCACAGGTTTCTGTGGCACTTCCTGTCTCTTAAAATGGCTTGTTTCCATGGGGAAGCATTTTGACAGGAAGATAATGACATTCCAAAATAGAAGGATAAATATTAACAGTATGAAATACATTGATACAGAACTTATTTTTTATGTCATGTGATGTCTACTATGTCTTAGAAAATATTGAGCACAAAATACTATGTTAGCTTTTTGGATTTTAAAAATTCTAGTTAGGAGATTGATTCAGTGAATAATAAAAAGAAATCTCCAGTTTCAAGAAATAATACAGAATTAAAATTTGCCAGTTTAATGGTCTTAGATAATTTTTTCCCTTCAGTAGTTACTAATTGCATTATATAGGAAGACCAGAGATTCATGGACAGGTAGAACATGTTGATAAATGAAATAAACTAAAAATTTTAAGTTTAAATTCTTTTTGAAAGAGGCGTGATATAAACAGAAGATGAATGTATGAACGAATAAAAAGTAGATAATGCAGCTTAGTAAATGAGTATTTTTTTAAGGAAAGTAGTCATGATGTTGACGAAACATCAGCTACATTTATCCTTATTATAAACTATGTGTTGTTCACACCATAGCAGCTATCAGAATTTAAAATAAAAAATTTTAATAGAAATCCAAACTGTCTGTGTCACTAAAAGTTGCTTTGTGTTCTTTGACATATAACTTTTGTTTTCATATGTTGGTATCATAATGAAGCTACAGACTAACTGAATACCACAAACGGAAAAGGTCTATTAATTTATTCATTTAACAGAGATTTAATGAGCATCCAGCTATGATCCAAGCGCTGAATTAGACCCTGGTGCTACAAAGATGAATAGTACTGTCTCTGCCTTTGAAAATTCATGGTGGGGCAGTGAGCCAACAAGTGGCTGAAAGCTCTGTGGTTAGTCCTGTAATGAAGAGATGTATTGGGAACACAGGTGTGGGAATGATTCTTCCTTCAAGGTGTGGGGGTGGGGAGTTTAGGGAAAGGTGAATACAACAGGTGTGAAGGGAAGCCTTGAAGAATGATGAATAGGATTTTACCAGGTGGTCCTAAAGAACGGGGACATTGTAAGTAAAGAAGTAGCATGAGCTAAACCACAGAAACATAAAGCAGTTTAGGACAAATTAATACATAAAAGTGAAGGCAAGTTCTCAGAGCTCAGGTTGGGAAAATAGGCTAGAGTTGGTTGGTTACTGAACCCTCACTTTGTACTCCATGTGGAACCACTGAAAATTTACAAACAGAAGAGCAGAACTTGCTTTACAAAGTTCAGTTTGGTGGCCATGTGCAGAATGTATTAGAATATGAGAGACTAGAGTTAGAGAATCCATCTGGGAAGCTGTTGCATTAATTCAGGTGACACGATAAAGGGATGGAATATAGGGCTTCCCAGGGGGCACTAGGTTCTTTACCAGAACCTGCCTGTGAATGCAGGAAATGTAAGAGGAGTGGGTCAGGAAGATCCCCTGGAGGAGGGCCTGGCAACCCACTCCAGTATCCTTTCCTGGAGAATCCCGTGGACAGAGGAGCCTGGTGGGCTACAGTCCATAGGATCGCAAAGAGTTGGACATGACTGAAGCGACTTCGCATGCAATGGTGATGGAGAAAAGGAAGTTAATTCAAAGACTATGTTGGATCTATGTACATTCTAGAACTTTGAGTCTAGGCGGGGATGAGTGAAGACAGATTCTGAGGTCCTCACTACATGGACTGCCTGGCAGATGGTAATGCCATTTACCAAGAAAGGGAAAAGGTAGACTGAAGCGGGGAGAGGATTAAAGTAAACTGATTTGGGACATGTTTTATTGAAGAATCTTTGGACCATCCAACTGGAGATGCCCAGAGACAGCTGGAGAAACAGTCTTGGAGCTCAGGAGAGGTTAGCAGTTAGGAACACAGGTTTACTGGTGGCCGTTGCACCCCACAGGGTAGATTAGAGGAACTAGGGAGGATAGGTCAGTGGAAAACAAGAGAAAATAAAGGATGGTGACCTGAGCAGCTCCAATATCCAAGAAGGGTTGAGGATACAAGTGAGAGAGTCAGTGGATTTTGGAAGAGAATTAGGAACATCTTTTCAGGGAAGCCAGGTTTCAAGGAGGAAGGACTGGCTCCCAGGGCCAGGTGCTCAGAGGAGTCAAGAAGGATGAGGCCTGAGGAGAGGCTATTAGATTTGAAGATCATGAAGTTTTATATGACATTTCCCAGAGCAGTGTCCATGAATTAATAGGTCATAAACTGGAATGTTACCAGTTACAGGATGATAGGAGATGTGAAGTAGAAAAAGGGTGTAAAAAATACTCTTTTCATGAAACATGGAAGTGAAAATAAAGCAAAATAAGGCAATGCTTAGAAGAAGAAGAATTAAGGAAAGGATTTTAGGATGTGGAAGTGAAGTGTTTGTGTATGTGTTAAGGTCAGATAGTGTGAGTGGAAGGAAAGTGATTTGTTGAATGGGGCGAAGAAGCAGCATTCAGCAAGCACAGGCCTGCAGGAAGGCAGGACACGAGACAAAAGCACAGGCCAGCTTTAGAACAAAGTAGGGGCCCTGTTTTGATGATACAGGATGGGGAAAAAAGTATATGACTCTAGGGGTAAGTTAAAGGAGTAGGAGAAAGATTAATGGAATTCGTTACTGGCCTTGGTCATTTACCAACTGTGTGTGACTTTGGGCAATTTACTGTCTTCCCTGAATTTGAATTTCTTTTTCTTCAATATGGAAATAATAACAATCACCTCCCATAGTTATCTGGAGAAGAACACCTTGCCTGGTACCTAAACATGACAAGCGTCCAATAAATGTTAGTTTATCCCTTTCTCTTTCTTTCTGGAAATTGACAAGTATAATTTGTTAATATTTAAACCACTAATAACTGGCCTGTATGAATCTACTTATTCCTGATTTACTGAACTAGCTGCCTAGAGTTTTAATCATTCTGACCGGTCTTAATCTTAGCTGGAACCTAAGGGGGTGTTTAAATGGATTGTCCCTTCACTTCATGCTTTATGGTTAAATTAATGAAGCTCTTTGGAGTATTGCTCATTCCAATCAAAGCTCTCCTTTCCAGACCTTTACTGTGGCCCCATCCTCCCAGAGAAAAAGGTAGATCTCTGGATTCTGTCCCTTCTGGGCCTTACAAAGGCATATTCTCTCAATGACAAGTTTGACATTCTTGAGACTCTATAAACATTCTAAATGGTGACTAAGTTTCTTCTTTTTATGTAGCATCACAAGTGTACATGCGTAATTCATGGTGGCAATAAATGCATTCTGGAAGCAGATTGAGAGTTATACAGTTTCCAAAGATATCTAAATTGCTTGCAGTGTTTGTGGTGGTTTTAATTTTCAGGAAGAATCATCTCCATATTTTTGGCCTACTCTCTTTCAGTGGGCTTTATTTGATCTTGAAGTTGGGATGTACTGCCTGATATCAACGGAAGTAACTATAACTAATTCCACATGATACAAAGGCAGGACTAGCCTCATTTACCCTGTGGAAGAATCTCTGTTTCTTTGAGTAAAATAGCCTCTTCTTCTACCAATACTCCTGAAGTTCCTATGAAAACATTTCAAATGGATTTTGAAAGTTGTCTTATACTCTTTCTTATGACTAGAATTTCATCCCTTTTAGTGGTGTGAGAAATAATATTGTGAAAATTATGACAGTCATAAATTTTAATGATCTTTCAGAATGCCTAGGAACCTGCTAAACTTTCCACACTTTTCCTCATTCCAAGCACATTTACATGTCTTTTCAAGTGCAGGGGAGAGAACGGCTTTGGAAACTTTGAATCACTGCTTTTGCAGCTGTTACAGTGCTCACCTAAAGTTGTCAAAATTTTGGAATGTAAAGGTTTGTTTTTCTAGGTCCATTATAGTGCCAGTCCTGACCTTAGTTATGCCAGAAGGAAAAGACCTTTCCAATTACCATATGGTTTATTATGCCAAATATAGGACTCAGAAGTTTATTTCAGAACTTTTTGTAGCTGCACATTTCTAGGAATTTAAATGCAAGACACCTCACTTATCTGATATTGTTGGAGATGAGCTCACTTATGTGAATTTTCCACGTGACCAAAGCTGTAAGGTTGAACATCATAAAATTTGTTTAACCTACCGTTTGCTGAGGGTTTTTAATCAATACATTATATCTCTCCCTGCTTCTCTATCCTCAGTGCCTTGAGGCTGTTTCATATTTGAGGGTGTCTTCAGACAGAGCTGTTATTACTTGACTGGAACTGGAGCCTCTGGAAGCCAGTAGAGCACCAGGCCATGCTCAAGGGAATTAACCAGACCAAAGAGCACGGAAGAGCTGTGTGGGTTGCTCTTGAAGGCTGTCTTGAGGGCAGTTATTTCTCCCAACACACACTGCAACTCCTTAAGGACCCTCTTTTCCCCTTTCCCTCCAAAGTCTTATCATCCCAGCTTTTGCTTGTCTTGTCAGCTCTTTTCACGAATATCCATCCTTCTCTTCCCTTCTCTCCCCCTCCTCCCTCCCTTTCTCCCTGACTTCCTCTTTTCCTGTTTCTCTCTGTCACTCTCTCTCCCCCTTCTCCCTCCTTCCCTCTTGTCTTCCTCCCACCTTTCCTTCGCCCTCTCCCTTCCCTCCTTTCCCTCATAGTCTCTGAAGTAGCTTTATACTTATTTTTAGAAAAGTAGTTTTATCCTTGCTTTTGTTTTAGTATCCTAGCTTTCTACTTGGAGAAGGAAATGGCAACCCACTCCAGTGTTCTTGCCTGGAGAATCCCAAGGACAGGGGAGCCTGATGAGCTGCCATCTATGGGGTTGCACAGAGTCAGACACGACTGAAGCGACATAGCAGCGCAGCTTTCTACTTGTTTTAGCTGTATATTTGTGGGGCTCTATGCTCAGTCCCACAAAGATGATCTAGGAACCAAACAATACAAATGAAGGAAGCTCTTCATTAGTGGGTGGGGATGGAGGGGTAAGATTGCAAAGACTGAGGAGAACCAAATACTACTGTCTCTGTCACAATATGCAGGTGTTTTTATTTTTGTGTTTCTGTTGTTACTCTTCCTTGTTCCCCACTCTTGGTGTTCTCAGAGGATGCCAGTCCCTGGCATGCCCTCCAGCCTTGCTCTTTTAATAAATTGCTTTTAATTTGCCAACATTTGAAAAATCAGATATGATTTTTTTTTTAATGGTATGTAAGTAGAATCATCAACAGGGTCAAAACAGTGACGTGAGGGCCTTTCATTACTCTTAGAGAATAAAGCAAAAATGCCAGGACTTCCTTGCTTGTGCTCTGTACCAGCTACTTTTGAGTTTTTTCTTAATTACATTGTTGATCTATGTTCCAGAAGATAGAGTTTTCCAGAAATTATTTTAGTGCTTGATAGTTTATTCTCATTTATTAACAGGGAATTATAAAAAAAGAAAATCATAGCATTTATTGTTTTTAGAAAGTGAACAGAAAAGAAATGCGCTTCTGAGACTTCCCAGTTCAGAAGCCTGGAACCATGCTGAACTGGGCTGAGCTTCACCCTTCCACCACAGACCAAGAGCCAGTCATCAGAGCATTCTGGGTTCTGGGTGTCACACCCAGCATCAAAAAAGACCCAGACTTCTTAGCAGTTTGATACCAAGATTTTTCTTAGTATCACCTAGAAAAGAAATCCTCTGTCTGGTAGAATTCTTTAAGTTTGTATAGAATTGTGCAGTTTTGTAATAGTCTATGGAAGTAATATTAACAGCATTATATGGGAGTGCTTTAGAACTGCTTAGCAATGTTTTTTTTTTCAAGTCTTACATCTGTTACTGAAATTTTTCCTGCAAATAATTAACATAATACTGACTCTTCATAAAATCAGCCTTTTATTTGATCCTTCTTGTATGCAATGTTGATCTTTTGTATCTGACTTCCTTTTTTAAGACCATGAAGACTATGACCTGACTCTAAGTGAATCATATCCTAGAACTTCACTTGCAGTTATGATTCTTATTCAGTTCTATGAGCTCATTCTCCAAGATATTTTTTTCTTTATTTCCAAAGTGGAAGTAATATTGTTTCTGCCATGGATTTTCTTGGCAGTTGCACCTGACTTGCATTAAGAATTTGACAAGGGCCAGCAGCATAATTTACTGTAATTTGAAAACCATGATGTAATGTGTAAATGATTTTTTCATAATAGAACTATTAGCAAAAGAATATTTGCGTTTAACAGTTTCTGTCTCCAGAGTCTCCATAATTGAATTCCTTTACCTAGAGCTTAAATGGAGTTAGAGCTAATTTTTATTAAGTATCTGTGTTGATATTGACGGAATGCATTATGGCATTTCCCACATCCTTTTAAACATCTCAAACTATATGGCAGTAGAATATGTGCTGTTTTTAAAAAGTAATCAGCTCTTAAAGAACTGTGTTTCTTTTGTGTCTGGAAAGATTTTCAGTCTTTTGTTCCTCTTTTTCCTCTTCCTTATTAATGTCAGTGCTTTTGAAAGCTGATTCATCATGGCTGCTTTCTGAGCTGTCTTGGGTTTACTAGTCTGCAGTTACTCAGACTGCAGCCACAACTGCTTTATTCTGCCACGACTTGTGCTGCAGGGCTCTGTTTCTCAGCTAGCCAAGAGAGGAGACTAGAGTTCATGCAGACTGTGTTCCTTCATGTTGCAGAGGATGTCTTACAAATACATGAGAAGTACCCCTACTTTGTCCCTGGATGGTGCCCAGGGATTTCATTGGTTAGTTTTGACCTTCTTGTGGGAGATAATGGTTCTCAGCCTTGGCTGCATGTGGGAATCATCTGGAGACCTACATGTCTTATCCCCACCGATTCTCATGTAGTATGTCCTGGTTGTGGCCTGAGCATTGGGTTTTTTAAAAAGCATCCTCAGTGATTCTGATATCATTCAAAATTGAGAACTACTGCCTAGGAGCCTTCTGTATCCCAGGCCTTTTAAGGTCAAGTTTATTTGTTTCCTTTATGGCATAGCTTTTTGGTAAGATTCATAATTATGCCAATAGAACTCTGCACATATAACTAATCAATAGATGATTTTATTAAATTCCGTTCCCCAAATCCCACTGCATTTCTCCATGTGTTCAGTATTCACTTTTATGCAGATAATTGCAATAACAACATTTACATGGGACTGCTGATGCAGCAGGCACTGCATGAAGTGATGTACCACACAGACACTGACTCATTTAATCCCCAAGTGTGGCCTGGATCTCACACTGAAACTCCACTACTGTGTTTTCAAGTGCTGATAGGGTATATCCCCCTGAACAGCTGTCATCTCCAGCTTAGTATATATAAAGCCTCACATGCCCCCCGTCCTCCAGCATCAGTCAGAACGGGCTCAGATCCTAAATCTTCCATTCACTGGCATATGCCTTCAGCTTCCTTAGTTACAAAGTGGTGGTGACGGCAGTAATAACAATGCCTGCTTCTTAGACTTGTGAGGATTTCCCAAGATCCATTTTGTGAAGTGAATGGTCCCTATTGCATAGCAGACACAACAAATGACAACTCCTGTTACTGTTTAAAAGGTTTTATATTACCACATGAGCCTCCTATTTCTCTTCCTTACTTCTCTATGGTTACCAGTTCTTATTTCACATTCTAAAAGCCCCTCTGAGTCACCACAGTCCAGGCTAGTCCTCATCCCCTCAGGCTTCTGTTTCCGCAACTACTCCTAACTGAATCTCCTCCCTGTCTTTCCTCCTTCCCGTCCTTAATCTACTCAACACCCTTTGAAAATCATTTCTGAAAGAAAGTATCACTTGTTTGTTATTTCCTTGCTCAAGAACCTATAAAGGGTTCCCACTGCTTGCTGCATCATGCTCACACTTCTTGGCTAGGTTTTTAAAAAGTCTTCTCATTATTTGGTATCAAACTTCTGACCAATGTAGTATTCTACTTTCCGCATTCCCCAGCTGCTCTAGGTTAGTGGGGTCTCCACAGTGTCTTCTGAACATGCAGGCAATGCTTATTCCAGCTCTTGCTGCCCTGCCTCAGTATAGCCTATGGGTTTTCCCATGTTTATAAAGCCATATAACACTTTGATCTCTGTTTATCCTCATTTACTATTACTTTTCTGTAACACTGGTCTCAAATGCATCGTCACTGAAAGGCTGTGGCACAGTGGGAAGCACAGGCTTCACCTCACGGGGCAACTGTCCTCCTAGGGAAATGCAAGCCAGTTGTTACAAAACTCCCTAGATAATTTTCAGGAGAAATCAGATTTTTTTTAACTTGAAATCTCCAAAATTTTAAATGTAGACAGTTAATTTAAAAACATTACATGGCAAACAAAATAGATTGATAAGGCCAGGTACGGCTCAGCCATACCCAAGCTATAGTTTTATTTTTTGTTTTTATTAATATTTTTTAAAATAAATAGTTTTATTTTCTAGTTTTCTAGTTTCATTTTTTATTTTATAGGGCTGGGCTATAGTTTTATTCCTTCTGCTTTATGGGAGTTTGTATATCATCTAGTTTAGGACTTAACCATTCTCTAGTTGTTTGATATGTACTATTTCTATCTTCCCAACCAAGATATCCACTCCAGCAACCTGACCTTGTTCATTTTGAGCATCTGTTGCTGAACAGTATTAGCAAAAAATAATCATCACTTAGTTGATTCATGCATAAGAATATATATAAGGAGCTTACATGGTGTGTAATGTAAGACACATCACAAGTTTTGTTTTCTTGTGTCTTTTATTGTGTTGTGAAATTTAGTGGAAATATCCCATATTTTTGTCATGGTGGCTGATTCCCATAGTCATCATCAATTTTGTATCCCAGCTTGTCAGTTAATCACAGTGTAATACAGAATCAAATTTTTTTATGGAAAGGGGAATAAACTATGTTGCTTTTATATTTTATTAATTATGCTTGCTGTGGAATGACATGTAAAACATCTTTAGATAATCTGTAGGTAACATAGTACTTGGCACATATTAAGAACACAACAAATCATAGTATTATTTACTCTACACAACCAGGAGACATGGGCTTTCTGCAGTTATGGCTGAATTTTGTTTCAGATCAGTATTATTCTACCCCTGTAGTATGAAATGTATGTAATTATGTGTCTACAGTATTTCTTAGTTACATTATAGTGCCTATCAAAAACAAGTTTTTGAAGGTTTTTCATCAAGTATGGAAACTTACTGTTCTTGCTTTGTGTACCACGTACTTTCACATTGTAACTTCCTGTCTAACTGCCATGATACCATCTCACCATTAAACATGAGTAATTCTGTTTGACTCATATTAGTTTGGGCTGAAAAGAGGAACATACTTGACTAACACATAGGCACCATTAATTCTTCAAACAGAATTGCTATTCTCAACCAAAAGGCCACAGGGAAGACATCTAAGACATCTTAAGATCCTGGGTAAGCCCTGTGATGTCCTTCAACTTGGAGAGGTGAAAGTGCAGGAACCCGAAAGTGCAGCCTCCTTTCACTTGTTAACTGTGGTCTCAGCCCCATGGTAATATTTTTTTCATGGTGATGTGATGAACATCAAATCCACTCCCTTGTCTCTTTGTGGTTTGCTGTAGGTACTCAGCGTGCCAATGCCCGCGCTCCAGCCCCTTACAAGCGAGACTTTGAAGCCAAACTAAGGAACTTTTACAGGAAGTTAGAAACTAAAGGATATGGACAAGGCCCAGGGAAATTAAAGTAAGTCAAAATGATACAAACCCCAGGATTGGTAGATGGTAATAGGATGCAATGCTTTGGGGACTGTAGGAAATAGATTGTGGTTTGGGATGACCAGAATCTGTTTAGTTGACATAATTATTTTGGTGTGTGTAAATCACAGTATCACCTAAAACATAATTGTTGAATTAAGCACAATTAAACTTAAGGTTTAAAGCAGACAGGAAAGTGACAATCATGTTTCATGTAAATATATAAGCAAAATTAAAAGCTGATTTATTTTGTTCTCTTGAAAATACCTCTTTGTTGACTGTTCACATGTTCACTAGATATAAGGCTGTCACAGAGTGCTGTGCTGCACATCACTGCCTGGCTAATTGGAGTATAGTATCACCACTGCTTAGCTCTGTTTTCTTCCATGAAATAAGCTTCACCTCCCTTTAAATGGGGAAATTGAAAGATCATCAGGTTGTTTGGCCCAGAATTAAGTGCATTGCCCACTTACCCATATTCCCTTCAGCCCCACTCCCACTGCATCTCATGTCTCCACTAAAGATCACTATGCCACTTGAGAGAGGACAGAGAAGGGGGTCTGACTGTAGCACCACCATGACCTGGGTGTGCTAGAAAAAGTGCCCAGCCCAACAGCTGCACAGCTCACTGCCCCTGTGCAGGGCTTGCTCCACTGAACTTGCAGGTTCCCCTTTCGTCACCTTCAAAAAACATCAACCTGCTCCAAACACTGTATGTCTCTGGGCTTCACTTATGAAAATCTTGATGATCAAACTTTCATGCCTTTGGCTTCCCTGTCATCTCCCTTTCCATTACTATTTGCATTAAGGGCAAATTGATACCTATTTAAAAATGACTTAAATTGCCATTGTCATAAGTAGATTAATCAACTGCAAGGATCATTCATTTTTATCTGTCACCTAGAGAGTTTCAAGGTTCACCTAATTTTAAAGTTAGAAAAAATTTATGTAAACTCCTCTTTTTTAAAGGACACTAAGAATTTGTCTTTCTTGTTCTCACTGTCATCTTTCTAGCTACTTAAGAATTGAATTCCTGGTCTAGGTGCATTCATGACATAGAATGCTTAAAACATGACCTCCTAGGTTTAATCTTCCTTTCATAAACAAAAGTTTTGTAAGTGTATGTGTGTTGATTTTAATCATTTTCCCTTGGAATAAATGAATTTGACCACCAGAAGAACTTTTTCATTGTTTTTACAGGTCTTAAGTAGGATGCTCTATTTACCAATGCTTCTCTGATGTAACTTTTGTTAATGCTATTAAGAGTTAAAGACAGACATGTGCTTATTGCAGACAGCAATGATAGTAAGTCATCCCACTTTTGACCTAGTTGTGGTAAATGGAAATTAAATAGCAAGTGCTCACTTCTGGAAAGATAAGGATTAGGAAATCATCTGTATTTTTTCAAATTGTCTCTTTACGGACAGGTTAATTATCAGAAGAGATCACTTGCTCGAAGATGCTTTTAATCAAATTATGGGCTACTCCAGAAAAGACCTGCAGAGAAATAAACTGTACGTCACATTCGTCGGGGAGGAAGGGTGAGTAGCACAGAGAAGTGGCCTTTGAAGCGTGGGCTGCGGCTGCAGGCGGATGTTTCCCCACAACGTCCCCTGTGGTTGCCTAAAACAGGAAATCCTTCTGGCAGGAAATGCTGTTCTCATACACTTAAACCTTTCAGCTATTTTTTTAAAGCTTCCCCTGGTTTTTAAATCATTTGACATAAAGATTCTTTGGTAAAAGCTCATAACTATAGATCATTTTTGAGAGCAGAATCTTAGTTTCATTTCTTCTCTCTTTAACTCTTTCTCTGAAAAGGAAAATGTGCTTTTTTAAAAATTGAAGTATAGTTGATTTATAGTGTTATATTAGTCTCTGCTGTAGAGCAGAGTGATTCAGTTATATATATGTACATTCTTTTAAAAATCGTTTTCCATTATGGTTTATCCCAGGATATTGAATATAGTGCTCTGTGCTATACAGTAGGATCTTGTTGTTTATCTACTCCATATATAACGGTTTGCATCTGCTAATCCCAAATTCCCACTCCATCCCTCCCCCAACTCCTCCCCTTCAGAAACCACGGGTCTGTTTGCTATGTCTGAGTCTGTTTCTGTTTTGAGATAAGTTCATTTGTGTCATCTTTTAGATTCCACATATAAGTGATATCATATGGTATTTGTTTTTCTCTTGATTTACTTCACTTAGTAAGATAATCTCTAAGTCGGTCCATGTTGCTACAAATGGCATAATTTCTTTTTATGGCTAAGTATTATTCCATTGTATATACGTGCCACCTCTTCTTTATCATTCATCTGTTGATGGACATTTGGTTGTTTCCGTATCTTGGCGATTGTGAATAGTGCTGCTGTGAACATAGGGAGCATGTATCTTTTCAAATTAGAGTTTTGTCTGGTTATATGCCCAGAAGTGGGATTGCTGGATCATATGGTAACTCTAGTTTTGGTTCTTTTGAGGAACCCTCGTACTATTTTCCATGGTGGCTTCACCATTTTACATTCCCACCAACAATATAAGAAGGTTCAAGACATGGACTTTGAGAGAAAAAGCAAGAAATTGCATTGTAACATCTATGATCTTGTTATGTGCAAAGTAAATCATACTTCACCTGTCAAAAAAGTTGGAATGCAAAGTAAATCATACTTCACCTGTCAAAAAAGTTCAGTTTTAGAATCACGAGTTAGAAACCAGTGTTTGCCAGAGGAGAGGGGATGTGAGCATGGGGGAATGGGTGAAATGGACAAAGGGTATTAAGAAGTGCAGACTTCCAGTTGTAAAATAAATAAGTCACAGGATGTAATATATAGCAAGGAATATTGTCAGTAACAGTGTAATAGCTTTCCATGCTGACAAGATGGTAACTAGACTTACAGTGGTTTGGTAGTTATCATACAGTGTATAAAAATATGGAATCACTATGTTGTACATCTGACACTGATATTGTATGTCAACTATACTTTGATTAAAAAGAGAGACAAGGTGAAAAGACAGCCTTCTGAATGGGAGAAAATAATAGCAAATGAAGCAACTGACAAACAACTAATCTCAAAAATATACAAGCAACTTATGCAGCTCAATTCCAGAAAAATAAACGACCCAGTCAAAAAATGGGCCAAAGAACTAAATAGACATTTCTCCAAAGAAGACATATGGATGGCTAACAAACACATGAAAAGATGCTCAACATCACTTATTATCAGAGAAATGCAAATCAAGACCACAGTGAGGTACCATTTCACACCAGTTAGAATGGCTGCAATTCAAAAGTCTGCAGGCAATAAATGCTGGAGAGGGTGTGGAGAGAAGGGACCCTCTTACACTGTTGGTGGGAATGCAAACTAGTACAGCCACTATGGAAAACAGTGTGGAGATTCCTTAAAAAATTGCAAATAGAAATACCATATGACCCAGCAATCCCACTGCTGGGCATACACACTGAGGAAACCAGAATTGAAAGAGACACATGTACCCCAATATTCATTGCAGCACTGTTTATAATAGCCAGGACATGGAAACAACCTAGATGTCCATCAGCAGATGAATGGATAGGAAAGCTGGGGTACATATACACAATGGAGTATTACTCAGCCATTAAAAAGAATACATTTGAATCAGTTCTAATGAGGTGTATGAAACTGGAGCCGATTATACAGAGTGAAGTAAGCCAGAAAGAAAAACACCAATACAGTATACTAATACATATATATGGAATTTAGAAAGATGGTAATGATAACCCTGTATGCAAGACAGCAAAAGAGAGACACAGATGAATAGAACGGACTTTTGGACTCTGAGGGAGAGGGAGAGGGTGGGAGGATTTGGGAGAATGGCACTGAAACATGTATACTATCATGTAAGAAATGAATCGCCAGTCTATGTTTGATACAGGATACAGGATACTTGGGACTGGTGCACGGGGATGATCCAGAGAGTTGATATGGGGTGGGAGGTGGGGGGGTGAGTTCAGGATTGGGAACTCATGTACACCCGAGACAGATTCATGTCAATGTATGGCAAAACTAATACAGTATTGTAAAGTAAAATAAAGTAAAAATAAAAATTAAAAAAAGAAAAAAAAATCATGCAGCATTTTTCAACCAGAAAGCTTTGTGAAGAATACTTCCTTCCTCAAATGTTGAGGATATTGAATTATAGTCCCTGTCTTCCCTGTCAGTGAACGTGATCGCATTATCTTCAGATAAACTAATATCATGATTTGTTAATAATCATTTCTCAGTACTTTGACCTGGTATGGCTCTAAATGGTGAAATAAAAAATATTTTTATGAGAAAAATAAAACAAAGAGAGACAAAAAGAAAAAGAGGGGAAAAATCCTCTTATTCTACCTGGATACTTCCCCAGCAGTAACTTTTAGGCCTTAGTTCTTATTTTTCTGTCCCCACTTTTTCTCTTTCTTTGGCACACCTACCAAAATAACTACCTACCGTAAAGAGAGCCTAGCCTTCTATGACTCTTCCATGAGTGTGCTCGTGGAGATAAAGTTAGGAAATGAATGCAGTGAAGACTCCCACACAGTGTTTATTCCATTCAAATAGGCGTACCAGTGGTTTTATGACTCTTCAGAAGATGGCAGCTCTCATCTCTCCTAGAGTCATTCCTCTTTCCTCATTTCATGTTTAGGTTTGGAGTCTCAGCACCATCTTTGTAGACATCACTAGAGTGAATTTTAAAAATATCACATGAATGCTAAAATTCTAGTTGTCTTCTCTTTAACTGCTTAACTCCTATTGATTTGGATCATTCTAAGGCTACAAGCTCAGTCTTGCCCAGGAATAAAGTAGATTATGGAATCTTAATAATATTCAACAAATTCAGCCATGTGGTATTGGGTTGATGAAATGGAGCTGTCAAAGTATAAAATAATTTTCATGTGCTAATCGAACTAGATAATAGCAAAATTAAAATTCAAAATTAGGCCTCTTGTCTTCCATACAGGATTCTTAGACCAATATTAGGATTTAGGCAAAACTCCTGAACTCTGGGCTTCCTTAGTGGCTCAGATGGTAAAGAATCTGCCTGCAAGGTGGGAGGCCCCAGTTCAGTCCATGGGTTGAGAAGATTTCCTGGAGAAAGGAATGGCAACCCACTCCAGTATTCTTGCCTAGAGAATTCCATGGACAGAGGAGTCTGACATGCTACAGTCCATGGGATTGTAGAACAGGACACGACTAAGCTACTAACATTTTCACTTCACTTCTGGAACTCTAATCTATCTGAATTTTTTCCTACCCATGGGTCTTTTCACTATTTCATCTAGTGACTGATAATTTATCTTGCTAAATGTAGTGTCTCCCAGCTGTGCCTAGATTGAAATATTAGATGGGAAAACAATTAATGTGAGAAAGTCTGAAAAGCTTGCCTGAGTCTTGAGCCTTTTGTTGCCGATGAACCTTAGAGGACTTGTAGCTTTTGTTAGTTGCCTTTAAGATGCAGGTGCACAGTCGAAAATGAAGGCAAATGTTTTTAGCCTGATCACAGGTATGCGTGGGATTCCAAGTATTTCCTTACATAACCAGCCGAGTTTGGATGAGAATACTTTTCCTCCCTCAGAGCTCCAGCTGTCTTCCATAATTGTTAGACCACAGTTTGTTGAGATCTCAGAGATGTAGTCATGAGTCTTTGGAAGCACTGTTACTTAGGTTTGAATAGAACAGATGCTTATCATGCTTTATCATCTTAAAGCTGCCTTCCCATGATCTGGACTGATATCCGTTCCTAGGAGGAGGCCCAGACAGAGTGGGGATTGAAACCTCTTTATTTAATTGCTACTAATGTCCAATTATTTCCTGCCTCCATTACCTGTCTTCTTCTTGTAACCCCAGAAGGAAAATAAGACGGAAGATATTTTGAGGTGTGACCTTAGCCCTTAGGGACAATCTCTGCATAAGGCTTATTGAGGCTGGAATAGGGCCAGGTTATTTCTGATCTGATGCTTTATCATGTCAGTATCATACATATGTATTATTAGATATTGAATTTATTTTGCTATTAAGTCATTAGGAATACATCATATGTTTTGCAAGATTAACCTCAAAACAACATAAAATTAAGAAGTTATTTTAGCCTTTGCCATCTTATTACATTAAAATTAAAGATCATAACATTTCTTTCTGGTTTCTAATAAATACCCAAAAAGAAAAGCTTACCTAGGTTTTTCTGTGGAATTCTAGAATGGAGCTGAAAATTTTCTGTCCCTTTTTCCTTCATTAATTTTAATGTCCTCAAAATGTGTTATTTTGGAAGTTTTTCCTGTTTAGCTCTAGTAATAGATATTAAAAAAGAATATACAACTAGTGTGTAGATGTTGGCTTTTAATATCGTTCTTTACTAAAGGGGACTAGAGCTCCTTGTAGAATGGATGATTCTCAGACTGGGGCAGGAATTGTACAAGACAGTGTCTGAAGCATCTTGTACCAGAAAGTATAGGGAAACTCAAAACAATTCACAATGATGTCAAAGGGACACAAGAACCATATGAAAGAACTCCCAGTGGTCAAAGCTGGAACAATTTGAGCAACAAAATAAAGTAGTATTGGATTAGAATCCTGAAGTATAAGATAAATATATGTTGATATAAATATACAATTGAATAACTAAATGAAGGAGAATAGACAAATCTCCTCTGCAGAAGATTTCTAAATAATTTTCTGCATAATTCAGTGCTCCTTATGAGTTGCACATAGTGACTTCCTTCCAAAGAGTACCCTATGAAAAGGGGTGGGAAAGAAGTAAGCCTACAGTGGAGAAGCCTTACAAACACACAGGCAGGTGATCAAGGCTAAAATAAAAAAATGATGGTGATATATCCTGTTGATAGTATATATCCTTGGTATGATGCGATGAGAATGGCACTACCTTTATTTTCTTCCTCCCAAAAACATGTAACACCAGCCTAATCAGGAGAAAAATATCAGATAAATCCAAACTGAGAGACATTCTACCAGATTACCTTACCAGTGCCCCTTAAAGCTGTCAAGGTCATCAAAAACCAGAAGCACCTAAGTGCTTAAGATGAGCCTAAGGAAACATAGCAATTAAATGTTGTATGGTACCCTGAATGGGATCCTGGAACACAAAAGGGATATTAGGCAAAAATGAAAAAAGTCTGAATAACGTGTGAGTTTTAGTTAATAATCTATCAATATCAGTTCATTAACTGTAACAAATATAGTAAGCTTGTGTAAAATGTTGTTAACAGGGAAACTAGGTGTGAGGTGGTATGAGAATTCTCCCTACTGTCTTTGTAACCTTTCTGTAAATCAAAAACTATTCTAAAAAGCTCACTTAGTGAAAGAAAGCATAGAGACAGGATTTAGAGAGATTCAGAAACTGTTTCCCTGAACAACATTTCTCATTTTGTTGTTGCGTGATGGGGGCACCAGGTAATTTTGGTATGTGTATGCTTCCTTTTGCACTTGAAGTCAGGAGAGTAGTAAGTCTACAGAGAGAGTTAATTCTGTGGAAAGTCCAAATTAGTAGAGGTATTGGTATGTATAGAGTATTATTTTATGTTGCTAAAGTCAACTTTGTTATCTTTGAGGGAATAATATGTTGTAATTTCTATTGATACCATCTCACTGACAGTATTTTCTACCTGTCATGATCAGGGTCTTTATTTACAATAGATTAGTGAGGGCATAAAGAGAAAGGATTTATCTTTTCAGAATAATGTGTCTGCCTACTCTCCAAAAAAGTGTGAATTAGCAGATTCACTCAGAGACTTCAGTTCTGCTCTAAGATGTTTTTTTGTGTAGGTCTTGACACATGATATATAGATTTTTCCTGAAATGGAAGAGCTGAGTCAAGAGAAATTGATAAGAAGTGTCATAGTTGTAAATGTATAGGACAGCTACAAATTCCATGTAAAGCAGAATTAACCCCAGAATATTAGAGATACCTGTATTCAATCAAAAATGCAAAAATAATTCTAGAGCCTTTTTATGTAGTTATGCTAGTTGACAAGTGATTAGTATATCTCACTAAATTAATGTCATGTTATGCTTGGCTTTTTATGAAATACAGACAATTTCTAAGCAAACACTGTGATTTAATTTGATCAGAGCTGGAGATTTTGTTCTAGTCATTTAAATTTCCACCCAGCTTAATTTGGTTATCTGCTCTTACAAAGTGGGGAGTAGGAGAAAACAGCAGTGGAGGAATGACTTGGAAACAGAGTCGTCTGGACTGAGAGTGGCAGGAAATTGCATGGTCTGCTTGCCTCTTGGGCTTCTGTCTGCCTCGACATTGCTTCTTTAAGAGAGGAGCCACAGCACTGCATATTCTTCAGTGTATTATTGTCTTCTGAATTAAAAGTTTTAGCAACTAAAGCTTGTTGGTGTCAGAAGTTAGCTACGTAGACTGTTGTGTTTACATAGGACATCCTGGGCCATTCACTTCTTTCTTTTTATTGAAGTAGAGTTGATTTATAATAGTGTGTTAGTTTCAGGTTTACAGTCACTTCTTAGTACCCAAAACAAGTAAGGAAATAATGGCCTGGATCAAGAGAGGATGTTTACACTGTGATTGCCTCTGTTTTTTTTGTCCTCCATGGCCAACTCTATAAAAGGCACCTTTCTTTAAGAAAGAATGAGTTCATTATATGTAAGGTGCCTTCTATATGACATCAGTCATCCATCTTGCAAAGCCATACTTGGACTAGGGAGGGGATGTGTGCAAACAGTTTTAGTTTGGGGATTTAAGTACAGGTGAGCTCTTCCTATGATATTTCTACCTAGGCAAATGCACGAAACTAGGGGGGTGGTGAGATCTGAAAGGTTTTTTTGAATCCCTACTTGTAAAATAACCAGCAGCTCTTATATCTGCCTGGTCTAGAAGTTGTTTTGGGTCCTGGCCTTGACCCATGTTTCCTCAAATATTTGTAAGGCTTCAAGTGAAACTAAGGTGTTGCTTGTTTTCATCTAAAGGGAGATATTTGCAGGATAACCTAATTGACCCAAACCATGCTGAAGAAAGGTGCTTCTATTTCTAGGCTTTGGGTTGGTATCTCCAGGTAAAACTTTGTCATATTAATTGCTCACAAAATCCCTACTTACGTATCACTTCTTTAGTGGTTCAAGAACTAATGCCTTGCTGCTACAGATGTGAGAGTGAATCAGAAAGTGTGTAGACCATGTGTGCCTGAACCAGCTTGTAAGAAAGAAAACCTTTCTGTCTTCCAGAAAACGTGTAGGAAATGACAGTCAGACTTCCCAATGCCACTATCCTCTTTCATTTTATAGTCTGCATCCTTTGGGATACTTTGTTTTTAGTAATTTTTAGTTGAACATAAAGAACCAGAGAATAAAATTATTTAAGAAATATTGGGTGCCACTAACAACTCGGGTGGTGTCAGCCCAGCAATGTGATGGTGTTTAAAACGCCTTATCAGCATTTCATGGGGGCTCAAAAAGACATTGCCACCTAAAGACATCTGTGCTTATTCCAAAATGCCCTCAGATGCAGCTGTTGTGTGGCCACACACCCGCTGTCCGGAGTTTCTGTATTTCCGTGCCAAGTCTTTAGCTGTGGAACCAACCTAACTGGCAAAACAGGAATGTAACAAATGATCCCTGTGATATGAGTCATATTAACTATTTATATGGAAGAGGTTGCTAAGACATTACAGGAAGCAAATGCATAAGGTATCCTGCTGGGACAGGTCTTATTGAATTAGGTAGACGTATGTAATTTGTAATCAACAACCTGCTCTCAGATATGTGGTTCTAAATTTCAGATTTTAATCAAATCAAACTTTAAAAATGTCTTCACTTTAGAGTAACTCTATCAGTGCTGCTGGAGTTTAAAAAAAAAAAAAAAAAGAGCAAATAAAAGCCTGACCAGTTGAGAAAGATATATTTTCCTCCTAGACCTAGATACATTGCCTCCAGGCCAGGGCTCATGGCTTCCTGCTTAGTAGCTGTGACCACTCCTGGAGATTTCATACACCCTAGGATATTGTTGTGATTTTACCTTTTCTTGAAATGATCTTCACTAAAGAAGAGGATTTAGAGTAAGTCAGGTTTTTTAATAAAGTAACATTTTCCTCCTACTTTCTTCTATAACAGAGGTTGGCAAACTTTTTCTGTAAAGAGCCGTATAGTAAGTATTTTCAGCTTTTCAGGCCATTCCGTGTTGTACCTACTCACTTTGCCATCACCTACTCCCTTTGCCATCATAACAGCCCCAGACAGCACATAAACAAATGAGCATGGCTGTGTTCCAATAAAACTTTTTTTACAAAGTGAGGGCCTGGACCAGACTTGGCCTGCAAGTCACAGTTTTCCGACCTCTCCTCTATAAGCAATGTTGTGTTTAGTCCTGATGAACGTTTTAAATAGATTGAAGAGTGGAGAGTAATGAGTAAAGAGTAAAGAGTAATGAGCATCACACATGGGGTCAGGAAACCTGTGTCAAGGCCCGGATCCTCCACTGCAGCTTTCATTGCTACAAGTCAGTGATTTCCTTCAGCCCCAGTCATCTCCTCAGTGAGGTGAGGGGATGGACAAAATGACCACCAAGATACTTCTGATTGGCATTCTCTGTTTCTGAAAAGACACAGGGGTCTGCTGATGTAATTCATCATCAGTAGGAAATTTAGAGAGAAGTTTTGCGTCCACAGGGATCTAGGTAGACTAGAATCATGAACTCAGTCTCACAAAGTGAAATTTAGTATGGCAAGTATTAATATTAGTGTCTAGTGCTTAGGTTTTATAAAGATAGAGCGACGTGCAGACAGGGTGGGAGAGTCCTAGTTTAAAGCAACATAGGTGAAAGGTTTGAGCTGATGACTAGCTTGTGATGAGTCAACAAAGTAAAGTGACTGCCCACAAGGCAGGGTGACATTAAGCTGCAGTAGAGGAGAAGAGTGTCCAAGAAGACAGGTCAAGAACCCTAAGTTTTTGCTGACAAGACCACACCTTGAGTATTGTGAACAGTAGAGACACACCCCTTAGGTCAGACTTTGACACCTAGAGAGTGTTCAGAGCAGAGGACCAACATGACAAGGGAATTCCCTGCCCTGCCTTGAGAGGAGGTTGTTCATGAGTGAGGAGGGGACAGGCACCAGGAATATAGACACTGCTGAACTTAGAATCTTATAGAAAATGACGTAAAAATAAAACTTTGCGTCTTCAGCATCTAGATTAGTACCCAAAACCTAATAGGCACTCACATATTTGTTGAAGGGGAGCCTCTAAATGTGTGAAGAATGTTCAAATGGAAGAAGTAATCTACTTGTCCTTGGTGATGTCAGAGACCAGAACTAGGACAGTGGAAAGAAACCACCAGAAGCTGCCTTGGCCTATTACATAGACTGATATTTTTTATTTTAATATTTATGTGCTTATTTTCATGTGTTTGGACTTTCCTGGTGGCTCAGATGGTAAAGCGTCTGTTTACAATGTGGGAGACCTAGGTTCGAGCCCTGGGTTGGGAAGATCCCCTGGAGAAGGAAATGGCAATCCACCCAGTACTATTGCCTGGAAAATCCCATGGACAGAGGAGCCTGGTAGGTTACAGTCTATGGGGTCACAGAGTCAGACATGACCGAGCAACTTCACTTTCACTTTTCATGTGTTTTAGAAAAGAAATAAAGCTAACACATCACAATTCCAAAATATTGTGTAAGACAAGACTACATTGGAAAAGCAAGTAAAGCTGGAAATATTAAGTAAATAATATGCATGTATATTCAGATATGGCAAAAATTAAGTACTTAGCATGTGGATAGCTGATGTCTGTTTTAAGAAAATTCTATTAAACTTTCAACTAAGATATATGAAGTCCTTTTAATTTTCCTTACTATTATTCCAGCTCCCTCTTCTACCTATAATAAGATCCTTTTCTCTGTCACACAATTCCATACCACACATGTGGAATTTTTTCTTTGTCATAAAAAAATATAGAAGTGGCCATTGAAGGAAATTCCATAGAGGGGAAAAAATAGAGTGAACAAAGGAAGTGTTATTAAATCCCACCATCCCAACTTATCCATTGCTTTCATTCCCCCTTCAGAATTCCTTCCTGTCTTTGAACCCTTATGTCAACTTTTCACCATAGGGTAGATAGATGTACTTTACATTTTTCATTTTAAATTGAGCATATCAAATTGCTTTATTACATACTCCTCTTTGGTGCATTTTTTTGTTCTCAGCATTGTTTGCCGCTTGTCAGTTCTCAAACTTCACACAATCATTTCTCAGAGTTTACTTTGACCCTGATGTCTTTGTAAGTAAAATGGAAATTACACTGTTGTTCAGGTGCTAGAATTTCAGCCTCTTCTCAACTACCTTCCCAAGGAAGCTTTAGACACCCTCAATTTTCTTGTCTATAATTTTCCTTGGTGTTTTATAATTTAAAATTTTCATCTGAACCCTATCATTCCATCTTTTGCCTCTGATCTCCCTAGGAGGCCTTATATCTGTAATATCCTCTCACCAATTCACTAAAGTCTCTTTTTGCCCCCATTTAAAAGTGTTTTGGAAAAACTGAGGACTCCATGTTCCTGTGGATGTATGTAACTGATGTCCTCAGGTTTAACCTGCTTAAATAAGGCATTCCCGCTGCAATCTCTCTCCCCATGGCCTGGCTCTGGGCACTTAAGTTATTTACCTTTTGATACATGATTTAATGACTAAACCACCACCACCAAACTTGATAATTAGACTTCCTGTTTTACAGAAAGTTGAGCACTATGTAAAATGTGCCTAATAAATAGAAAAAAAAAATAATGACTGCTGTTTTTGTGAATTTTTTAAAGGCTGGATTACAGTGGACCTTCCAGAGAGTTTTTCTTCCTGGTATCCAGAGAACTCTTTAACCCGTATTATGGCTTATTTGAATATTCAGCCAATGACACATACACAGTACAAATAAGTCCCATGTCTGCCTTTGTAGACAATCACCATGAATGGTAAGTATTTTTCTCCCCAAATTTTTCTTTAGCTGATTTTCTGTGATATTAGTTTTTATAAGCACCTAACTTTAAAAAATTGTTTTTTGTGGGTTTTTTTGAGAAAATCATATTTTCAGTTAAATATCTCATTTGACTCTTGTTTGCATTATCAAATTTAACATACAGGCACTTTCCAATCTAGGAATAGATTATGTTTTGTAAGACCAGTTTTAAGTGAGTTGGGTAGAATCCAAAAGGTTTTTTTCCTGAGAGAACGTTGCAGATGATGTTAGGTTCTTAGCAAGACCCTAAATCCTTGTCTGAAGCTTTGGGTGACTCTGAGCTGTGACAGGGGACTGCTAGGGGTGAGTAGGGCAAAATCCTGACCCAAAGGACAGGCAGCTTCTAGAACAGTCCTTGGGGAAGTGGCTATCATGTAGGGAGGGGCAGAGCAGCTGGGCCTGTTGGTTTTCTAATGGGAGGAGGACAGGAAGACAGAGTGGCTTAGAGGAACCGATGGTGGCAGAGAATCCTGGCAGGCAAGCAGGAGTGTAGGGTCACAGCAGTGGCCACTTATCCCAGTCACTATTTCAAGTTTGTAGCCAAGAATTGCCCCCTCCTAATTTTTCACACAAAATCAAGTAAAGCTGGTATAGGATTCCCATTTGGGAATTATTTATTCTTAAAACCTCAAATTGCACTCTGTGACATTTTTTTACATGCCTGCATTTATAGACTTGAAGTATCTATATAACCTGTTTGCTTGTTTCTGTTCATTTTCACTATAGTAACAAAAAAAAGAACGAGAATAAGAATCATGGAAAAAATTTCTTTGAGTCATGAGGTTAATATTGGTGGTTGGAGGGCATTAAGGTTTAGGACTTATTCTTCAAATTAACTTCCGTTTAACTACAGTTAGAAGTCCTCCTAACAGTAGCTATTGCAATTATGCTAACCTAAGTGGAAATAAAGAAAAACAAAGCTGCTGGATATTCATCTTAAGATGGTTGCCTAACACTAAAATTATAGTTGGACACTATGAACCTCAGTGTGGATTTACACTTTCAGAAGGCATCAGGCTTTCAAAAGGCTAGAAACTTGAATATTTTTGAAAAAGAAAATATATGTACATCTCAGCAAATCCAGTCATGACAGATATATTTAATAAAGTTTCCGAAGTGATTCAGAATAGAATTGAGCACTGAAATTTTAGAGAACAGACTGTCCCATGAGGAAACTCCCTCAAATGTACACATGCATAATTCTTGGATGGTGACAGTTACTGTTAAGCGAGGGGCTTGAGAGAGAATGGAAGTAGAACTTTCTCACTCCGAGACTGGGCTTTTCCTCAAAAGGGAATTGCTACTAGGTTTGCACTAGAGAAATCCCGCTAATATTCATGCACGCAAACTACAAGAAGACATTTTCCCCACCATTACTGGTCTCATTCTGTCAACATTTCTTACAAGTGATTTAGGGAAATTTCACTGTCATGCTAACAGGGATTTCATGCTGGCCATGTAGAGTGCTACATGCTGGACATCACTGACATGGAGAAAAGGTGCAGCAGTATCTCTGTGAATATCAGATTGAAACAGATTTCTTCTATAAGTAGGTGTGAAAATCAACTAATGAAGAACAGCCTACAGTGCATACAAATTCTCATGAATCTGGAAGGCAGTTCATCTTAGAAAATCTTAGGTGGTTAGAACTGGAAGGCATTCTTGAGAGGAAACAGAACCATTTAGAAACTGCTCCAAGACATGTAAACCATCTCCTGCTTTTCCTTCACAGGTTCCGGTTCAGTGGTAGGATCCTTGGTCTTGCACTAATTCACCAGTATTTGTTGGATGCCTTCTTCACACGGCCCTTTTATAAGGCTCTTCTCAGAATGTAAGAGTGTTTTTATTGCTTGTGTAATTTGCATGTAAACAATGAAGTATTTCCTTTATCCAAAACAATCTTTTGTCAAGGTCATGTTTTGACTCACTATCTCAGATCTATTATTATTTATTTAATAGTGGTTTAGATTTCTGAAAGTAATCAACTAATCTAATTTCAAATATGGTTACTGGATTTTTCCAGCTTCTGATCCTTTATTCCTGTCTTGTTCCCAAAGGCTTAGTTTTGCTCTACTCTGAGTAATTGATTCTCATTTGTTGCTACACATGTTTCTTCAAAACAATTATACTTCAAATACAGTGCTGAAATTCCTGTGGTATTAATGCCAATTATTAATAGAATAGTTGTGGATTAGTCTTGGTGACTCATAGCCCCCCATCTTTCACAAGATACCTTTTACATTTTGCCTTAAGCAAACGTTCAATTGCTTATTCTTGGTTCAAATTTTCACTCTCCTTTTTTAGCATTTGTTTGTTAGAGGTGGGCCGTATTTTTCAAGTCCCATATTTTTCTTGAAATCTCTCTATATGCAAGGCAGTAATTTATGATGGCAGATGAAATTTTAGCATTCACAGAACTTTTTCTTCATTGTTACCACAGTGAAAGATTGCAATTATTGTAAAATGTAGAGCCAACAGTTTCTGTCCTGTAATCAGTAGTCATTTACAAGGCTGAATAGAAGGCAACTGTCTGTGAGACTAGTAGCTCAAACTTGCAACGAGAAAGTGCAGCATGATTGCATGGTTCTAACCAGCTCATCCCTAACCAAGGCCATGTTTCCATGTATCTGCTTTCTGTAAGCTTGCTGCTGCTAAGTCACTTCAATCGTGTCCGACTCTGTGACCCCATAGACAGCAACCTACCAGGCTCCTCCGTCCCTGGGCTTCTCCAGGCAAGAACGCTGGAGTAGGTTGCCATTTCCTTTTCCAATGCATGAAAGTGAAAAGTGAATGTGAAGTCACTCAGTCCTGTCCGACTTTTTTCAACCTCATGGACTGCAGCCTACCAGGCTCCTCCACCCATGGGGTTTTCCAGGCAAGAGTACTGGACCTCAACTGAAAGTATTTCTAATGGATTCTTAAAGAGGGCCAGTAAGAAGACTTTTTCCCTCATCTCTTTTGATATATAGACCAATGAAGCCCTGAGCACCTGGACACTGGCCTTCTGACTCTCTGGTTCTTCTGGCCCATTTTCATCTTTCCATTTCATTGCCTTATCGTTCATCTTCCCATTTAAATTTCCTGAAAGAAGAGTCTATACTGACTGTTGACATGCCCTCAACACACTTCAGTAGCTTTTTTCCCACCAATAACCTATGGAAGCTTTTAAAGAATGTTTTTTAGTCTCTATTTTAATAGACCACTCTGCTGCTTTTGATAGTATTGATCCCTCCCAGACCCATCCATTTTTCTTGAGTTCTTCCTTCTCTGGTGTCCATGACACTATGCTCTCTGGGTTCACCTTTTACTTTTATGCCTCCTTTGTGGGTGTCCTGACTTGCCCTTCAACCTTGGTGTTCCTGAAGCTTCCATTCTGGTTCCCATTCTTTTCTCTCTCTATATATATATGTTCTCATGGGAAATCTCTTCAGCTGTCTCATCTACTGACTCTCCAGTCCACACCCTTGGATATGATCTCTCTTGAGTTGTAAGCTCAAGCAGTCAATACTTTACTTAATGTCTCTTCTTGTATGTCTCACAGGCACCTCAAAACCAACATGGTTAAAACTAGATTCATCAATTTCTCCTGACCTAAAACTATACCTTCCCCCATGTGCCAATCTCAAATCACTCTGGTCAGAAATTGGGAGTCACCCTTAAACAGGGGTAGTAAATGCACTGCACAGTTTCTTCTCTTCCCCACCTCCTGCCCCATTCCCATGGTACAGGTCACAAATCTTTCGGGTGGTTTTTCCTGCTAAACTTGTGGCCTTAGGAATTTTTCAACTAGTGGCCCTCAAGACTGGCAGTGAATCAGAGTTCATTTGCTGTCTCATTTTAGATATGCTTCTTTTTACCCACTCACTAAAATGGTTTACTCATTTCCACATTTGCCTCCTAAATAATTCTAAAGTTCATCTTCTCTACCCTAATATTCCTGCCTGGAAAATTCCATGGACAGAGGAGCCTGGTGGGCTACATTCTAGGAGGTTGCAGTCAGGCACGATCGAACACATACCCAGTCTACCCTGATAGCTGTGCTCTAACTAAAATCTTTATCTTACTTTGGACAGGTTACTGTAGTGGTCTATTAGTTGGTTTCCACCCAATGATACCTACCCCCCATCCCCCGTTATAAGTAAATCCTCTATACGGCCACTTCCGGGTAAATAATTTAAATTCACACCTCATATCTGATCATGTCATTGCCTGTTTTAAAACCTTTTAGTAGTTCTGAATCACCAAGCTCCTTAGAATGACATTCAAGACCAGCTTCTAGATACATTTCCGGCCTCATTCTCTGGACATTCTGTCTTAGGTTAACTCTTCTGGTGCTGCCCATATGCTTGGAATATCTGTATACTCCATCCCTTTGTGCTTTGTTCAGGTTGTCTTCGCCTGCCTCTCTTTTCTCCCTTTCTCTTTTTGTTCATTCTCCTTTACCTCTTTAGCTTGAAACATCCTAAAGACTTTAATATACGTATCATCGACTCCAAAAAGCTTCTTCTAAATCTCCAAGTCATGATTATGTAGCTTGGTTGTTTATGTCAGATATTATAGCTTCAGCACTTGGCACTTACAGTGCTTGATTAATAATCTATTTAAAATCTGTCCGAAGATTAGTTTTGAATGTTTACATGGATAGGTTGAGCTGTGTCTTAAATCAACTGTACAGAGTAAACTGAAGATGTCATTTGTTGCTAGAGAAAATGTAATACCATTGTGGGAGAGGGGGAAGGAGTAGAATTTGCACTGGACAAAAAATCAGATCAAAACAGCTTTACCCCAGCCACTTTTGATCTTGACTCAGTTACTGATTTGCAGTTTTCTCATCTTAAAAATGAGAAAATGTTTTTTAAAATGTTGATCTGATTTCAAGCTCCGTCCCAGCTACCTACTGGCTGTGTGACATATAACTTATATAACATTATATAACAACTTATATAACATCCCTGAGCTGAGTTTCTCATCAGTAAAATTGAGATAAGTATTCCTACTCTGCAACATTTTGGTGGAGACCCTATGTGTGAAAGCATTATGGAACCAATAAAATATTATATAGAAATTTGTTTGTCTTACTAAATGAAAAATATAATCAGAAAAATCAGTCAGTCTCCAGGTCAAAATAAATGTCTTCCATGTTTGCTGTGGGAAGTCCCAGTATCTACCTTACACACCTTTTCTAATTTTAACTGAAGTGTAACATGCATATAAAAAAGTGCACAAATAATGTGTTATCCACCCTAGGCTATTACTTATCACCTTAAATCATTTTATCTACTTGTGTCTTTGTTTCTCTAATGGTCTACATTAGCTCCTTGAGGGCAGTAACTGTTTGTCAAGTAGCTATTAAGATGTTTGGCACATAATTGGTATCTCATACATGTGTAGACTGAACTAAACAAAATCATCTTTGAAACTGGGCTGAGGGGAGGAAATTCCAAAACAATAGAGCAAATCAGTTGCTACCACCTTTACAACAGGGACATGTAATAGTAGCTCCACCTCATGAAGAACTTCTCTCAGCAATGAAGAAAGAAGAGAGAAATATAGAAAACTATTAAAACTGTAGAGCAATCTGTGGCTTTCAGTTTTCAGAATCATAGAAAGAGTAAAAACCATGAAGAAAAAAGGGATATATGTGAATGTGGATCATAGATTCTATCTTTTGGGGGGGGCGGAAAGCTCTGGGGAAAAAAAAAAAGTTATACAGTACAGTATAGAAATATACAAAGAATTGCTAATTAGGAAAATTATAATTTAAAATAGTTTAACCTAGCCAAAGAATACTGAACCCAAGTTGTCAACCCAAGTCCCAGTTTCACCTCTGGCATTATTTGTGTGTGGCTGTGCAAACGGCAGCCACTCTTTGCACCTTCAGTTCTGTGTCTGTAAAAGATAAAACAAATTGAATAATTCCTAAGGCATTTTACGTATCAGGGTTTAAAAATTTTATACATTTCTGAATTATTTCACTGCTTTGGTTACTGACTTTGACAAAACACATTCCAGAAATCACTGCCTATTTAGTTGATATTGTACTTGTCACTAATTCTTAGTGTGTTTCTTCACGACTCTGAGTTTTGCTAATTTCCACGCTTACATATTTGTTTCTGTCATCTTAGTCTCTGTGACCTGAGTGATCTAGAATACCTTGATGAAGAGTTCCATCAGAGCCTGCAGTGGATGAAAGACAACGACATCCATGACATCCTGGACCTCACGTTCACTGTGAACGAAGAAGTTTTTGGGCAGGTCTGTGTGTGAATAATGGTGATTGAGTGTGGTAATTGAAGGCTATTGGTTGGTGAAGGATTAATTCAGTGGCTAAAATCAAATGGTTCTTTATTTGTGGCTGGTTGGGTGGTTTAAACCCAGATTTATGTATAGTTAAAATAATCTTGGTTACAAGTAGGTTATTATAATGCCAGCTTCAGATTAAGATGTTTTAATTTATAGATAGTGATAACTGTTTGTGTGTTGTAAGCAATCTTCTTTTTATTTCCAACTAAAATATCCTTATAAGATATTAGAATGTACCTGATGTAAAATATAGTTTTTAAAAATCCATGCTACCTCAGAGTTGAATATTAAAATATTCAATTGGCACTTGTACTTAACTCTCATTCATGCTTAAGAACTAAAATGGATTGTTTTGAAGCTAGGGAAAAATAAACAGTATTTTCTGAAGGCTTGAAAACACTTTTTTTTTTTAATTTATAAAAGAGTTGGTTAAAAGATTTCTTTCAGAAATTTTATACTGGTTCATAAGTAATATTCTTAGTTAGACATTAATACCTGGCTGGTCTCCTAAATTTCATATTTTGAAAGTAGGTCTCAAGTTAACATTTGCTTGAATGTATTTCTGCTTCCTTAAGGTAAACCTTTACCTAAATATTTGCTTTCTATATGTAGTTGATTCTGAATCCTAAAGAAATTTGTGATAATGTCTTGTCAGACATTCAAATAGCAGTGGCACAGAATTTGAAACCTCTTCATTTTCATTTAGAAGATTTATTTGTGGATTTAAAGCTTAACCTGGAGCACTTGTGGCACATATATATTTAGCCACAGAGGTGCTCAGGCGTCAACTCGCTGCCCATTTTCCCTGAGCACCGCTGTACCCCAAGCTCTGTGCTGGTGCTGACCTCCAGCTTGTAAGATGTTCCCAGGGCTGGGACAGGTAGAGGCTGGTTCCAGCTCATTGGTTGCAGTAGTCTTACATCATCAAACATACTGCTTTATGGTCAGCCTTTTTGTTTTTTAATCGCAGATTACTGAACGAGAATTAAAACCAGGGGGTGCCAACATCCCAGTCACAGAGAAGAACAAGAAGGAGTACATTGAGAGGATGGTGAAATGGAGGATTGAGAGGGGTGTCGTGCAGCAGACAGAGAGCTTAGTGCGTGGCTTCTATGAGGTAAAGACAACCAGCTATAGTGGGGTTCTCGGCTGACCCCAGTTATACCTTGGTCCATCTCATTCTGCTTCATATGTGTGTCATATTCTCATTTCTCTTTTGTTGTATTTACTGTTGCTAATTCAATTTAAACACTTAAATAATTTTTCCTATATGTTTCAAGAATACAAAAAAATTTATTGCCCTGTTACAAGGAATCATTGAAATAATATGACCTGAATTTAAATAGCATTTGAGAGTTTAATGACCACTGATAACATTTAAGTCATGCATCTTACTCATGCTTAGTATGGGTAATCAAATCTCATGCCTGATATTTGAAATGATAGTATCTGAGGGTCAGAATGAGTTGTTACAAGTATTTCATATGACTTCTTTTGTGAAAAAGCCCCCATAGCTAAAATAAAAATAAACTATGAAAATGACTGGAGCACTAAATCTTCTCCAAGAGGAAAAAAAAGAAAAGAATTCATTAGTGACCAATTATAAAACAAAAATTCTGTTGAAAATTTCATCAGCCTTGTACTAAAAATATATTTGTAGAGAACTTTATAGTTTTAAAAGTGCCTCCACACAATACATCCATGTATTCCCAACACTCCTTGTGCTCTCCTTTTTTGATGAAGTGTAATTGTAGCTGAGGCTTCTCCAGGTTCTTAAACCATGTCCTGTATCCTTTGTATTCCACAGGTGGTGGATGCCAGGCTGGTATCTGTTTTCGATGCAAGAGAACTAGAACTGGTCATCGCGGGCACAGCTGAAATAGACCTAAGTGATTGGAGAAACAACACAGAATATCGAGGAGGTGAAATATGACTTAGAGATGGCTGGATTTTAAGTTTCAGACTAAAGTGAGGCAAGTGGTTCAGCACGTGGATCTGGATCCAGGACAAACAGAGGCACTTGCACTCTAATCATAGGTCTGACGCACTCTCCTTTGAGACCATGGGCAAGTACATGCCCTTCTTCCCCTAGCTGTCTCATCTGTCAAGTGGAAGGAGGACTGTTTATGCACCATCTGAGGATGTCATAAGTCTTAATTGTTGGTGAAGAAATGTGACCATAGGAACAGTAATTAATTGTTTTATGGTGTTGTTAGTGAAGCATCAAGGAGCTCATATCTGACTGGTTAAACTCCACCTATCCTGTCTTCATTCTCTAACCTGAAGAGGCACACCCTCTTAACTTCTTAATGAGCAAACATAGTTTTTCTACATTTCACTTGAACTACTTACCAGTTGTAATTCACAGTTGAAACTCATGAATAGAATAAGATATAGTTCTCAGATTTCAAATTTATTGAACAAGCCTTTTAGAATTGAAGCATTAGGTTCAACCAAAAAGGAAACTGCTGTAAGATTAGCTTAAAACTGCATGCGTGCCCAGTGTCTTCAATTATGTTTGACTCTTTGTGACCCTACCATTTGTAGCCCATAAGGCTCCTATGTCCATGGGATTTCCCAGGCCAGAATACTGGAGTGGGTTGCCATACCCTCTTCCAGGGGATCTTTCCCACCTAGGGATCAAACCCACACCTCCTCCATCTCCTGCATTGCAGGTGGATTCTTTACTGCTGAGCCACTGGGGAAGCAGCTTAAAACTGGACACGCCACCAGATAGGAAGCTTTGGGGCTGGCATTTTTATAGATCAGTACAAGTTTTCAATTAGCAGTTTGCATTAAAGCCATTGTGATTTGATTGCTGAATCAAGACACTTAGAAAGGGACCTGATGCTAACCCAGAGTTAGTTTTATTCAATACTTTCAAGCAAAGAACAAATACATTTTCTGAAATTTATTATAGTGTTATTAAGTCTTCAGAAAGTCATGAAAAACGACAGTTGGGTTTTGCTTTTAACTTAGAATGTAAGAGGAGAGCAGTAATTATGAACTTGGAGAGTGAAGAATACAAGCTTTAAGTCACTGAATTAATCACTTAGCAAACTGAAATTAGAGCTGAGCAGTTCTCCAGTTATTGGTAAATTGAAACAGAGATTTAAAGGGAAAAAAACTTAAAACTGTGGAGTAAAAATATACCTTAACATTGGCTCAGTTGCTTTTATTTTGGCTTATGCTTGTCTCTTCCAGTCCATCACTATTGCCCTGGGCTGGCTTTGCCTGCCCATTTTCTCTGAAAGGCAGGATTAAACTGCAGTGTCCATTACTCCTATTTCTGAAGTCCAATTGCTGTAATAAGTCTTTACCAATTGGCCCTCTGTATAATCCACATAGGCCTTGGCTGTTATACCTTTAACCAAACCAGTTTCATTCACTAAAATACAATTTCTCCAACATGCTGCATAACTTATGTGTTACCATAAATAGTATTAGCTTTTCTTTTACCCACCATGCACACCCCCAGGAGATTCTAATAACATTCAATCACATCAGCCAGTTTTGTGTTTACATAGGATAGACTTTTATTCTCTGTGTATGACGAATCAAGTACCTTTTTCTTAGCTTATTGTCAATCTTATCAAATAAAATCCTTGGGAAAAGAGTGCTGGGGGGAGGGAGGGGCAGGAAAAGGGCAAGATACCCAGTTGCCATGTTTGCTAACCCAGCTAGTTGGCAGTGAATGAAGGGCCGGCTTTGCTGCCATTTGCCATATGTTCACAGGGCAGCTGTTTGTAGAGAATACGATGAGATAGTTTCACTCCTCCTCCTTCTCTAAATGGTTTTGGCACAGACAGCAAAGGAGAGGCATAAAAGGGCCAGTTCAAAGGGTCAGAAAACTTTAAAGCTATAAAGAGCCAGTGCACTCATTTTATAGATGACAAAACTCTTTTCTCAGCACCAAATAGCTAATCTTTGCCAAAGGCAGGACAACGAGCCTCTGGATTTCCGTGTCCGATCTAGTTATATTTACCCTTCATTTGGATCCCTTTCTTCTCCAAAGGGCATCACTGACCAAATGGTAAACAGTAAGGCAAGAGTCCCCTCAAAACCCATGTGAGGAAAAATTCAAAGGAAAATGGTTTCTACCCACCTTCTCTTCAGGACTAACTGCTACTGATTCAGAATTAGAGTAACTCTCTCTCTGCACACTGAATATGTCAGTCAGCTGGTCTGAATCACTAACTGTGCCATAATCTTTGTCAACCTTCTCTCTGAATTTAATTTTTCTCCATTGAGTTTTTGAAATCCACTGCTACTCCCTTAATCCTCCTGTGGGATGATACCTTTGACATTTGATTAAACTCTTACTACAGTATGGAATAAAAGTAACATTTAGGTTGATGATTATTTGAAATTTACTCGTTGAAGGAATGTAAGTAGTATAATTATTTTCCCTTTTTGTTAACAAAAAGTAATTTGATTTTAAAATATGAACATTATATATAGTTTTAAAATATTTGTGATAGATGTTTATTTGTATAATTATTTGATTTATGTCTCTCTCTTTACCAGAAGCCCTGTGAGGGTCTGTTTTCTTTGCTATTGTACCCTCAACCCTCAGACGTAGTTCAGTGCTTGGCATAGTGGTTTGTTGTTCAGCGTACTGCTGCTGCTGCTAAGTCACTTCAGTCGTGTCCGACTCTGTGCAACCCCATTGACTGCAGCACACAGTTGTATCCAAATCTTTGTGACCTCGTGGACTGCAGCACGCAAGGCTTCCCTGTCTTTCACTATCTCCTGGAGTTTGCTCAGACTCCTATAGAAAATTATTTCTTAAATGAGGGAATGAAAGGTTCAAGCATTTCTAATACCAGCAACTGTATTTTTCAAAAATGATGTGGTTAACAATAACTCACTTGTTCTGTCCGCTAGTTTCATTTAGTGACCTCTCAATGGAAACAGATCTCTTGGATCCATTTAGTGTTTTGTTTTACTTTTGACACTCATGTGATCACATTAACAGTATTATTCCTTGGTCTAAAATTGTAAATAACCTTTAACAAATCCAAGATAATGATTTATGTCTGAATCTTTTGTTGACATACCAGTGTCATAGTGACTTAAGCTAGAAAACTCAAAGTAATACTAGCTTTCATGATTGGTTTGATAGGCTATCATGACAATCACATTGTAATTCGGTGGTTCTGGGCTGCAGTGGAAAGATTCAACAATGAACAACGACTGAGGTTGTTACAGGTAAGATGCCTTTAGTTAATCTTTTTAGTGCATTAATTATTGTTGGAATTTCACATTTTTAATAATGGATAAGTATACTCAGTAGATATATCCCATGTTTATCTGCATGTTCTGAATACACTGTTTTCAGACTCTTCTGATTGCATGGTTCTTTGGTTCCATCACTGTGCAGAACCTCTCTAACTAGACCAAGCATCTCATTAGAGTTGTGAGGAAGTACTGATTGCCATCCAAGAGTCCTCAGAACAACATCCACCTTCAGGGCAGTTTGATCCCTTCATCAGAGGCCCTCCAAATACTCTGCAGCCCAGCATCTCTGGCAACAGAAAGAGATAATCTTCAGTCTCATTTATCAAGAAATGATCCAGTTCCTTGATAGAGAGTCCCTTCTTATCTTCCATCTAACTTTCCACAAATTTGAGATAACATTGAAGTTTAAGAATACTGGGAAAACTAACTCATTATTTTCTTATGGTGTTATAGTTATATAGGGAAATTGTTTATTGATTGCAGCTAAAGAAATATTAGACATAAGGAAGCCTTTTGTTTGCTCAGACAATATCTTACAAGCAGGCTGGATCTTAGCTCCTTTGGATTAGCTCCTGAGTCTCAAATTTGTATGCCTATAAGTTCCTTTTGTTTTTCATTCACCTCAAATTGATCAGGGACTGATGCTAAGTAGACTTAGGTTAATTGACATGTCCACTTTATTAATCTCTAATGGAAAGTATCCGTGGTTTAAGCTTCTAAGTTAAAGGACTTATAAGATGCTATTTTCTACAAACTGTCCACATCCCCTTTCTCTTTATAATGCACTGTCTTTCCTTGGGATTCTCCAGCTCTTTGTCAGAATTCTCACATTATAGTTATTCTGTCTCTGTGGTTTTATCTTTTTGAGCTTTACCACCAGTGAGCAGCATGCTGCTCTTCCCCAGGACCTCTGTATATGAATGACCTCTTTCCTAGAGACTGGTCTCTTGGCTTCACCTTCTTCTGTTTTCTTGGGTTGATAGTTTGTTACAGGCACATCCAGCATTCCCTATGAAGGATTTGCTTCTCTCCGAGGCAGTAATGGCCCAAGAAGATTCTGTGTGGAGAAATGGGGGAAAATCACTGCTCTTCCCAGGTAAAGTAGAAAACATTTCTTTACTGTCACTACAGTGCTCTAGGGGGGAACTTTAGCTTAAGTGAATGTTGACGTATTGCCATTTTTATGTTGAAAGTTTGGAAGAGTGGAAAAAGCTTTTAGAATGAACTGATCTTGGATTACCTTTCTAAATAATGGAAAGAAATATATTCTCAATATACTTGAAGTACATATGTACATATCTTAAAATACAAAACACAACAGAACCAAAGCGTTTGTTAGCAATAGGAGAAGCAATGTTGTCATACTTGTAGCTCTAATTTATGTTTCAGAAGCTCTAGTTTTAAGTTTATTATTGGTAACTATTTCGAATCCCTTCACCTAAAAATGATCATTGTGGTTTCTAAGGAAAATTAAATCATGTAAATATGTCTCTTCTATCTATCAAACATGCCTTACCACCTTGTGAATGCTCTCTGCATTGTACTCTCATTCATAATAAAGTGATGTATTTCCTTGAGTGGAAAAAATTGCTTTACTGCTGCTACTAATAAATATAAAAGACTAGTAAGGCAGTGTTTGTGAATTTAAAAACTGGGTTGAATGGAGCAAACTAGAACTGAAGCAGAAGAAAAGCAGGGAGCAAATAAAGAGGAAGAGAGGAGTTAGTTTCAGAACTCCTTTATCAATCAGCAGTAATATATTGAATTTTTGAGTAAAAAGGATTTCAGATTGCCTCTCATTTTACTAATAATGAAACTGCTTTCTGGGGAGGTTAAATCTTCCCAAGTGATGTTGAGTTCCCGATGATGTTATCCTGAGTTTAAGTACAGTCAGCCATCTGTATCCATGAGTTCTGCATCTACAGATTCAGCCAACCACAGATTCCCAGCAACTACAGGTCAAAAATATTGTTGTGAAAAGTTTCCATAAAGTTACAGAAAACAGCAGTTGAATTTGCTACATGCTGGAAACTATAACTTAGCATTTACATTGTACTAGGTATTTCAAGCAATCTAGAGATGACTTGCTTCCAGGATGACTCAATGGTAAGGAATCCACCTGCCAATGCAGGAGATGCAAGAGACGTGGGTTCAGTCCCTGGGTCGGGAAGATCCCTCGGAGTAGAAAATGGCAACCCACCCTAGTGTTCTTGCCTGGAAAATTCCATGGACAGAGGAGCCTGGCATGCTACAGTCCATGGAGTCACAAAGAGTCATACACAACTGAACACAAGATATTTAAAGTATACAGGAAGATGTGCATAGGTTAGATGCAAATAATATGCCATTTTATATTTGAGCATCCATGGATTTTGTTATCTCTTGAGGGAGTTCTGGAACCATCCCCTGGGGATACCAAGACAATTGTATAGATGACTTTGAGAAACTTATTAAGAAGACTGACTTCTTAGCAGTTGTAAGGCACTGGTTTTTAAGAATAGCATTCTAAGCATAAACATGTAAAAAAGTGGTGCTGAAAATATAGATACAGAGAGCAATGAATAGAGCTCACTCAGGGCTGACCTGAGCCACCTCTTTGCGTACATCTGAATTTGTGAACAGAGGTGCTTGCATGCAAACATCTAAGTATTAGCTGGCTGACTTGGTGTTCCAAATGTAAAAGATTTAATTTCATTATTTAAAGAAGAATTTTAGTTTATTTTCCTTATGTCTGAAAACATGGCTTTTCTTGCTTAAACCACATTTGCAACACAAAAGCAGACTTACACTCTCTGAGTAGGGCCTTTCACCTTTCTGAGAAACTCAAGGATGCATTAAAGAGACAAGAAAGGACAGATGAATTGTGTTCTTTCTCTTGAAATCTGTTTTTGTAAAGATTTACTTTTGTAAAGTAGATGGAATAAACTGTAATAGTAGGAAGATATATCAGCTGTTCATATTTAATCACTGAAGTTTTCACCAAACCTGGTGAGCAGAGAAAGGCAATTTGGTGTAAACAACAAACTTTAGCTTCAGAGAGACTAAGCTCTACCCCAGTTTTGTTACTTGCCTGCAGGGTAATCTTCAAGAAGTTGCTTAATCTTTCTGAACCTCTGTTTCCTCATCTACATTGTAGGTCAGTAATTCTGAAGATTAAATGAAATCATGCATATAAAACATTTACTGCTAACCCTGGCCCAGCTGATGATGGCTGCCATTATGACTTCTGCCATCATCATCTGTAATATATGTCAGGCTGCAGCTTATTGGAAAGAGCGCAGGGTTGGAAGTTAGAAGACCTGGAGTTCTTAGGAGGTTGGAGTTCTTGGGAGGTTGGGACTTCTTGCCCACCCCTGCCACCAGCTGACTCTGGGGCCAGAAAAGACCACTTGATCTCTCAGCCTGTTTCTCCACTTTTAAATGGCCAGGGAAGGGGTGGTCTGTTAGCTTCAGTTCATCAATAAGTAGCACTGACAGTTCGCTGAAGAATCTTGAAGGTCAGGCCATATTTACTTGTCTACTTCCCCCAGAGTTCCAGGAAGTTCATATACTTGACTCATCACAAATGGTGGGGTTCTTCATAGCATTGCATACATACAGTTGGGTAACAGGCATTGCTGTTTCTTCCTTTCTTCATTGTGACCTGAGGCTCTAGGTTCTAGATTCCAGTTCTACCCAGATTGTAAAAGACATACATAAAGATGAACTGAGGCCCATCAGGCAAGCAGACCATTTTCATACCTTGCCTGTAACAGGCTCTAATGTTTTAGGTCCAGTGGGAGGAAAGAGCTACTTGACTATTCTACTTCACCAGTTCATCAACTTACATAGTTCATCAACTTACATAGCCTCGTTAGGAGATATGAGTGCAGATTCAAGCCCTTTGATACACTAGTTATGTGATCCTAAGAGCCTGGATCCATCTCTGAAGAGTAGAAATAACAATGCCATGCTCAAGGAGTATTTATGACAAGTGAGTGAGAATAATGTGCATGAAAGTCCTTAAGGATAGTATGTTTTCTTTGTTCTTTTAAACCTTTTATTATGATTCTTCTGGGAGCCACCATACTGCTGAAACTGTTAAAATCTGCTTCACAAAAGTGGTACATTGGAAGAAAAACATAAAAGGAGAACTTCAATTCATGACCATACAGTTTTATCAGAAGTGATTTCTTCACTGATAACTGTCATCATGAAATGTGGCATGTTAAGTACCAAAAAGATCTGTAAGATTGGCTCTGGTCTAAAGAGATGGTATATATGACTGAGCCCATTTTTTCCTACTATCAGCACAGATACACTAAAGCCATCATTCCTGCTGTTGCCTCCTAGGTTTAAGTGTAGAACTAAAGAACTGGTCTGTACCAAGCTATTCAACCCTCATGTATTTCTTTTTCTTTGTGAGATGATGTCTAACACTAAAAATGTGACTTTGTACACACTGGATACAAAATGAATGGATATGCTTCTTCCTTAAAATGTGTATTCCCTAGGAAGTCTGGCATCATCTTGTGTCAGGCAGGGAGGGCTGTGCCCTGGAGAAGTGGAAGTGGAGGTGGATGTAAAGGATGAGGACAGGCAGCCCCAGCAGAAGGGAGGGCATCTTATTCTAGACATGGATGCTTGAGGGCCTTTCAGCCTTTCAAGGAAGCAAATGAGTCTCATTCTTTTCTCAGACTTCGTAGTCCTCACTGCAGTAGCAGTAAATAATGCTACTCACAACATGGGCCAAAAAGTGTATTAAGGTATGTAGGAGTGTCTCTGAAGCCAGAACAAGTTGAATCTGTGGCTCTCTTTTTCTATCTTTTGGTAATAAAGTAACTAGAGGCCAGATGGTAAATAATGATGGAGGCAGGCCGGTGTCTCTGGAGGTGTCTAACTTGAACACATTACTGCACTTCCTCTGCTTCCTGGTTGGTAGTTAGCTCTGTATTTTGCATTTCTGTAGATTTCCTGTTCCTTGTGCTCTGATGGGCTTCAGTTCAGTTCAGTTCAGTCACTCAGTTGTGTCTGACTCTTTGGAGACTGTAAATTCACTTTATGGCAAATGCTCTCTTAAACATTCTAAAAAGCAGGCTGCTCGCATGCCCACAGGAAAATGCAGGTCAGATCCTCTCTCCCAGGGTGTTGTAGACTTTATGTGTTCTTCCCAGAAGCTCTTGCCCAGTAGGCAGTGAGATAGCTGCTGTCGTAATGGGGGAGTGTTTGGTTTTGCCAAAGGAGGGAAGCACTCATTTTAGAAAATGGCTATGTCTGGAGATGATTATAAATGCAATGCTGACCCAAATTAAAAAATAAAAAGCAAGAGTTAATTATGAAATGAGTGTCTCAGGGAGACAGCTTTTCCAGTGGAATAGAACTTAAAAGATAAAATAATTTTTAAAGATAAATTTTTTCATTAAAAAAGTTTTTAATGATGTATAGTTGATAATACAATATTATGTAAGTTACAAGTGTACAATATAGTGGTTCACAATTTTAAAGATTATTCTCCATTTATTGTTATTATAAATTATTGGCTATATTCCCAATGTTGTACAATATATCCTTAGAGCTTATTTTTTACATAAGTTTGTACCTCTTACTCCCTAACCCCTGTATTGCTTCAGAGAGACATTTTTTCACTTTTTAATCTTATGTAAAGAAAAGTGAGAAGTGTTAGTTATTCAGTCATGGTTGACTCTTTGTGATCCCATGGACTGTAGCCTGCCAGGCTCCTCTGTCCATGAGATTCTCCAGGCAAGAATACTGGAGTGGGTAGCCATTCCTTTCTCCAAGGGATCTTCCCAACCCAGGGATTGAACCTGGGTCTCCTGCATTGCAGGCAGATTCTTTACCATCTGAGCTACCAGGGAAGACTCATGTAAAGAAAAATTTTCACAAAAATGCCAAGAAGTTAAAAATAAAAAGATGGGTATATAATATAAATACATATATAGTAATATATAATAAAATATATACTAACATTAGTATGTATTATAGTATATTATTTATATTATATAATATAATTAATAAATATTTTAGTAATATATAATAAAAATA
Source organism: Aepyceros melampus (assembly GCA_006408695.1). NCBI lineage: Eukaryota > Metazoa > Chordata > Mammalia > Artiodactyla > Bovidae > Aepyceros > Aepyceros melampus. Next base: position 342,852 of record SJXQ01003976.1, on the reverse strand, counting down.
TATAAAGTCCACTACTGAGATAACCTCTAAACATACTTCTACTCATTTGTATACAACATACACATACATGACACACATTTAAAAACAAAATACAATCAGAGCATATATACTGTTTATGACCTGCTTTTTGTTTACCAAATATCACTAATCATGAACATCTTTCAGTGTCATGAAATATTGCTTTACGGTGTCATCAGTAATTCAGCCCTTCCTCCTCTAGTACAGATAGCATTGTCTACTGGCAAATTGAACTGTAAACTAGGAAATAGGAAAGTAAGTGAGGAGCTCATGTTACTCTCTTTAATTTAAAAAAAGTTCAGAACAAGAGACAGACACTGAAAGATCCCTTGGTGCCCCCTCTTTTTTGTACTTGTCTTGGGGCATCCCTCCCTAGTCTCCCACCTCCCCACCACGTGCTGGTCAGCTGAGGGGCCTTGGTTGAGAGGAAATTGGCAGAAGACTCTCCTATAATAAAGTTGTCTGCTCCTTGTTTTAATCTCATATATAAGGCCATCTCCCACCCTTTCCCTTTCTTCCTTCTTACTCAATTCATACTCTCTAATAATAATATTTTAAGGTTTTATTGTATCCTGCCATTGAATCAGCATGTGCTAACAAAGATATACACATGATGAGTAGGAATATTACTTTATTAAAGATGCTTAAATATGCTATACCTTTTGGATTGGTCTTTACCGTGGGAAATGGATAAAATGATCATAAAGCATACTTTGTCTAAAAAAAGAACTGCAGTAAATAATGTAAATTACTATGAAATAATTTGTAGTTCCTAAATGGAGTAAAAGTATTGATAGTTTTCATTGTTGCTTTCAACTGAACTGAGTCTTTCAAGTCACAACAGCTGTAAATCATAAAGTATGTGTTTGTGAATGACAAACATTACTGCTAGTAAGAAATTGGTCATCCCCTTCTCTGTGGCTTCAAGACCAAAACTAATTTGGGCTCATCTCTTTCCACCGCACAAGCCCCTCTCCACAAGACTATTGCCATAGCCTGCTGTCTACACGACTATTTCTGCATATACATACTGTAGTTCATTCTGTGCTCAGCAACCGAAGTGAGCTGAAATCTCCATATCACCTCCCTCCCCTACTTATACCCATCAATGACTTCTATTCATTAACCCAGACTCCTTGCTGAGGACTGACTACCGGGGAGTGGCCTGGTCTGGCCTACTAGCCCAACCTCCACTCACACACTCTCCCCTCACCTGCTGCAGCCACCAGCCTCCTCTTTGTTCCTCAAATTTACCAAACTTAACTCGCCCTCAAGACTCTAGAACTTGCTGCCCGATCTCTTTTCTGCTGGTTCTGCATGAGTGGCTTTGTCATCCCTAAGGAGTCGCTCTGTGCTCAGAAAGGCCCTCCCGGCTTCTGCTCCCAGTGTACTTATCATTCTGTCATATCTTATTTACTGTATAGGACTTACTTCAGTTCTGTCATTGTATACCTATTGACTCTCTCCCCTCGCGAGGATCTAACCCTGTGAGAACAACGAGCTTATTTGAATTGAATGTGGCTTTGCCTGTCATGCTAAGCCATAGCACATAATATTTTTGGTAAGCTCTTAAGTTTAACATATGACTCTGGACCATTTCAGACAAGATATGCCAAAATCACTTTTGTGTCTTTATAGTCTCATCTAAACAATTGGGATAGGCACTAGTAATTACATTACTAAGTTGTTTTGGAGATGAAGTGAGATGTTTTGTTGTTGTTCAGTTGCTAAGTCACGTCCGACTCTCTGCCACCCCATGGACTGCAGCTTGCCATGCTTCCCTGTCCTTCACTATCTCCCAGAGTTTGCTCAAATTCATGTCCATTGTCAGTGATGCCATTAACCATCTCATCCTCTGCTGCTCTCCTCCTGCCTTCAATCTTTTCCCAACTTCAGGGTCTTTTTTGATGACTCAGCTTTTTGCATCCGGTGGCCAAAGTGTTCGAGCTTCAGCTTCAGCATCAATCCCTCCAATAAGTATTCAGGGTTGGTTTTCTTTAGAATTGACTGATTTGATCTCCTTGCAGTCCAAGGGACTCTCAAGAGTCTTCTCTAGTACCACAGTTCAAAAGCATCAATTCTTTGGCACTCAGCCTTCTTTATGGTCCAGCTCTCACATCCATACATGACTACTGGAAAAACCATAACTTTGACTATATGAACCTTTGTTGGCGAAATGATGTCTTTGCTTTTTTTTTTTTTTTTGTATTTTTTTTTTAAATTTTAATTGGAGGCTAATTACAATATTGTGGTGGTTTTTGCCATGCATTCACATGAATCAGCCATGGATGTACATGTGTTCCCCATCCTGACCCTCCCTCCCACCTCCCTCCCCATCCCATCCCTCAGGGTCATCCCAGTGCACCAGCCCTGAGCACCCTGCTTCATGCATCCAACCTGGACTGGTACTGCATAGGAACCTGGAATGTCAGGTCCATGAATCAAGGCAAATTGGAAGTGGTCAAACAAGAGATGGCAAGGGTGAACGTCGACATTCTAGGAATCAGCGAACTAAAATGGACTGGAATGGGTGAATTTAACTCACATGACTATTATATCTACTACTGTGGGCAGGAATCCCTCAGAAGAAATAGAGTAGCGATCATGGTCAACAAAAGAGTCCGAAATGCAGTACTTGGATGCAATCTCATTTTAATATTTATTTAAACCTTTTGCAGCACGGCAGCTCTCTAGTTGTGCCTCACAGGCTCAGTAGTTGTGGCACGTGGACTTAGCAGCTGCATAGCACATGGGATCTCAGTTCCCCAATCAGGGATTGAGCCTTCATTTCCTGCATTGCAAGGTGGATTCTTAACTATTGGACCTTCAGGAATGGCCCCCTTCTTTGTATTTATAGTACCAACACCTAACATGCTTTCTGCCTAATAAGAGGCCATCGATATATATTTGTTAAATAAATGTTTTGTTGAATTTATTCAAATGGGGATTCCTGAATATGCAACAGATACTGACTTTTTAATGATTAGAGGGTCACACACCTGGAATAGCTAAAAAGGCTTTTTTTTAAAGCCTTCCTTTCTAGTTATTTCAGCTCAGTTGAGTGCATGCATGCATGTTCAATTGCTTCAGTCATGTCCAACTCTTTGCAACCCTATGGACTGTAGCCCACCAGGCTCCTCTGTTCCTGGTGGGAATGCTCCTCTGCCATTTCCTTCTCCAGGGGATCTTCCGCACCCAGGGATCAAACCCACATCTCTTACATTTCCTTCATTGGTAGGCAGGTTCTTTACCACTAGCACCACCCAGGAAGCCCCCTTAAAAAAGCCCTGTGGTCTAATAATCATCTTCAGTTATCTCTAGCTTGTCAGCCCTGAAGATCCCTTATGAGAATAGAACTATAACTTGATTCAAGAGTGTTTACAGTGTAAACATTAGAAACCTTAAGCTGTTTCATTTCTTCTAATTATTACCTCCAACTATTTAAGAGAATCTTAGACAGATTATGTAATTTTCTGGTTGCTTTTAATTACTACACACAGACTTATTAGTTTAAAATGGGAGGGGAGTAGGTGAAACATGGCATCTCTTCCACTTCTTCCCTCCCTTCCTGGGTCTATTTTCACTGAAATTAGGGGTGGGACATGAGGAGGGACAGGAGAACCAGAGGTCATCTTACAAAACCATCCATACACCAAGGTGTAAGGCATTTCTAGAATCTCCCTGGCTTGGAATGGCTCTGTCCTTTGCTGGCGGAATATTTAGTTCTTGAAGAGGTGTTCAGTTGTCCTAAGCCTAGTGTTTTTCCAGCCCTGCTGCAATATTTTTTCTGGATTGGGGCTCAGCCTCTTGGTCCTATGGCTGTCTGAGGTACTTCAGGGATCCTGCTCCCCACCACCTCCACCAGTATATCCTTTCTCATGCAGCCTCACAAGCCATGGGTTCTCTTCCCAAATATGCCTTACTCTGGTGCCTTTAAGCCTTACAGGTACAGGCTACACTAGCAAGCCTTCTGCTTTCAGAATATCTAAATAAGAAATAGGCACTTTCTTTCATGTTTAAAACATACTATTTTGAATTCCTTGTCAAGCTTTCCTAAGAATTCTCTCCTACCCCACTGTGTTCTAAAGGGAACTCTAAAGCAGGCCTGTAGGTTCTACAGATGAACAAGGAATAAGAGGACAAGTGCTCCCTTTCGTTGACATCTCTATTTGTGATTCTTTGCACCATACTCCCCTTACTTCATCCTCTCAGCCAGATTTTAAGTAGGGTCACAGGTCCTCAGCTGAGCAGTTGTGACTGACACTACAAAACTGTGGAGCCCAATGCTGGTATATGACTACCTTCAGAATGATATGGCTGGAACACGGATCACTGAACACTGACTACACACATTAACACAAAGTTTTTCAATGTTAGCAAAATGCTATGCTATCAGCAGGCTGGAGTTTGGGCGGATTCTTAAAGTTGTTTTTAAACTGATACATGCTCACTCTATTATGTTCCTTCCAACTTTATTTCTGTGTATTCACCAAGTGTTCGATCTCTCGCTTAGGAAGAGCCCCTGGGGAAAGAAATGGCAACCCACTCCAGTATTCTTGCCTGGGAAATCCCATGGACAGAGGACCTTAGTGGGCTACATTCCATGGGGTTGCAAAAGAGTCAGACACAACTTAGCAACTATAAAAACAACAACTCACTAAGTGCACAGTTTTAGAATTCAGAGACACTGTCAGTCCTCAGTAAATTAGGATAGCTGTCTATGATCTTTTGAATGAAACCTACTTTATGACAAGACCCAAAGTGCCACCAATTCAATTACCTTTGCTTGTTTCCTTTGAAGATATTCAGACAGTGCTTTTTAAGAGTTCTGTTTCTAAGAAAAATAAAATGAAACACATAAACGGAGCATGTTGCACTCAAAGGACATTAGTCAATATAAAAATAATAGATTAGTACTCAATTTAAAAAGGAGGTACAATAAAGGATTGCATTTTGCTCTGAGGAAAGCATGCACATTTGTCCTGGTTTGAACCCTCAGGCTATTTATAGATTCTGTTCAGGAAGGGTGTTGTGAATCATGTTTTATGGATTGAATTACACCCTCCATAAGAAATATGCTGAAGTCCTAAGCCCCCGAATCTCAGAATTTGACCTTATTTGGGGAAATAGGGTCTTTATAGAAGTCATCAAGTTCTAACGAGGTCATTCAGGTGATCCAATATGACTGTGTCCTTATGAGAGTGTGGACACAGATACAAAAGTGAGGATGTCATGTGAAGACGAAGGCAGAGATTGAGGTGGTATATCTGCAAACCAAGGAACACCAAAAATTGCCAGCAACCTATCATAAGCTAGGGGAGAGGCATGGAACAGATTCTTCCTCAGAACCCTCAGAAGGAACCAACTCTGTCGACACCTTAATCTGAGACCAAATGTCCCCGAGACCAAAACCTCCAAACTTTGTTTCCTCTGCAGAGTTTATGGTTAACTCCTCTATGCAAAATTGCATTCCTTTTCTTGCCCTGATTCTGTTCCTCTCAAGATTGAGGAGCATCAAGTAAGAAGGGGTTTGAAACTGCACATAAGCTCCTATATCCCTGTCCTTTGAAGTGAAAGGCTTTGTTTTAGTGTTCAGGCCTCCCCTGATTCTGCAAATGTTGGTTCAAGAGTTAATCAGCAGGAAATCTGAAGATGTAAAAATGAAGAATAGCTGCTGGGCTAGGAAACTGGTAACAATTTAGACTATAAACCAGCACAGCAGCAGTCACTCAACTCCCAGTTTCCTGAAAAATATAGATAGATAAAGTGCAGATACACATTGCTAAGTTGTTTTTACAGGAAGCAGACTTCCATCAGATGAACACTTCTGACTTCAACCATGTAGACCCCAGATTGATTGAAACCAAAATGTCGACAATGCTCAAAACTTCTTTGATGTCAACCAGTCTGAGAATTGTGCACAAGCCCTTCATGGCCTCTGCAGCCCCTTCCCTCACACTTGTCTTCAAAACCTTTGTCTTCCAACCTGAAACTTGGAGGTGGTCTTAGGACATTAGTCCACCAACCTTCTAGAGTTCTGGTCTTCTGAATAAAATGACTTCACCTTTCCACCAACACTTGTCTCTTGAATGCTGGACTTTCAGTTGGGAAGCAGCCAGGCCTGGGTTCAGTGATGGCCTTGTTTGCTTACAAATCTTGCACTTGTAGTCTTCAGAACTATGAGACGATGAATTTCTGGTTGCTAAAGATACCAAGTTTGAGGACTTGTTATAGCAGCCCTAGTAAATTATTTAATAACACAAAATGCCTTTTTTATAATCTTTCAATTTCTGAATTCATATACAAAAGAACTCATATCATATTTGGGAGCAACTCCTATAAGAGGTTAACACTAAAACAGAGGAAAGAGATATGGGATTTTGATATGATTAGGCTACTCAAAGTGTGGTTTTCCCACTCTCTAGCCCCTGTTATCTCTCTCTACCACATCTTCTTTCTGAGTCAAAGAGATGTCATCATTTATATAAAAATTGACTCTAGTATATCCTTTATTTTCCCTGAAATAAAATATTTTTTCCAATCTAAATCTAGCATTTTACATTGGCAAAGTGGTAATAGTTGGAGAACTTAATAAAAACTTCTTAGTTTTTATTTACAAAATGAAAATTAGAAATTTTGGTCTTTTTTTTTTTTTAAGCAGGAAGAATCTATTAAATTATCTAGAATAAGTTCCTGTTTTATTGAGTAGGAAACTGAAATAATAGAAACAATGCCCTTGCTTCCTGGAACAGAGTTCTTAAAACCTTTATAATTTAAGGGTTTCCTAAGTGATAAAAGTACTAGGAGCATCTTTTGTTCTCATGATTGGTCTTTGATCTTCGCTTCTGACACAGAGCTCCTAAATTCCTTAGAATTTCCTGGGTTATAGGAGTGTGTCTTTTGTTCTAATGAGGCAGTCTTGGTGGGCTCCTGGATAGCGTCCAAGAGGGCTGGTCCCCAGGAAGAGCAAGCCATGACTAGAAGCTTGGGACTTTTAGTTCCAATCCCCATTCTCTGGCAAGGGAAGAAAGGCTAGAGGCCGAGTTAATGATTAATCATGCCTACATGATGAAGCCATGATAAAAATCCCAACAGTATGGTATTCAGAGAGCTTCTGGGTTGGTGAGGACATCTAGGAGGGTGAAAAAGTGAAAGTGAAGTTGCTCAGTCATGTCTGACTCTTTGCAACCCCATGGACTCTTTGGAGCTTACCAGGCTCCTCCAACCATGGGATTTTTCAGGCAAAGTACTGGAGAAGGTTGCCATTTCCTGCTCCGGGGGATCTTCCCAACCCAGGGATTGAACCCGGATCTCCAGCATTGTAGGCAGACGCTTTACCATCTGAGCCACTGGGAAAGTCTATCTAGGAGGGTAGGACATCTCCGCTCCACAAGGACAGAAACTCCTATGCTCAGGACCCTCTGGATCTCATCTTGTGTATCTCTTCAGCTGACTGTTCGTCCGTATCCTTTATTATATCCTTTATAATAAACTGGTAAACACAAGTAAGAATTTCCCTGAGTTCGGTGTGCCATTCTAGAAAATTATCAAACCCAAGGATGGGTCACATCCTTGGTTTGTAGGTGATTGGTCAGAAGTACAGGTAACAACCTAGACTTTGTGATTGACATCTGAAATGGGGGCAGTCTTATGGACTCAATTTCTTAACTTGTGGGATCTGATGCGAACTCCAGGCGGACAGTATCAGAAATGAACAGAACTGTAGGACACCAGCTGGTTGTTGAATAATTGCTTGCCGGAAATTGCACTCCCGCTCTGAGTATCCTCTTTCCCCCACATCCGGTGTCAGAAGTATTTTGAGTGCGAGTTAAGGAAAATTTCCTCAGACAGAAACCAACACCCAAATGTTTTCTAGTCCATGTGTTTACTTGCTGGTAAGAAAAGGAGCAGCAGGAACCTGGGGATTAAGAAAGTACTATATTCCTGCTCCTTAATGACAAATAGGATGACCTTGGCTTCAACAGCAAGAAAAAAAAGACGAAAAAAAAAAAGTAACACACAACTGGTTGCAGTCAGAGTAATGTCAAATAAATTATGAGAAACTAGTCTACTCATCAAAGTGTAAAGGAATTTCAAAGGAAGGAAAGGAAGTTAACTAGTATTTACTGATCACACTCATTGGACCACTACCTTATAGTCACTATCTCACTTAATGCTCATCTCAGCAGACTTATTAACCATATTTTCTAGAACAGCTGAGATTTGTAGATGTTAAGAAACTTTCCCCCAAAAAATGATGACTAGCACTGGCAGAACTGGGTCCTGCATCTAGATCTATAATTAGTCTGCTAGGTTAGCAGTTGTTCTCAACTCTAATGAACTGCATCAAAATGACTTGGGGAAACGACTTTAAAATGCTAAAATCCTTAAACCCAGAGATCCTGATTCTGTGGGTCTGGGGGTGAGGGTCCAAAAATTTTATTTTCAAACAAGTTCACCATCACAAATGATTTTGACTACTGAACTACATTAAAAAAAAAAATTCTCTGTGAGAATGATTCTTAACCTTTAGTTCAGATCACTTTACCAGAGAACATGGTCTGTCAGACAGCAACTGAATAAAAAGAATCTCTCCTCATTTCAGTGTTTACCAGCATGTTCTCAATGTATTTAATATTTAATGCATTTTAAATTGAGTTGGTACTCAATTGAAACTTGAATAAATGAGCCGTGCAACATGAATTAAAGTAACTAAATCATTAAATTCTTATGTGATGGCAGTGAGGCTCTGACTTTTGCATTATCTGAAGCAGTACAAGCAAAAGTGAGGTACTGACACAGGACTGACAAATTATGTACTTTGATGAACAGGAACATTTAGAAAACAGCCATCCATTATTACAGTCACCTTAGGAAAAAATGATAATTCAACACAAAAAGTATAGAAAAGACATGATGTAATATTAAGCTGATTTTTAAATCAAATAAATCTAGCTTTATGAGAAACTCACTACATTGTTTTATTTTTCTCATTTAAATTGATAAAACTTTATCAGGGATCTAAATAGGTCCATGGGTCAGATTATATTTATAGACCAACTAAAGTTCACTGTTATAGGATGTATAAAGAATAAATTTTAGGACTTGGGAGTAATTTTAGGACTTTAAGAATATTTGCAATTTAATTAAGATAATCAAATTTACCTGTATGGAATGATTCAAGAACTTATAACATGGTATGTTACTATGAGGTACATACTAGGAGAACAAATAAAAGGGAGATCTGTGTGGACTAGAGCAGGAAGTGAAGAATGGGTAAAAGAAGTGAAATTTTAGGACTTTAAGAATATTTGCAATTTAATTAAGATAATCAAATTTACCTGTATGGAATGATTCAAGAACTTATAACATGGTATGTTACTATGAGGTACATACTAGGAGAACAAATAAAAGGGAGATCTGTGTGGACTAGAGCAGGAAGTGAAGAATGGGTAAAAGAAGTGATGCTGCTGCTGCTGCTAAGTCGCTTCAGTTGTGTCCGACTCTGTGCGACCCCATAGACAGAAGCCCACCAGGCTCCCCCGTCCCTGGGATTCTCCAGGCAAGAACACTGGCGTGGGTTGCCATTTCCTTCTCCAATGCATGAAAGTGAAAAGTGAAAGGGAAGTCGCTCAGCCGTGATCAACTGCTCGGGACCCCATGGACTGCAGCCTACCAGGCTCCTCCGACCATGGGATTTTCCAGGCAAGAGTACTGGAGTGGGGTGCCATTGCCTTCTCCAAAGAAGTGATAGCTGAATTCAATTTGGCTAGACAGGAAATAGAGGAAAGAGAACCCTAAATGGAAAAGGAACAAAATACACCAGGTGGAAATAAGCTACTGAGGGCTGACAGTGATGGGAGCTGGGATTATGGTGAGGAGACCAGTCTGATGAGAACAGGGGTATGTTTTAAAAGACAGTGAAAGAAAAGACTCACAGACATAGAGAACAGACTTGTGGTTGGCAAGGGTGAGGCCGGGTCTGAGAAGCGGGGGAGCAATGGAAGGGAAGTTTGGAGTCAGTAGATGCAAACTATTACATGTGAATGCATGGACAACAAGGTCCTACTACAGAGCGTAGAGAGCAACGTCTTGGGATAACCCATAAAGGAAAAGAATATAAAAAGGAAAGTGTATACATGAATGTGCACACACACACACACACACGTGTAACTGAGTCTGAGTCATTTTTCTGTACAGTAGAAATTAACACATTATAAATTAACTACACTTAACACATGTAGTGGAAGATTAAGGTAAATAAGAAAAGTGGACTGGATGACATGAGAAACACACTAGTACTGAAATAATGAGTCTAAACATGAGCAGATAAAAGGACATTGTAGTTTCTTATTGAGCTATTGTGATATAATAAAAAATTTGACTTTAGGCCCTGGCTCCTGGCCAGCACTGCTAAAACTTGTAATTTGCTAACTGATAAGGGTGCTAGGAATATCTTTTGTTCTAATAATTGGTCTTTGACCCTAGTTCCTGACACAGAGCACCTAAACATCTTGGGTAATACGAGCATCTTTTGCTCTGAGGCAATTTATGGTGAGCTCCTGGATAACATCAGGATGAAGGCTGATCACCAGAAAGACTAAGCCACGATTAGAAGCTTGGAAATTTAGCTGCAATCCCCATTCTTTGGAGAGGGGCCGGAGGCGAGAGGCTAGAGACTGAGTTAGTAATCAATCATGTCTGCAGGATGAAAGTGTGGGGTTCAGAAAGCTTCTGGGTTGAACACATCCAAGTGCCAGGGATCACCCCAACTCAATGGAGACAGAAACTCTTGTGCTTGGGGCGCTTCCAGACCTTGCCATATGTACCTCACATCCAGCTACTTCTCTATATCCTTTATCATGTAACAAACCAGTAGACTTGTTTCCCCGAGTTCTGAGTTATTCTAGCAAATTATTGAAACTGAGGAAGGAATTGTGGTAACTCCAATTTACAGTCCGTCAGTCAGAAGTACAGATAACAATGTGGGACTTGTAACTGGCTGCTGAAGGGGCAGCAGTCTTGTGAGAGAGAGCTCCCTGTTAACTTGTGGGCTTTGGCACTAATGACAAGTACACAGTGTCAGAAACAACACGGATTTTTGTGTGTATTGTAGGGAGGTGGTAAAGGCTGGAAGGTATCTGGGCATACAGCCCTTCCTGGGAGGACCCAGGGACACAACCTGAGGAACACAAGAAGGGGTCTGTTACAAAATTAACACTGCCCCTACCAGTTATAATGGTTTGAGATTTGGCAGTACAGTGGAGAAGGCAATGGCACTCCAGTCCAGCACTCTTGCCTGGAAAATCCCATGGACAGAGGAGCCTGGTAGGCTGCAGTCCAGGGGTCGCTGAGAGTTGGACACGACTCAGTGACTTCACTTTCACTTTTCACTTTCCTGCATTGGAGAAGGAAATGGCAACCCACTCCAGTGTTCTTGCCTGGAGAATCCCAGGGACGGCGGAAGCTGGTAGGCTGCCATCTATGGGGTCACACAGAGTTGGACACGACTAAAGCGACTTACAGCAGCAGCAGCAGCAGAGTAGCTAAAGACAGTTTTCACTGTTAGATTGCATGGGTTCAAAGTTTGGCTCTTTTTCTAGATGTATGACTATAAACAAATAGTTTGTTTTCTTGAGTGACTGAAGTTTTTGTTTTTACATCTGAAAAATGGGAATGGAAAGTACTTCATGCAGTTGTGAGAATTAATGAATAAATACATGGATCTAGCACCTAGAATATCTGCTATGAACATGAACTAGCTATATGCAAAAGGTATATAAATGGAAATTGTCTTAATGGGTTATCCTAGGGACAACATTCAGATATCAATTTTGAATTTATATGGTCAATTTGTTTATGTTGCCTGCTTAACAGTGAAAACTGAAGGGTAATTTTTTCAAATACTAATTATGAAATTAGATACTCTTACCTGGTACTTATGTGAAATGGTTTGATAAAACACACAGATACAGCTTTCTTTTTGAGAGAAATAAGATTAGGGGCTATGGAAAGATGATGTTGAGAACTTAGAAGTGATTTCCTTCTAAGAATTCATTAAATAAAGTCCATACTAGAAGATTTACTCTAGATAACAGAAGTCACTAGCATAAGATAATCTATTGGAATGACAACGTGACACTAAAACTCTGACAAAAAAGCTAGTTATCTCCAGAGTTTTCCGGTACTGTCATTATTGGTCCTATTTTTTAACTTCCTTTTACAAAATTTGTTATAAATGATTAATTTTAACGTAAGTGTTCACATTTCCTAGCCCTCCTCCCCCAAGAATCTCTTAAACTTCCTTGAAATAACTGTTAGCACTACAGGATATTACAATAGCAAAATCAGAAATACCCAGAGTATAATAATCGTATTTCAAAGTCACATTAGACAAATATTTTTATCAATATTCAATTTGTATGGGCTACTGATTTCTTAGGCTCTCTGCTGCTGCTACTAAGTTGTTTTAGTTGAGCCTGACTCTTTGAGACCCTATGGACCATAGCCCACCAGGATCCTCTGTCCATGGGACTCTCCAGGCAAGAATACTGGTGAGGGTGGCCATGCCCTCCTCCAGGGCATCTTCCCCACCCAGGGATCAAACCAGCAACTCTTTTGTCTCCTGCATTGGCAGGTCGGTTCTTTACCACCAGCGCCACCTGGGAAGCCCAAGGTTCTCTATGCTATGTTACAATAATACAGGTTGATATGAAAGTTGAAGATAGGATACTAGGAGGTTAAAGTAAAATATACCAAAATTTTGCTTCCTTATATCCGGTTTCGAGTTCATCACAAATTAACAAAGGTCATATATTTTATGGTTTCAGACTAAAAATTTCACTTGAATCCAAAACAAAGATACTGTTTAAAGTAACTCAAATGCATAGCCCAGGTCCCAAATCTATTAATAAAGATGGACACAGATGAGGAATGAAGTAGATGAACAGATTTGGAATGACTAAAAGCAATACAAAAACCGACACCTACTTTGAATTCAGTGCTGTTTGTCTTAAGCCTGTACTCTAAATATGTATCTTAAAGCCAACAAATTCAGAATCTAACTTTTCCACCTAGAACACTGTTCAATGTTCATCACTCTGTTTACTTATGTAAAAGAAAATGAAAACTTCCAAATTGTGTAAGGTCAACACTAACACAACAGCGCCACCCAGTGACTATGCTGTGGAAACAAAAATGCTACTAGAATTTACCTCTAAATATTAGTGCCTCTGTAGTACACCTAGCAATGGCACCCCACTCCAGTACTCTTGCCTGGAAAATCCCATGGATGGAGGAGCCTGGTAGGCTGCAGCCCATAGGGTTGCTAGGAGTTGGACACGATTGAGCAACTTCACTTTGACTTTTCACTTTCAAGCACTGGAGAAGGAAATGGCAACCCACTCCAGTGTTCTTGCCTGGAGAATCCCAGGGATGGGGGAGCCTGGTGGGCTGCCATCTATGGGGTCGCACAGAGTTGGACGTGACTGAAGCGACTTAGCAGCAGCAGCAGTACACCTAGAACCCCAACCTTTTAAATAAAATTATACACTAAAATGCCAATTCACAATATATAAAAGCATTATTATGTATTCATTCATAATTAACTAAAGTTAAGCTGTAAAAGGAACATTCCAACACTTGTAAAGAAAGGGTTTTGCCTGTTGGATACTACTTGTAACAGTAGCAAACAGTAAATGTTAGCTGGCAGGTCAAAGAGACATACCGTTTTCTCTCATATGAATTGTCAGGCAGATATAAAAGTACCATACTCCTTTGGCTAGGTAAGTTTTAACTATACCTCACAATACATACTTTCAAAGATTTCCTGATGCCCTTTATATGAAGTATGTGCTGATGATTTCACTTTTTTAAGACATAAATAAATATTATGACATAATAAATATTATTTATGACAAATATTATTTATGTAAGTGAACTGAACAGCAACAATGATACAATCATCAAATTTGTAAACAAGTTGATAATTGATGTGGTCAAAAAATGATATTAACAGTATGACTTCATATAGCATTAATATTTTACTCTGATCAGATCATAGGTGGAGTATTGTTTTCAGCTTAAAGTTCATACAAATTGAGCACCTCTTTCTCATCATTTTTATTTTTCATGGGAAATATAAGCAAATGAGGGAAAAGGCATGAAGAACCAAAATATATACAATAAAATCTTTTGAGCCCCAGTCTCACTCCTCAGAGACTACCACTATTAATTTCTCCTGTTAGATGTACCATGTTTAAGAAGGAGTAGTTCAGTTCAACAATGACTGGGTGCCCTGTTTGTGCCAGACATGGTCTAAGGTGCTAGGGAATCAAGTCGTTTAGAATCAGCCCTTGTAGCCCAGCCAGGTGCTCTGTGATAACCTGAAGGGGCAGGATGGGGGTGGCGGTGGAGTGGGGTGGAGGGAGGCCCAAGGAGGTGATATATATATAATTACGGCTGATTCAAGTTGTTGTACAGGAGAAACTAACACAACATTGTAAAGCAATCTTCCTCCAACTGAAAAATAAGTTAAAAAAAAAAAAAGAATCAGTCCTGTGTAGTAATGGAGACAGACACAAAACAGATCATTTCAACAAAATATAAACCTTTATTTTTTTAAAGTATACAAAGAATATGTCTGAGATTTCTCCAAATTGCATTGTATCTGCCATTTTCATGTGTATCTCCCACAGGCATCTTGAGCTAGACACATCCAAAAGTCAATCATCCGCCACCTCCCCCAATGAGTTCACCTCTACATTTCCTAAATCGGAAAATGGCATTCCATTTATCCAAGCTCAAGCCAGAAAACTCTCACTTAGGAGATATTTATCAAGCATCTACAATGTCTAAGAACTTCCAGGCTGTGAACATACGATAGCAAATAGGGTCTTCACTAAAATTTGTTCATGAAACTCAGATACCCCAAGCCCAAGGTAAGAGAAACCCAAGTAAGATGGTAGGTGTTGCAAGAGGGAATCAGACGGCAGACACACTGAAACCATACTAGACTGATGCACGGGGATAATCCAGAGAGAGGATGTGGGGCGGGAGGGGGGAGGTGGGGGTCGGGATTGGGAGTTCATGTATACTCGTGGCTGATTCATGTCAATGTATAGCAAAATGAATACAGTATTGTAAAGCAAAACAAACTAAAAAAATAAAAATTAATTAAAAAAATAAAAATAAAATTAAAATAAAAAAAAAATTCACAACAATTAAAAACTCCTTTTTACTTTCCATGACCATATGTTTTTACAGGTAATTTCTACTAAATCTTAAATGAATAGTTAATTTTTACCTTAGATAAGTTGTTCTGGAAGATAAAAAATAAGTCTATTTTATGTTGTTAGACTAATGAACTCTGGTTTCCAAAACTGGACATGGACAATATAGAAAAAGAAATATTATTCATAGATCTCTCATGTATGAATGTAGATGCCAAAATTGTAATGGAGGAAAAGAATATTACTCTCTCAATTGATGCAGAAAATGGATTTAATGAATCAAGACCTTTTTATGATGAAATCTTCACAAACTGGGAATAAAAGAATTTTCTTTATTATGGGAAAGATTATACATCAAATTTCTAGAGCAAATATTACATTTAATTGAGAAATCTTGGAGAAATTTTTATTATCAGGAATGAGGCAAGAATACCTCTATCATTACTACTGTTGAATATAGTACTGGGATGTACAAAATTATAAGAAAGAAAAACAAACTAAGTTTATATAAATTGGAAGGCAAGCAATAAAGCTATCATTATCTGTAGATGATATCAAATCTACCTAGAAAAACTAATAAAATCAAGAAACAAGCTGGGCAAACACAAGATCAACTTATGAAATTAATAGCATTTGTGTACACTAGCAACAAGGGCCTAGAAATGATGGTTTTTAAAAAGATACCACTTATAATAGCAAAGTGAAAGTGAAAGTCACTCAGTCGTGTCTGACTTTTTGTGACCCCATGGACTATATACAGTCCATGGAATTCTCCAGGCTAGAATACTGGAGTGGGTTGCATCCCTTTTCCAGGAGGATCTTCCCAACCCAGGGATTGAACCCAGGTCTCCTGCATTGCAGGGAGATTCTTTACCATCTGAGCCAGCAGGGAAGCCCTATAATAGCAAAGAAAGAGCAAAGAAAGAAAGAGAGCAAAAACAAAACTCAAAAATATGCAACTAACCAACCAAAAAATAAACACCTGCAAAGTTGCTGTTGACAAATTGTGACCTTTGGGATAATCCAGCCAACAACCTGTTTTTGTAAATAAATGTGTTTTGAAGCACAGATACCACAGTCTGTGTCTGCTTTCATGCAACAATGACAGAGCTGAGTTTGAACAGAGACTGTATGACCTGCAAAGCCTAAAATATTTACAATCTGGCCCTTTACAGAAAAAAAAAATTGCTGATTTCTGCTCTAACGCATACAGGAACAAACATAACCTCAAATATACACCTATGTGGGAAAAATTTTAAAGTTCTATTAAAGGATAGAAAGGAAGATCAGAATAAATGAGGAGATATTCCATGATCTTAGATTGAATGACTAGATTTTATTAAAATATTCTGTCACCTCCAAGTTAATTGAAATCAATTTTTTAATTGATGTGAAATAATTGTTTATATTCATTATTACTAGATATAACTCAAATCCAGAATTAATCTAGATTTTTGAGGCACTCAAAAGCTTTATTTTAAATTTACTATGAAAGAATAACCTTCTGCAAATACCTAAATCAATTTTTAAAAGGAAGAACTAAGAGGGGATTTATCTATTCAGATATTAAGATACAGCACAAAACCACAACAAGAAAAACATATGTGGTACTGGTGTAAGAGCAAACAGATCAATGGAATGGAACAGAGAACTCAGAGACAGACCTTGTATATAAGAGAATTTAATATGTGATCAAAGTAGCACTAGAAATCAATGGAAAAGAATGGATTGTTTAGCAGATGGTATTGAATAAACTAACTCACTTTATGGAGAAAAAGAAAACTGGGATTCTACTTAATAACCATGTTCAAAAGTGGTTTCCAGATCATGAAACAATTAAATGTGAAAGATGAAGTTATAAAATTAATAGAAGATAATGCTGGATATTTGCTTGTGGCCAAAGGGAATCAGACTCTTAAATAAAGCTCCAAAGGAAAAAAAAAAAAAAAAGAAAGAAAGAAAGAAAGAAAAGAAAAAACAAAAAAAGGAACTTGACTCTGTAAAAATTAAGGGTGGGTAATTTAGTTGCTAAGTTGTGTCCAACTTTTATGATCCCTGGGACTATAGCCCACCAGGCTTGTATGTCTACGGGATTTCTCAGGCTGGAGTGGGTTGCCATTTCCTTCTTCAGGGGATCTTCCCAATCCAGGTATTGAACCTGGGTCTCCTGCATTGCAGGCAGGTTCTTTACCAACTGAGCCACCTGGGAAGCTGCATAATTCCTCCCCAATAAAGAAAATATGAACAAGGAAAGCAATCAGATGATAGACTGGGAGAAAATACTTCCAATAACAAGAAACTCCATCAAATAAATAAGAAAATGATACTCTAGTAGGAAAATGAGCAAAAGAAAAAGAGATAGCAATTCATAGAAGACGAAAGAAAATTACTACATCAAGTATATGAAGATATGCTCTAAACCTTTAGTAATCAGAGAAATGCAAAATAAAACAAGGGATATCATTTTGCTCTTATCAGGTTGGCAAACATCTAAAGGGTGGGAACACTAACTAAGCCTGTGGGGAAATAGGAATTATCGTACACTGCTAGAGGGACTGTCGGGGTGGAGACTATTGCAACCATTCTAGAGAGCAATATGGCATACTGAAAAGGAAAGATATAAGCATCTGAGTGCAGAGTTTCAAAGAACAGCAAGAAAAGATAAGAAAGCCTTCTTCAGCGATCAATGCAAAGAAATAGAGGAAAAGAACAGAAGGGGAAAGGCTAGAGATCTCTTCAAGAAAATTAGAGATACCAAGGGAACATTTCATGCAAAGATGGGCTCGATAAAGGACAGAAATGGTCTGGACCTAACAGAAGCAGAAGATATTAAGAAGAGGTGGCAAGAATACACAGAAGAACTATACAAAAAAGATCTTCATGACCCAGATAATCATGATGGTGTGATCACTCACCTACAGCCAGACATCTTGGAATGTGAAGTCAAGTGGGCCTTAGAAAGCATCACTACGAACAAAGCTAGTGGAGGTGATGGATTTCCAGTTGAGCTGTTTCAAATCCTGAAAGATGATGCTGTGAAAGTGCTGCACTCAATTTGCCAGCAAATTTGGAAAACTCAGCAGTGGCCACAGGACTGGAAAAGGTCAGTTTTCATTTAATCTAGAGCCAGACATCTTTAATCTAGAGCCAGACATCTTGGAATGTGAAGTCAAGTGGGCTTTAGAAAGCATCACTACGAACAAAGCTAGTGGAGGTGATTCATTGGAAAAGACCCTGATGCTGGGAGGGATTGGGGGCAGGAGGAGAAGGGGACGACCAAGGATGAGATGGCTGGATGGCATCATGGACTCAATGGACGTGAGTCTGAGTGAACTCCGGGAGTTGGTGATGGACAGGGAGGCCTGGCGTACTGCGATTCATGGGGTCGCAAAGAGTCGGACACGACTGAGCGACTGAACTGAACTGAACCCTTTCTTTCTCTCACCTCTGCCCTTCCAATTCAGTTGTCAAATCTTGCCAGTTTTACTTCCTGAATTCCTCTGGGATTTATATTTCCATCCACACTGGCAATGCCCCAGTACAGGCTGCCATCTTCTTTTCCTTGGATTACTACAATGATGGCCTAACTGGTTTTCCTTCCTTTAGTCTTGCCACTCCTCAATTCCATTTTCTCACAGTAGCCAGAGTCATCACCTAAAATACAAACCTAATCATGTTGAAACCCTTCAAACTTACTGTTATCTTTAGGAAGAAGGTCAAATGCCTTAATATTATCAGCAATACTCTTCATGATCTGGGCCTATTTACTTCCCCAGCCCTGCATCTAGAATCTGTTCCTGGACTATGCTCTCCTCTCATGTCTGGGCCTTTATGATTATCTCTATCTTGTCCTCCCGCGTTTAATCTGGCTAATGCCTATCTATTTACAAGCATGGGACCATTCAGACTGAACTACATTTTTTAAATCCGTGTTTCCCTTCCCTATGAGAATATAAGCTTTGTCACATCAATTATTAGATTGATTTTTACATTTACTTGTTCATTATTGTATTTCCATATCTAGCTCAGTGTATGGCACAAAATAAGAGGCTAAGTATTTTCTGGATAAATCAATCAACACTCAGAAAGTCAGAAGGAAAGTCAACTAGCTCAGTCTGGGGATTAGGGAAAGGCTTTTTAGAAGACATCTCAAAAATAAGTAAAGAAAGCAAAAGTTAGACAAAGAAAATCAAGACAGTCCAGAGAGTGTCAATGAGAATATGAAACTTCTGTAAGTGTAAAACAGCATCATGAATGGGAAGTGGGTGTGATGGAAGATGACAGTGGAAACATAAACAGTGGTGAGATTATGGAGGTCCTAGGATACAGGCTATGGAGGTAGACTTGTATCTTGTGGGCGATGGTGGTGGTGGCGGGGGCAGGGGAGGGTTGTAGACATTTAAACAGACCAGTAAAATGGTCAGATTTACATTTAAGACTGATCATTCCAGCTGCTACTGAAAAGATAAATTGGGGGACGTAGGTAAGGGTTGTAAGGCTGAAGGCAACAGTGAGATAGATTGGTAGTTGAAATAAAAGGAAGGAATAAATCAGAATCTGAATGGCTCATGAGCCCTCCCAAATGGATCTATCTAGTAGGGGATGAGATGGCTGGATGGCATCACTGACTCGATGGACGTGAGTCTGAGTGAACTCCGGGAGTTGGTGATGGATAGGGAGGCCTGGCGTGCTACGATTCATGGGGTCGCAAAGAGTCAGACATGACTGAGCGACTGAGCTGAACCGAAGTAGGCAAATAAAAGTCTGAGTCTCAAGGAAAAAGTCAGGTATAGCAGTACTTTTAGCATCCTTAAGCAAATAGCTTAAAATGGTACTCTGAAGGGGAATATTCATGCAAAAAAAGAGAAAAAAAATCCAGGTTTAAACTGATACTATTTAAAGGACAGGCAAAGAAAGAGCCCCTAAGCAGCATGAGATAAGGAGAACAAACAGGAGAAGAGCAAAGGGATTTAGGTTTCAAGAAGGGTCTGATCAAAGGTGTCAAAGGTCACAGAGGGTCTAGAAAGCAGCACTGATCAACAGCACGGGTAGAGTGGGTGCTATTCATTTTCTAAGATCAATTAAGAGAGGCAGATAAATGTGGGGTGGACAGGAAGTTAAGATACGTTACTTGAATTTTCTCAATTAACTAGGTACAAGGTTGCTGGAAATGTATGTGGCCCCTAGGAAATCTCCATCCTCAAATCAGTGGGTCTTTGATGGCAAGGAGGGCATAAGACCCAGTCTTAGTAGTTCACTTATTCCTACCACACTAGACCAAGTGAATCAATTTTTCATCCTTACTAACCCACTAAAAAAAAGCAGAAGCAATTTGGAAATCTTGTCACTTAAAAAGAGATTAAAATAATGTTAACCAAAAGCACTAGCTACCACAGAATACCACCTGAGTTAAAGATGAAGTCCTAGTTGCAGGCTGTGATGGTCTCACTGAACATCCCGTCTTGTCAGTCAAAGGTCTGCTCAGTCTTTACAGGTCTGTCATCTGGGATCTCAAGCGCAATCTATAACAGAAAAAGAACACGAATTAAAAAAGGAACTGGCGTAAGAATTGCAGGCACATGTGAATGTGTGTTAAGTACTTGAAAAATACGTTTTAGACAACTCTAGTCACCTTCTAATAAAAAAAGAAGCTGAAGCTGAGGAAGGAGGAGGTAGTTATTACTGAAAGTCATAAGACTGGGAGCTGACAAATGATAAAGGAGTGTCAAGAACTGGAGTAAGCTGAAGCTGCAGACCAAGAATCTGCTGTATGTCACTTTGTGTTATTTCTTCCAAGGTGCTCAGCTGGAGATTTATGGGACAGATTTAGGATTAAGGTCTTGACAGACACTGCGGTCTGAGGCAAGGAAACACAGGGCATCTGGATATTGATAAATCATGTGGTCTAGGCTGGGAAGGAAGGTAATGGCAGGAGGGCTGAGAGGGAAAATGAAATATAAGAGCAGATATGGACCATGTGAGGGTAGACAGGTGCAGGGGAAAAAGATGTTGCAGCCACACAGAGTAATGGAATCTAATTTTCTGCTGTAGTTAATGTCTTTATGAATGATGACAAAACTCTAGACAGTCTAGGTTGGGATTTCTATATTTCTGATGTTCTGCCTTCTACTCCACAATGACCAGTAACAGACAACTAAATGTTGAAAAGTCAGATCTACCCTTATAATCAAGACAACCTGAATAAATATCTATTAGTTTTTTCTCAACTTTAATTCTAATAAACTATCAATCTGCCATATCTATAGTAAAATTATCCTCCAAATACACAATTATTATCCTACAAATACCATCATTCTGCTCTTCTTTTACCTCATTTTTCTCTCTCCATATGGTTTGCAGGATATTTTACTAAGACAGTGTATAAATAATAAGTCAAAATAACTAGTAATATTAATACTATTCTGCCAAATACTTTACATGAATAAATCTATCTAATCTTCATGACACCCTATAAATCAGATATTATAGCTCTTTTAAAGATGCAGAAACCAGTTTAGTTAGGTTAAGCAAGCTGCGTGAGTCCACATAGACAGTAAGCAGTGTAGTGAGGGATTTAAAGCCAACTTCTTCTGACTCAAGAGCTGAGCTCTCAGCCATTACTGCTAACTATATCCCTTTTCTCTGTTTATAAGAAGATATGGCCTCATGGAATTTCGTGCATTCACAAGTAATCAGCTTGATTTGGCAAGTGCCAATGAGAAAGGTCTCTTTCTTCCAGACTCAATGTTTTTAAAAAATCTATGTCCTAACTAATTTTTGAGTTTTATTAGATTCAGACTTTTGAGAATTACATCAGTAAATGGACATAAAGGGGAAAAGAAAGCCCTAAACTACTGAATATGAAACACACTTTTACTTCAAATCAGCATAAATTTCTATATTAATAGGTAGAGCCTGTACTCCCCCATACAACAAAGTATACCAGAATTTGTGTCTATTGTCAATACAATCTTTCCAGCATTATTTTTCACTTGATTCAGTGCAGATTTCCCAACCAGTACATCACCCTCACTAATTAATACTGTACCCTGCAGTCAGATGCAAGTTCTATTATATCTTCCAGTGTCCCAATACATAATGAAACTAAATGGTTGTCCCCCACTCTCCTTGACAACTAGGTTGTCCTAGCGTCCCATCTTCTGCTGCACGGCCTTGATTTGTGACTAGGTATGAGATGCCTGCCCCTCGTTCCGGCATCAACTACAGAATCCAACTCACTGAGGGACAGTGTGTGTTCAGGGAACAGTTCAGTGTTGGAAGGCACTGGCAGCGCCTGGCTCTTGTGGTAGCATGAAAGGGGGGAGGCAGAAGAAAAGACCAGGATTCTATCCTACATGGGACTAGGAACTAGCAACCCACTCCATTATTCTTGCCTGGAAAATCCCATGGACAGAGGATCCTGGTGGGCTACAGTCCATAGGTCACAAAGAGTTGGACGCAACTGAAGTGACTTAGCACGCATGCACGAACTTCTGCACATAGCTTTCGGTGGCATAATTTCTCTGAATTAACCCCTATGTTGGTGATGGTATCTATTAGCCCCTTTTCCCTTTTTAATGAATCCTAAAAGAGATATTGTGGATCACAAAAAACTACGGAAAATTCTTTAAGAGATGGGAATACCAGACCACCTTATCTGCCTCCTGAGAAATCTATATGCAAGTCAGGAAGCAACAGTTAGAACGGGATATGGAACAGACTGGTTCCAAATTGGGAAAGGAATACGTTAAGGCTGTATATTGTCATCCTGCTTATTTAACTTATATGCACAGTACATCACGTGAGATGCAGAGCTGGATGAAGCACAAGCTGGAATCAAGACTGCCAGGAGAAATATCATTAATCTCAGATATGCAGACGACACCACCCTTATGGCAGAAAGTGAAGAACTAAAGAGTCTCTTGACGAAAGTGAAAGAGGAGAGAGTGAAAAGCTGGCTTAAAATTCACATTAAAAAAACTAAGATCACAGCATCCGGCCCCATCACTTCATGGCAAATAGATGAGGAAACAATAGAAACAGTGACAGACTTTACAAAATCACTGGAGATGGTGACTGCAGCCATGAAATTAAAAGACACTTGCTCCTTGGAAGAAAAGCTATCACCAACCTAGACAACATATTAAAAAGCAGAGACATTACTTCTCTGACAAAGGTCTGTCTAATCAAAGCTAAGGTTTTTCCAGTAGTCATGTATGGATATGAGACTTGGACTATAAAGAAAGCTGAGCGCCGAAGAATTGATGCTTTCGAACTGTGAGGGTGAGAGTCCCTTGGACTGCCAAGATCGAACCAGTCCATCCTAAATGATATCAGTCCTGGGTGTTCACTAGAAGGACTGATGCTGAAGCTGAAACTCCAATACTTTGGCCACCTGAGGCGAAGAACTGACTCGTTCGAAAAGACCCTGATGCTGGGAAAGATTGAAGGCAGAAGAGGACGCGGGTGGGATGGTTGGATGGCATAACCGACTCAATGGACGTGAGTTTCAGCAAGCTCGGGGAATTAGTGATGGACAGGGAAGCCTGGCGTGCTGCAGTCCCTGGGGTCGCAAAGAGTCAGACATGACTGAGCGACTGAACTGAACTGAAAAGAGGTAATACCTGTAAGCATCCAACACAGAACCCGGGGCTCTGCTCAAAAAACATCAGCATTATTATCACTCTGAGTCTCTATGACTTACCTTGCCCCATTGGCAGCCCCACGTCCTCCTTTCCTTGCTGCCCTGAGCTTAGCTTAAGTCTCCAGAAACCCTCTATTCACTTTCGCTCTTCACCTCTAAAGCCAAACACGTCCATGGGCCTCAGGAATTTCGCGGCAACGCCGGACTACTTCCCCAAACCGCGGCTCGGCCACTTCCTGCAGAAGTTCCGACTGGACATCAACTCCGCGAAAAATGGTTCCGCCTAGAGCCCAGCGTTCTCTCTCGCAGCTCCAGCGCCGACCGCTCTAAGCATATGGAGCCCAGCCGGTACCCGGCGCGGCCGGACCGCAGGAAGTGGGCGGGGCGGAACGGGGAGGGACTTCCGGGAGGAGGCGGCTGGTTTGAAAATTGACAACGGTCGGTGATGGCTGACTTTTGACTTCGCGTGTAGCTGCTCCACGGGCTCGCCGCCGTCCTGTGGACGGCTGCCGCGGTAGGTGAGAGCAGAGAGACACGCGTGGACGGAGTCCGGGAGACTGTGTGCTCTCTCGCTCTGGAGCCACGGGCCTGCCTGTTTTCGTTACACGCGTCGCTGGGCAGGAGGCTGCGGAAGCCCGCCTTTGGGTGGTGCGGGTGAGCGCAGAGGTCGGTTTGGTTAGATTTTAGTCCCCAAAACACTCTGAACTCATTGCCTACGAAACGAATGTCTGCCGTCTGGTACAGCAAAGATTACTCGAGAAGGAACTTGCGGTCCAGCTGGTCAGTTGAAGGTTGTATTTCTATGTTTTTAACCGATTTATTTAGAAGATGATGCGGTTCAGATGCTGTCATAAATTTCCGTTACTCAGACCTCGCTTAACCAAAGTCAAAACCAAAAATCGAAAGGCTAAAATATCATGTTGTTGTTCAGTCGCCAGGTCGTGTTCTTTGCGATCCACTGGACCGCAGCTCGTCAGGCTGCGGTGTGATATTAGAAATATCATGCTTAGACCAAAAGTCAGAGGAAGAGGGCGGTGTATATATAGCGCTTTGCGTGCATGGCGCGATCATTTTTCCCTGAATAACTTCGGGAAACTTTTAATTGTTTTTAGGCTGGGACTCTTTTCTCTTTGTTTAGCATCGGCTCCCTGGCCTTTTGATTTCCACGATGTAGTTTGCTTTAGAAAAATGAACCTATTGTGCGCCGGTTTGTGGTGTTGCAGATAATGGGACACCGAGAAGTGATTAGCAGTAAATGGCCTGCTACTTTACACATTAGATCATTTATATACTTTATCTCACCAGAGAGCTCAAACTGGATTGGAAGGCCTCTTCACCTGTCTTTTTCTCTCCCTCTCCTCCTCCTTCCGTTCTCCCTCCCTCTCTCCACATACTCGTGAATAAATTGGAACTGAAATTGTACTATCAAAGAAAATAGAAGTTAGATAGGAGAGGTGGTTTCAAAGGGAAACATTGGAAGTTTGGGAAATGTCCTGGAAGAGACTAACTTGTAACAGAAAATTGATTAGGTTATTAAATTGTAGAAGTTTTTAAAGCCAAGCAGAAACAGTTGAATTTGATGTGATGGGTAGGGCAAGTAATTATTTCTGTAAAGATGTTACTTGATGCATTTGTTGTTCTATGCAGATTAACCTGATAGCAAAGTGCACAAGACTTTAGAAGGGAGAGATGTGTGATAATTATGAAGATATTGTATTTTGCACCTCTTTTTCTATTGGAATAATCTCTGATCCACATGTATTAATAGTTTGTTTTGGAAAATTGACTTTTTCTGCAGTCTTTCTTTGGGCAATGATTTTTAAATCTATGACTTAGATGAAAATATAGAATGCATGTATATGTAAAAGGGACATATAACATGTAAAGTGTCAGAATCTGGATACAAAAAGATTCTGACAGTAAGAGTTGGATTGTGAAGAAAGCTGAGCACCAAAGAATTGATGCTTTTGAACTGTGGTGTTGGAGAAGACTCTTGAGAGTCCCTTGGACTGCAAGGAGATCCAACTAGTCTATCCTAAAGGAGATCAGTCCTGTGTGTTCATTTGAAGGACTGATGGTGAGGCTGAAACTCCAATACTTTGGCCACCTTATGCAAAGAGTTGACTGATTGGAAAAGACCCTGATGCTGGGACAGATTAGGGGCAGGAGGAGAAGGGGATGACAGAGGATGAGTAGGTTGGATGGCATCACCGACTTGATACACATGAGTTTGATCTCTGGGAGTTGATGATGGACAGGGGGGCCTGGCGTGCTGCGATTCATGAGGTTGCGAAGAGTTGGACACGACTGAGCAACTGAACTGAACTGAACTGACAGAAGGAAAGTCTGGAATTATGAAATTCAATAATAGGAAATTGGAATAATAGGAAATGTTTGCATTATGAAATTCAATAGTATGAAATAGGAATAATGGAGAATACAATCATAGGAAATACAAATCCTTAAGGTTCAAATAATCAGTTATGTAAAAAGAGCATGGGGAAGTCCTGGCTTGTGGACTACAAAGTCATATAAGAAGTCATGGAGAAGTGGGATATGTTGACAAAGTTCTGGGACTTTGAGTCAAACACACACACACACACACGTTTGTCAGTAAGTGTAGTAATAGCATTAGATCAGCAGTGACTATTGCCAACTGTATTGATATTCCACCGTAATCAGACCATATCTGGAGTATTATGTTCAGTTTGAGCATTACATTTTAAGAAGACACTGATGAAATAGTTTTAGAGGAAAGTGAGCAGAATTATAGTTTCTAAATGGAGTGGCTATTCTTAAACTATACTTACTTTAGATCAGAGAGGAGTAAGCAGAGAGATAGGATAGCTTTCTTCACATTTTTGAAAGTGGAGTCATGTGACTGGGATTAGTAAATTCTATTTAGTTGCAGTGACAAGAAGTAGGACCAGAAGATGAGTTATAACAAACTGATTTGTGTATAGTATGCGAAAGAGTTATCTGATTATTAGAGCCACACTAAGGGGGACAGAAATTTGCCTTGAGACAGTGAATTCTGTGATGTTTCAGATGTTTAAGCAGAACTGGGAAGGTATTTGTCAATCACTATTCAGGGTGTTTAGCAGCATGCTGGGCCTACTACCCACCAGATTCCAGCAGCATCCTCAGTCTAGTGCAGACAAGCAAAAGTGTCTCCAAACTTTGAGAACAACTGCTCTAGGAGGACACAGGTGTGAATATTTTCACTATTGAAGGACATTGTAGGGAGTGGTGTTTTTGTTATTTTGTTTTTCAAGTTCTCACTCTGGTGATTGGAATTCCTGCCAGTTACAGCAATTCATGGGCTTCCCTGCTGGCTCAGACGGTAAAGAATCTACCTGCAGTGCAGGTGACCTGTGTTCAATCCCTGGGTCAGGAAGATCCCCTAGGGAAGGGAATGGCAAGCCACTTCAGTATTCTTGCCTGGAGAATTCCATGGTCAGAAGAGCCTGGTGGGCTACAATCCATGGTGTCGCAAAGAGTGATGATGACTTGACTGATGACTTTTACTCACTTACAGCTATTCTCTTCTTACTCCGTGTTTTTTTTTTTTTTTTTTCTCTCTCTGGTCTTACTTACATCTTAAGTGAAAGTGAAGTCGGTCAGTAGTGTCCGACTCTTTGCGACCCCATGGACTGTAGCCTACCAGGCTCTTCTGTTCATGGGATTTTCTAGGCAACAGTACTGGAGTGGATTGCCATTTCCTTCTCCAGGGGATCTTCCCGACCCAGGGATCGAACCCGGGTCTCCCGCATTGTAGACAAGACGCTTTATCGTCTGAGCCACCAGGGAAGTCCACTTACATCTTAAACCTTATTAATCATCTCACTGTGTATCATTAAATAGAATGTCAAATCAGAGTACAATACAGCTTATTGTTTATTTACCTATGTTGCTGTTGTTTGTGTATAGATTCTGCTGATAGCGTTACCTATATATTTTACTTTGAAGATTAATTCTCAGGATCTTATTGAACTCTGCCTCCAAAACTTTGGAAAAAAAAAACATAGTTTCTCATCTGTCTGTTCAACCTAAATCTTCTTTCCCATGAAAAAGAAAACAGTATTAGTTAAATTAGAAAATGACTATTGCTTTAGAATAAAAGCTGTTTTAGAATATATATGTGTGTGTATGTGTGTGTGTGTGTGTGTGTGTGTGTGTTTGTATACTTGTTTTTAATGTCACCTTACTGGGATGTGTGATGGTTTGATGATAACACCACTGAAAATATAGCTCAACCCTGGCTTGTTAATTTTGTCCTTATATTTGTCAGCTTCCAGGTGGTCAGAACTGCTGATTGTGCCATGTTTCTGACCTTTTTTTTTTTAATTCCTTCAAGCCAACAGGAGACTCCCAAGATGGAAACTTTGTCTTTTCCCAGATATAATGCAGCTGAAGTTGTAGTTCATATTCGAAACAAAATTTTAACAGGAGCTGATGGTAAAAACCTCTCCAAGAATGATCTTGCCCCAAATCCCAAGGTAAAATGTGGTTCTTTTTGCATGTGGTTAGTATACAGGCTACACTAGGTCTGTAATGTGTGGGGAAAGGCATGTATATCACTGTTTGATATAGGCTAGTAACTTTAATCCAGAGAAAATCTCTCAACTAGAGTTATTTCAAAGTAACACTTTTTATGTGGGGCAACTTCTGCATTCCCAGTAGGAATTCAAGTCTTTAATGCAGTTGTTTTCTTCCATAAAAAGCTTCTAAACCATAGATGCATTACAGTATATTAAACTATTTATTATTGGAGTAGTGGTCTGAGGGTATCATTTATTGGTAAAGCTTGAAGGAACTTACTTGAAGTGGTTTCCGATCACAAAAAGTGCTTATAAGCAATCTTCTAGGGAAGCTTACAGATTAATTTTCTTCCATTATGCCCCAACGGGGAATTGTCTTGTTTTGACGATAGTGTTTTTTTTTTTATGTCCTTAGTTGTTAAATGCAAAAATGAACTATTCAAGTGTCACAGAAAATCCCAAAGTCTCCTTCCATTTTCCTGTGTTCATCTTGAAGTGATAACATAATAAAACCTGGTTTAATGATGTAGAACTTAAACTTTTTGATCTTGATGACTCTTTAATTCTTTAAAATGGAAGGAATAATCTCAGAATAAAGTTGTTTGTATATGGATGACACAAGGTTCTATAAGTCAGTGTTTGGGAATTGCTGATTTAGAAGATGAAAGTTAAAAATCCCATACTACCCTATTAAATGTATACCTCCTGGATCATAGTAGTCCCTTAAACAGCTAAGGCATCTTAATTAACATCTGAGACATCAAACAAGGTTTCCCATGGCCTTTTTAAAAACAAAACAAAAAAACGCCCTCATTATTTTTGTTGTATGTTTGATGACATGTTTTGAAAGACTAACCTATTCTTCCATTCCCTAATATGGATAGATTGCCTGGATTAGATTTGAATATTTTTGTTATCATTCTGTGTATAAGCCTAAACAACTGATCTTGTTGACCAGCACATATGACTTAGCACATATGAGCAAACTGATGAGTATATAAGGTGTTTTAAATATGGAAAAATTAAGGATGAGATGTATGGAGAGAGTACCCTGGAAACTTACAATACCATATGTAAAATAGATAGCCAACAGGAATTTGCTCTATGACTCAGGGAACTCAAACAGGAGCTCTAACAATCTAGAGGGGTAGGATGGGGAGGGAGGCTCAGGAGAGAGTGCACACAGGTATACCTATGGCTGATTCTTGTTGATGTTTGACAGAAAACAGCAAAATTCTATAAAGCAATTATCCTTCAATTAAAAAATAAAGTGGCAAAAAAAATATTTCAAGGGAAACAGAGTAATGTTGTCACTCTTCTTTTTATCCATTAACTACAGTATTGGACACTAATGGTGATGGTGGTACTGCAGAGTGTTAAAAGTTATTTTTCTGTTATAGCCTGAAGTCTGCATATGATCTACATGAGAGCTTTACAGATCGTATATGGAATTCGACTGGAGCATTTTTACATGGTGGGTTTAAGATGAAGAGAAATTATGTTCTCTTGCACATTTCTCCTGCTCACATTGAGTATTGGTTTTCAGGATAGGAAGTTCTTCACTTTATTTTTAGCAAAATCAAAGGCTTATTTAAAGTTAATGTCATTTACAAAGGAATCTTAGGTGCAGTAATGATTTATATTGATAGCTTTACTAAGATGAAAACTATTACTGAAAACCTAGATGACACAAGTTATTGATTCCTTGCAGTTATTCACAGATTTCCAGGCTCGTCTTCAGAACAAAGTCTTCACACATACTGTTCTCTTTTCAGGAAGGACTTCCAAATTAGGATAAGAGATATGCACTGAGATTGAAAACAGTTGAAATAAAGCAGTTGAGCTTTTAGCAAATTAGGGATTTCTAGTAGGAAGATTATTTTTCTTAATCTTTTTTTGCTGTTAAATCATCAGGGCATCAATTGAAGATGTACAAAAAGGCAATATCTGTAGAATCTCAATAGATATTGTTTGAAATGGAAAGGTTTGTCATTTATTTGCTGTGAAACCTTGTTAAGGCTTAGTTTCTTTGTCTATAAAATAAGGTTAGTACTCTGTTCTACTGTTGTTATAAAAATTAAGAAGGGATATGTTAAGAATATGTTTATATAATTTAGGAGGGTACCTGATATTTAGCAAATGGTAACCATTACGCCTTTATTTTTTCATTCATTTGGAAAGTCTTTATTGAGCACTCACTGTGAACTGGACATTATTAATATTAGTGACATGTCAGGTTTGGGCCAGGATCTGCATTGTTTGTTGAAATTAATGATAGTAAGTTAATATATTTTGATTTTAATCTGTGATTAAACTTTCTTAAGGTTGAAAATTTTTCTCATTTTGTCTAATCAATTTGTAACTTGGATTTTGTGATTTATTACATTTAGATGCCAGTGAACTCTGAGGTCATGTATCCACATATAATGGAGGCTTCTTACCAGTCAGCAATTTGTTTATTCATTTGTAAGTAAAGAGTCATTATTTTCTTAGTCTACATTCATATTTACATTACATTTGGCTTTCTTAAAGACGTGATTTTCTTTGGAAAGGAATTTCTACCATTTTTCTCTCCACTCCCTCTCATGAATAGTCAAAATTGTACATTTCCAGCAAATACAGCTAACTGCCCCCACTTCAGTTCTTTCAGTTGATGTATTAAGATACTATGAGTTTAAAATTATTAGAGTTTTGCATTTTAGAGAGTCCTAGTACTTCCGAGAGTATGTGGTGTTTATTAAAATCGATAACTATACCTTGGTAGTACATGAATACTTTTGTAATACACAGGGAAAGTAGATTTCAGTGCTATCTGATTATGTATTGTAGTAGACTTCTGACTCAGTCCTATGATATTGAGAAATATATCCAGAAATCTTTTTGATACAAAGATGTTTATCCTCTTTGACTTAGTATGTAATTCAAAAGATACTTTTCAATATGCTTGCTCCACTTTATCTTCAAGGGACTCATTTCTGCCCATCTGTCGGGTGAATGATTTTGAGATTGCTGATATTCTATATCCAAGTAAGTGAAAATTAAAACAATTTTTAATATTTGGCCTTAATCTAACATTTTACCTTTCTATCAATAATGTGAAAAAAGAAAAGACTTAAAGGAACTTGGATTTAGAAAGTGTGTCTTGATTCTCAAGGATGAATTTTTTAATATCCCATTATTGGAAATTATTCCTTTGTAAAGTCACAGAAAAGCTGTTTTTGAGATTAGTTTTTCTTAACTCCTTACATTTGAAAATGTTCTGTAAATTTGAGATTATGAATACAAACAATATGTAAGCTGTGATATTGCATAAGGAATTAATCATACCAGTTTTATCAAATATCATAATTAATTTTTACCATGAAGAAAACACCTTTTAACACTGATAATCATGATAGTCATGATATTGTATTAAAAAGTAAAGCTCTCCTAATTTTGTGTCCCTTAATTTTTTGACTCTTTAGTATTTACAAATCAAGTTATTTTATGTTTCAAGATATTAGTTATACTATATAAAAATTTATTTTTTATCCCATTTTGGATCTCTTTTGTTTATTGGCATATAAATTATACGAAATAAAAATTCACTAATTTTAAATGCATAACTGAATAAATCTTTGCAAAAGTATATAGTTATATAACTAGCACCACAGTCATGACCCCTCAAAGTTCTGTTATATCCCTTTACAGTCTGCTTTTTATCACTATAATATTTTGACTTTTCAGAACCTCATGTAATTGAAATCATATAGTCTATAGTCTTTTGTGTCTGGCTTCTTTAATTTAGCATGGTGCCTTTGAGATTTATCCACGTTATTGTATTTAAATGGCAACCCACTCCAGTGTTCTTGCCTGGAGAATCCCAGGGACAGGGGAGCCTGGTGGGCTGCCGTCTATGGGGTTGCACAGAGTCGGACACGACTGAAGCGACTTAGCAGCAGCATTGTATTTATTAGTACTTTGTTCTTTTATTTTAGAGTAGCAGTCTGTCATAAATGTACAGTTTATTTATCCATTGTCCAGTTGGTAAGACATTTGAATTGCTTCCAGTTTGGGCCATTGTGTATAAAGTTACTGGAAACATTAGTGTACAAATCTTTGTATGCACATATTTTCATTTCTATGGATAAAAGTTACTGTTGTTGTTCAGTTGCTCAGTCTTGTCTGACTGTTTGTGACCTCATGGACTGAAGCACATTAGGCTTCCCTGTCCTTCACCATCTCCCAGAGCTTGCTCAAACTTATGTCCATGGAGTCAGTGATGCCATCCAACCATCTCGTCCTCTGTCATCCTCTTTTCTTCCTGCATTCAATCTTTCCCAGCATTGGGGTCTTTTCTAATGAATCGACTTTTTACATCAGATGGCCAAAATATTGGAGCTTCAACTTCAGCATCAGTCCTTCCAATGAATAGTTAGGACTGATTTCCTTTAGTATTGACTGGTTTGATCTCCTTGTAGTCCAAGGGACTCTCAGAGTCTACTCCAACACCACAAATCAGAAGCATCAATTCTTCAGCGTTCAGCCTTCTTTATGGTCCAACTCTCACATCCATACATGACTACTGGGAATAGCATAGCTTTGAATATATAGATCTTTGTTGTCAAAGTGTTTTCCCTAATTTTTAATATGCTGTCTAGGTTGGTCATAACTTTTCTTCCAAGGAACAAGTGTCTTTTAATTTTGTGGCTACAATTACCATCTCCAGTGATTTTGGAGCCCAAGAAAATAAAGGCTGTCACTGTTTCCATTCTTTCCCCATCTATTTACCATGAAGCTATGGGACTGGATGTAATGATCTTGGGTTTTTGAATGTTGAGTTTTAAGGCAGCTTTTCACTCTCCTCTTTCACCTTCATCAAGAGACTCTTTAGTTCCTCTTCACTTTCTGCCATAAGAGTGGTGTCATCTGCATATCTGAGGTTATTGATATTTCTCCTGGCAATCTTCATTCCAGCTTGTGCTTCATGCAGCTCGGCATTTCACATGATGTACTCTGCATATAAGTTAAATAACCAGGGCAACAAAATACAGCCTTGACGTACTCCTTTCACAATTTTTAACCAGTCTGTTATTTCATGTTTGGTTCTAACTGTTGCTTTTTGACCTGCATACAGATTTCTCAGGAGGCAGGTAAGGTCTGATACTCCCATCTCGTTAAGAATTTTTCACAGTTTGTTGTGATCCACATAGTCAAAGGTTTTCAGGTCAGTTCATTTCAGTCACTTAGTCATGTCTGACTCTTTGCGACCCCATGGACTGCAGCACACCAGGCCTCCCTGTCCATCACCAACTCTCGGAGTTTACTCAAACTCATGTCCATCGAGTCAGTGATGCCATCCAACCATCTCATCTTCTGTTGTCCCCTTCTCCTCCTGCCTTCAATCTTTCCCAGCATCAGGGTCTTTTCAAATGAGTCAGTTCTTCGTCTCAGGTGGCCAAAGTACTGGAGTTTCAGCTTCAGCATCAGTCCTTCCAGTGAATATTCAGAACTGATTCCTTTAGGATGAACTGATTGGATCTTCTTACAGTCCAAGGGACTCTCAAGAATCTTCTCCAACACCACAGTTCAAAAGCATCAGTTCTTTAGCGCTCAGCTAAACTCTCACATCCCTACATGACTATTGGAAAAACCATAGCCTTGACTAGATGGACCTTTATTGGCAAAGTAATGTCTCTGCTTTTTAATATGCTGTCTAGATTGGTCATAACTTTTCTTCCAAGGATTAAGCATCTTTTAGTTTCATGGCTGTAGTCACCATATGCAGTGATTTTAGAGCCCAGAAAAATAAAGTCAGCCATTGTTTCTACTGTTTCCCCATCTATCTGCCATGAAGTGATGGGACTGGATGCCGTGATCTTCGTTTTCTGAATGTTGAGCTTTAAGCCAGCTTTTTCACTCTTCTCTTTCACTTTCATCAAGAGACTCTTTAGTTCTTCACTTTCTGCCTTAAAGGTGGTGTCATCTGCATATCTGAGATTATTGTATCGTTAAGCTCTAGTACATTGCCATTGGCAGTATGTGATAGTTTCAATACCTCTACATCCTTCTTGTACTCAGTGCTGTAGGTTTTTAATTTGACATGCTAAAGGCTGTCTCTGAGTTTCCCAGGTGGCACAGTAGTAAAGAATCCACCTGCTAATGTGGGAGACACAAGTACATGGGTTTGATTCCTGGATCAGGGAAGACCACTTGGAGTAGGAGATGACAACCCATTCCAGTATTCTTGCCTGTAAAATTCCATGGACAAAGAAGCATGGTGGGCTACAGTACATGGATCACAAAAAGTGGGACATGGCTGAGCCCACATGCACGCACAGACTGTCTAGTTGTTTCATGGTTTCAATTCACATCTCCCCCATGGCTAGATAATAATGAGCAAACTTTCATATGCTTACTTGCCATCCATATATCTTTGGTGAAGTATCTATTTGAATCATTTAGCTAGTTTTTAAAAATTGAATTGTCTTGTGATTGAGTTGGAAGATTTCTTCAGACATTTTGGAAACAAGGAGTTTACAGATACACGTTATACAGGTTTTTCCCTTGATGTGTTACTTGCTTTTTCAGTTTCATAACCATGTCTTTTTAAAAGCAAGATGTATTTCAGTTTTTAATATTCTAATTGATATTTTTTCTTCTGTCATTCATAAAACTATTTTTTGCATTCTATCAGAAAATCTTGGCCTTAAGGATTTATTTGGCTAAATTTTACTCCTTTATTTCACTGTAAGCATTTTATAGTTTCTGTCTTTATTATTTAATGCCTAAATTTTTGAATATCATGTGAGGCAAAGGGCAAGGTTCAGTTTTTTCCTTTATACATATGATTATCAAAGTATTCTAGCATCACTCATTGAAAAGCTTATCCTTTTGCCATTGAACTACCCTGGCACTTTTGTCAAAAGTAATTGATTTTGCACATCTATTAGGATGGCAGAAATCTAAAACACTGACAATACCAAATGCTGAAGAGGGAGGATATGGAGCAACAGGAACTTTCATTTATCTCTTGTGGGAATGCAGAATAGTATAGCAGCCTTGGAAGACATCTGTCAGTTTCTTACAAAGCTAAGTGTATTCTTACTGAATGATCTAATAGTCACGTGCCTTGTTATTTATCCAAACATCTAGAAAGCGCATGTCCACATAAAAACCTGCTAACATCTTTTTGCAGCTTTATTCATAATTGTCAAAACCTAGAAGCAAGCAAAATCCTTCAGTAGGTGAATGGATGAAATAGTATATCAAGCCAGGGGAATATTACTTAGTGCTATAAAGAAATGAGTTATGAAGCAATAAAAAGACGTCAGGAATCTCAGATGCATATCACTAAGTATAAGAAGTCAGTCTGCAAATGCTATTTACAGTACTATTACAATTATGACAATCTGAAAAAGGCAAAAACTATGAAGATAGTAAAAAGATCATTGTTTGCCAGGGACTGCGGGGGAAGAAAGAATGGATAGCCAGGGCAGAGAGGACTTTTTACAGCAGTGAAACTATCCTGTATAATACTGTAGTTACACAGTGTTATATTTTCATTATACCCTTGTCATATATATGGAATTTAGAAAGATGGTAACAATAACCCTGTATGCGAGACAGCAAAAGAGACACAGATGTATTGAACAGTCTTTTGGACTCTGGGAGAGGGCGAGGGTGGGATGATATGGGAGAATGGCATTGAAACATGTAAAATATCATATATGAAACACATCGCCAGTCCAGGTTTGATGCATGATACAGGATGCTTAGGGCTGGTGCACTGGGATGACCCTGAGGGATGAGATGGGGAGGGAGGTGGAAGGGGGGTTCAGGATGGGGAACACATGTACACCCCTGGCTGATTAATGTCAATGTTTGGCAAAACCAATACAATATTGTAAAGTAAAAATAAATAAATAAAAAGGCCTATACCTTTGTCAAAATCCATAGAATGTTCAGATTTCTACATACATTCTGAGTGAATTCTGATGTAAACTATGAACTTCGCTAATAATGACATGTCTAATAATGAACCAGTGTAGGTTCATCTTTTGTTACAAATGTACCACTCAGGTGGGGGATGTTGATAGTGGAGTAGGTTATATCAGGACATAGAATACATGGAAACTCTACTTTCTGCTTAATTTTTCTGTGAACCTAAAGTGCTCTAAAGATTCTGCATCAAAAAGTCAGTTAATATATGTGTTTCTGGCTGCATTCTTCGCTCCATTGATCTGTATGTTGTCTCTGCACCAACCATACTACCTTGATTACTTCAGCCTTTATAGTAAGTCTGGAAATCAGACAGTGTTTAAGTTCTCCAACTTTGTTCTCTATTTCATAATTGTTTTAGTTATTTTGGTCTTTTGTATTTTCATATAAATTTTAGAACTAGCCGGTCTCTTCTATGCCCCTCTACCCTCATGCTGCTGCTAAGTCGCTTCAGTCCTGTCCGACTCTATGCGACCCCATAGAGGGCAGCCCGCCAGGCTCCCCCATCCCTGGGATTCTCCAGGCAAGAATACTGGAGTGGGTTGCGATTTCCTTCTACCTTCATAATCTAGAATTTTGACCGGATTACTTTGAATGTATAGTTCATTTGGTGGATAATTGAGACAACTTGATAATATTATGTCTTGTAATCCAAGTGTATTTACCTCCATTTACTTAGGTTGTCTTTAATTTTTCATGACTGTTTTATAATTTTCAGAGTACAGGTCATATACATTTTGTTAAATTTATCTGTAAGTAATGTATATTTCTTTCAGTTTAAATTTTGGATGGATTGGTCAATACTAGTGTAGAGAGACAATTGATTTTTTTATATTGACCTTATTTCTAATAGATTCTTAGAATAGATTCCTTAGGCTTTTCTACACTGGCAGTCCAGTTGTTTGAGAACAAAGACAGTTTTACATCTTGCCAATCTAAATGTATTTTACTTATTATTCTTTCCTTCTGCAGTGGCTAGGCCTTCTAGCATAATGTTGAATAAAATGTTGAGAGTATGCATCATTGTGTTACTTCTCTTCTTCCGGGGAAAGCATTTAGGCTTTTATCAGGAAGTATGTTAGTTATAGGATTTTCTTAGATGGCCTTTATCAGGGTAAGTAACTTCTCTTTGCATTTTGTATCATGCATGGGTGTTCACTTGTTAAATTTCTTCTCTGCATCTACTGAGAAAATCATGTGCTTTCTCTTCTTCAGTCTAGTGGATTACATTGTTTGATTTTTTGCATGTTAAGTCAACTTTGTATTCAGGATAAACCTCATTTGGTTATGATACAGTGTGTCTTAACATATTGCTGAATTTGATTTGCTAATATTTGGTTGTGTTTTTGTGATCGTGATCATGAGAGCTATTGGTCTGTATTTTTTTTGTCATGCCACTGCAGTGACAGATTTGGATATCAAGATATTACTGGCCTTTCAGGATGAGTTTAGAGAGATTCCCTCTTTCATTTCCAGAAATAGTTATGTAAAACTTGTATTCTTTCTTTCTTAAATGTTTGTTAGAATTCACTAATGAATCCAACTGGGATTGGAGTTTTCTCTGTGAATTATTAATTAATTTATTTTTTTAATAAATAAAGGATTTGCTGGTTATTTCCAGAGCTACTAAGTGAGCTTTGTAGGTTACCTTTTTCAGAGAGTTTATCTATTTACTTTAAATGGGCAGATTTATTAACATAACGTTGCTGATATTTTTCCTGTATCATTGAACAGTCTTTGGGGTCAGCAGTGATGTCCCTCTCTCATTTTGACATTAATAATTTGTTTCTTCATTCATTTACTTTTCCCTGATCAATCTGGCTAGAAGTTTATCAATTTTGCTGATCTTTTGAAAGAACCAGCTTTTTAATCTCACTAATTTTTAGGTATTTTATTTCTGTTTTTTTTTTTTTTATTGGTTCTTGTGCTCATTATTATTCCTTCTTTTTTCATGCTTGCTTTGGGTTTTCTTTTTTTTTTTTCCTCCAGTCTTTTAAAGATAGAAGCTGAGGCCATCAATTGAAACCTTTCTTCTTTCCTAACATAGATGTTTAGTGCTATAAATTTCCCTCTAGGCTTGCTTTAGCTGCATCCCATGACCTTATTATAGATGTTCGTGTGATAGTTTCAATTCCTCTACATCCTTCCTGTACTTGACACACACGCACACATGAATTTGTGATTATAAATTTAATTTTATCTTCAACAGAGTAGTCCTGTGACACTCTGGCTTCGAGAATTGAGGCCACATCCCTCCTGAGATATCTTTTCTTTTTGGAAGTTATTTCAGGATTACCATTGGTCAAAGACCAATTTTTAATCTAAATGCCTAATTTTGATAGTTCTTAGATCAAATATATAGTTTAAAATAAAAATCCTTATGGCAATGGGTCCACAATTTAGAGTTCTCAGAGGAGATTATTTCCTCACAGAGATGATGCAGAAACACTACTAACTTTGTCATTTCCCTGCATTTTTTCCCCTTAACCTACCGTTTCACTAAGGATTTAGCCTTTCTAGAGGCCCACATTTTTTAGGGACCTCAGCTCCAATTCCCTGTGTCATATGAGTCCAAGGTGTGATCAGCTGTTTCTTCATGAGAGTTAATCCAAACTAACTGCTTACTGGCCTGGAGTTATTCTCTGTTGATTCTCCTCATGTCTGGCTGTTTTTAATAAGACTTTCTCTTTATCACAAGTTTTCAGCAATTTGATTATCATGTGATATGTTTATAGTTCCTTGGATATGCTTACGTGTGTGTGTGTGTGTGTTAGTCACTCAGTCGTGTCCAGCTCTCTGTGACCTCATGGACTGTAGCCCTCCGGGCTCCGCTATCCATGGAATTCTCCTGGCAAGAATAGTGGAGTGGCTTGCTATTTCCTACTACAGGGGATCTTCCTGACCCACGGATTGAACCCATACCTCCTGCATTGGAGGCAGATTCTTTATCATCTGAGCCACCAGGGAAGCCCTGGATATGTTTATAGTTTCTGTCAAGTTTGGAAAATATTTAGCTATTCTATAAAAGTTTTTTCTACCGTTCCTTTTTGTAGGAATCTAATTACACATTATGCTGCTTGATATTGTCCTTAAGTTCCTAAATACTCTTCATTTTTTTCTCCCTGGCTTTCATTTTAGATAGCTTTTATTCCTATGTTTTCAGTTTCATTAATCCTTTCATCTGTAGATATAATCTGCCCTTAATCCTATCTATTGTATTTTTCATCTCAGATATTATATTTTTTAACTGTAAAAGTTTGATTTGGGTCTCGCCTTTCTGTCCTTAAAATGCTATTGCTTTTCTGAACCTTCCTGAACAAACAGAATGTATTTATAGATTATATTCATGAAGACTGAGTCAAGAAGACAGAGTTTTTATATATTCTAGCTTCCTTGGCCTCTTTAAACTCTAAAAATCCTAAATTTTTGTTCTCTCCAAACTCTAAATTCTGTCTTCATGTCTCAGCAATACCCAAGAGTTCTGTTTGTGATCTCACCCAGGATATAGCCTGAAAATTCACTCCAGTGGTAGGCTAGTGCATTAGTAGGATTCACCTCACTTACCTTTCTTGGAAATTGCTATTGTATATTACTTATAGTTCAGTGTCTACACTGAGAAGGCAATGGCACCCTACTCCAGTACTCTTGCTGGAAAATCCCATGGTTGGAGGAGCCTGGTGGGTTACAGTCCATGGCGTCTCAAACAGTCGGATACAACTGAGCAACTTCACTTTCACTTTTCACTTTCATGCACTGGAGAAGGAAATGGCAACCCATGACAGTGTTCTTGCCTGGAGTATCCCAGGGACGGGGAAGCCTAGTGGGCTGCCGTCTATGGGGTCACACAGAGTCGGACACGACTGAAGTGACTTAGCAACAGCAGCAATGTCTACAGCTTGTTATTTTATACTTTTTATCTGCTTTTCTGTTTGTTTAGGATGGGGTAGTATATCTGGTCTCTGTTCTCTCATGGCCAAAAATGCTTTTTGTTTTTTGGGGGTTTTTTTAATTAAGAGAATTATGATCATTAAGTTAGAGCAGATATTCTGTACTTTGGTTAATTAGCATACAAATATTTTTTTCTGTATACTATAAGTAGAATATATGGTGGGAGAAAATAAATTTTCACTTATATTGTTTCAAAGATTTATTTAAGGAGGCTTGCTTTCTATCTTTAGAGGCAAAACGGACAACTCGATTTTTAAGTGGCATTATCAACTTTATTCACTTCCGAGAAGCATGCCGTGAGACATATATGGAATTTCTTTGGCAATATGTAAGATTCAAATGTATTTTGGGGATCATATACCAGTTCAGTAACATCATTGGTACACCAATAATATGTCTTGAAATGATTGTTACAGATAACTAATTTTTTATGGCCATTAGAATCAAATTTACATATTACATTTATATGAAATTTCAAATTTAGAAAGCTTATCTTAGAATGAGATTTTCTTTTATATTTGGTATCATTAGGGAGAGGCTGGGTTTTTTATTTAAATTTTGTACCTGAGACTCCTTTTCCTTTATTAGGAAATGGAGGGGAAGACAATATTGATAATTCAATTCTTTTTCTTTAGAGTTTAATAGATAGTGTAATGTTCTTTAAATAATTGAGAAATTTGAAGTTTATATTTGCTTTCTAAATAATGGCCTAATTAGGTGTTTGTTCTGTTCATCTGCTTGTTCAGCATTGCATTATAACAATCAAGTAAATCACTTTAAACTCCTTTTACCAACAATTTAGAGAATTTGGAAAGATTTTGGGTCATCTGTGTGATTTGTTCCCATCTGCCCTAAGTTTGGGGTACCATACTTTTAGAAAAGCACGTGGGTAACACCAGAGAATTAATACTTAAACAAGTGAGCTACGTAGATAAATATTTCCTTGTATAAATCGTGATCAGCCTATACCACCTAAACATCAAATACTCTCCAAAGCATACAGATGTGTGTACCAACACATACTAACACACAATTTTGCTTGGCTAATTTCTCATTTTTTTTAAGATATGGCTCAGATTTCTATCATTTCTGTGAACCCTCTGTGATACTCCTTCCCAAACATTACCCAAGTTGGGTTGAATGTCATTATATTCAGTCCTATGACAAGTTGTATAGTTTTATATTTATTTTTCTGACTCGTTAAAGAGACTGAACTACATAAGTCCAGAGACTGCAAGTTAGTTTTCTTGGTTGTTATTCCTGGTACCTAGCACCATGATCAACTGTGTTAATAAGAACTCAACGTTTGTATGTTGAATAAGTAAAGAAATTCCTAACTCGTTTGTCATAGGCACCTAATTCTTTCTTAAATTTCTTGATTCTCATAGTGAAAGTTGTAAAGTGTGCAAGTACTGGTAGATATTTTTTAAACACATCACTGATTATGTTGAAAAATGTTAATATTAAATTGTGAAAATTGCTTTAATAGAAATCTTCTGTGGACAAAATGCAGCAGTTAAATACTGCACACCAGGAGGCATTAATG
This sequence comes from Aepyceros melampus, assembly GCA_006408695.1. Taxonomy (NCBI): domain Eukaryota; kingdom Metazoa; phylum Chordata; class Mammalia; order Artiodactyla; family Bovidae; genus Aepyceros; species Aepyceros melampus. Next base: position 300,945 of record SJXQ01003976.1, on the reverse strand, counting down.
AAATTGGAGAGACTTGAGTAAGTAGGAAATTTACAAATAAAATGCAATTTTAAATGCAAAATGAAGGTAAAGAGTATTTTACAATTTACAGTCTACTTCATCTCTTTTATCTTCCTTACTAAATAGAGTATTTATTCTTTTATCTCTTTTTCTGTTGTTAGCGCATCAGCCAGACATGTTTAGAGCCATTAAGTAACTCCCTAAATTATATCTAGTGGTATTTATCTTATGTGTAAGTAGTAACTGACAGGATTCTCTTTCTTCCTTCAGATCAGTTAATTCTTTAAAATTTTTATTTCTTCAACAGAGCTTTACTGTTTGGTTTGTTTTGTTTTGACTTAAAGGTCAGATAGGAAAAGAAATCATACAAGGGTTCTAATTTCTTGGCTTTATATATATTGATTTTGAACAAAAGGATTTTTTTATCCCTTCTAATATGTTGATGTTCTGGGTTTTTCTGTTTCAGTTACAAACTTTGTTTTTAGCCTGCTCTGGCATAAATTACCTTTAGAGACAGCCCATTTCCTTCTCCAGAGGATCTTCCCAACCCAGGGATCGAACCCAGGTCTCCCGCATTGTAAGCAGACGCTTTACCGTCTGAGCCACCAGGAAAGTTAGAGACAGCAGTAAACTGAAAAGACTGGGAGTAGGAGGCCAATAATAAAATTTAAGATGGCAGATTTGTACAGTGTTCAAATATCAACAACCTCAGATATGCAGATAATACGACTATAATGGCAGAAAGTGAAGAAGAACCAGAGCCTGTTGACAAGGGTGAAAGAAGAGAGTGAAAAAGCTGGTTTAAAACTCAACATTTAAAACAGATCATGGGATCTGACCCCATCACTTGATTTCAAATAGAAAGGGAAAAGTGGAAGCAATGACAGACTTTATTTTCTTGGGCTCCAAAATCACTGTGGATCGTGACTGCAGCCATGAAATTAAAAGATGTTTGTTCCTTGGAAGGAAAGCTATGATAAACTAGACAGAGTATTAAAAAGTAGAGACATCACTTTGCCGAGAAGTGTTTGTAAAATCAAAGCTGTGTTTTTTCTAATAGTCATGTATGAATGTGAGAGTTGGGCCATAAAGAAGGCTGAGCACCGAATAATTGATGCTTTCAAATTATGGGGCTAGAGAAGACTCTTGAGAGTTCCTTGGACTGCAAAGAGATCAAATGAGCCAATCCTAAAGGAAATCAACCCCAAATATTCATTGGAAGACTGAAGCTGAACTTCCAACACTTTGATCACATGATGCCAAGAGTCAACTCACTGGAAGACTGATGCTGGAAAAGATTGAAGCAAAAGGAGAAGGGGGTGGTAGAGAATGAAATGGTTAGCATCACGGACTCAATGGACGTAAATTTGAGCAAACTCCAAGAGACAGTAGAGAACAGAAGAGCTCGGCTTTCTACAGTCCAGGGGCTCCCAAAGAGTTGGACATGACTTAATGACTGAACAACAACAAAATTTATGATAAACCAAGTCAAAAGAGAAATGGCACACTGGAAGTGAAATTTGCAACATTTGCAGCAAAGTGTTTCAATCTCTAATAATGCTCATGTAGTATTCCTAAAATACAAAGAACTACAAACTGATGGGAAACTATAAATGGGCAAGGAATTTACAGAGGATTAAGTTCAGATACTAATTTAAAATATGTAAAAATCATTAAACTCAATAACAGTCAAAGAAATGAAAATTACAATTCAATTACAAACAATTCTATACCACATATCACATATCAAAAACTAAAGTTGAGAGCATTCATATGGAAGAGACTAGAACATATGAAAGTGCTCTTAGGAAGGATTTGTGGAGCAAAACAGATGGATAATACAGTAGAGATACGAGGAAGTGAGAGCCAGAGAAAGGTGGAATCAGCACTAAAATTAAGAGTGGAGTTAGGGTAGAGGTGTATGCACATGAGTCCATTCATAGATTGGTGGCAGAAATTTAAAGAGCTCGTCTGATTTTTATTTTTGCTGGATAGTAGAGTCCAGGTCATGGATTTTAAATTATTGTCATGTGGAAGGATGAGAATTCAGAAACATGAAAGCAGATAGTTTTTTTCCTTTAAGTTGTTGAAGAGCAGAGACCTTTTTTAGGTTAAGAACTTGATACATCTTTAACTTATTTATGGACTTCCCTGGTGGCTCAGAGGTTAAAGCGTCTGCCTCCAATGCGGGAGACCCGGGTTCGATCCCTGGGTTGGGAAGATCCCCTGGAGAAGGAAATGGCACCCACTCCAGTATTCTTGCTTGGAGAATCTCATGGACTGAGGAGCCTGGTGGGCTGCAGTCCATGGGGTCACAAAGAGTCGGACACGACTGAGTGACTTTACTTACTTTACTTACTTAACTTATTTTGCTATGTTCAGTTCTGTTCCAGTTGAAGAGCAGGCAGAGTTCAAGCAGCTTTCAGATGATATTCAGGAGCTGCAGCAATCACTGAATCAAGAGTTTCGTCAAAAAACGGTAGCTAAGCAGGGCACCCAAACCCAGTGCCCGAGTATCCAGCCTGGAGGGATGGGGTGGAGAGGGAAATGAGAGGAAGGTTTGGGATGGAGGGGCACATAAATACCTATGGCTGATGCAGACTGTTGTGTGGCAAAAACCATCACAATATTGTACAGTATTTATCCTCCAATTAAATAAATAATAAAAAGTATATATTATATATATTTACATATATAAAAAATAATAAAATAAATAAATAAAAATGGTGTCTATTGTTAGACACCTTAAATCTTTTCAAAAGTTTTTTGTATTTGTGATATGGAGGGGCTAACAGCACATTACTTTCAGTTACTAAACAAATAGGTTATATTGCTGTGTCCATTTGTTCACCTTACAATAAATATATATTTCTGTTGTCCAGGTCAACAGAATTTTAATCATTGATGATGTCAAGAGTATATGCTATCTTGTTGACTAGAATTAAGATTTTTTTCTGTATCTAATCCTAATGTTTCTAAATTGTGCACTGAGGCACCCTGGGTGCTACAGCAAGCCCTCAGGGGTGCTTGAGGATGTTTTAAATTTTAAAGGAAAACAACATTCAGCATCTGTCATACACTGCTTGAATATCTAGCTCAAGGCAGTTTACAGTTTCAACATGAACTCATATTACCTTCCTTTCATATCTTTTGAACCTGGGTTTTTGGCTTTTGCCATAATAAAAAGCAAGTGCTGTGTGAATATTATCATGCAATAGGAAATGAAATGATAATTGCCTGTGACCCATGATTCTAAGATGTGTGTCAGTACTCAGTTTTTACAGTATACCATACCCATCCAATTTGGAAGTAGTTGTAGCTGTGGGATGATTTGGGAGAGTGGCAGTGTAACATGTATGATATCATAAGTGAAACGAATCACTGGTCTAGGTTCGATGCAGGATGCAGGATGCTTGGGACTGATGCACGGGGATAATCCAGAGAGATGGTATTGAGGGGGAGAGGGGAGGTGGGGGTCGAGATTGGGAGTTCATGTACACTCATGTCTGATTCATGTCAATGTATAGCAAAACGAATACAGTATTGTAAAGCAAAACAAACTAAAAAATAAAAATTAATTAAAAAATATTGTGATTAGCCTCCAATTGAAATAAATAAATTAATTTTTTAAAAAGAAAAAAAAGAAATAAAAATAGTATTTTTCTTTCAGTTTGCATGTATTACTTTTTCAAGGGGCTACTAAGTTGTTAGGACATAAATACTCAGTTATTTGAATTTAATGACCCAGTAAAGGATCTGTTAGGGGTTTATTATTGCCTTAGGGTCATAATGAACAGAAAAAGTTTGAGAATATCTGGTCTAATCTGTTTAATTCCTCTACTTTCTGACTTCTCTTTTATGAAAAAGCATTGACTAAATTTAAATCTGTTTGAATCACTGGAAAATAGTTGTTTGCTTTTTTCCCTAGATAGTGCTGCAAGAGGGAAATTCACAAAAGAAATCAGATATTTCAGAGAAAACCAAGCGTTTGGTAAGCATCTTTTCATTTAAGTAGCATTTAAGGTTTGAATCTTGTGTGTAGGAGTATTTTAACTGTGCGTTATTATTAAATGTTTCTCTCTTTCTTCCCTTTAAGTGAAGCTTTTTTAACTTTTTCCAATGGAATAGATGACTACTGTTTTAAAAAATACAGAAACACAGAAATGTATGACAAAAGTGAAAATCACCTGCAAATTCACCACACAATCAGATGCATGTCACAGATTACATTTCTCTAAGCAAATACCCATATATGTGCATAATTTTACATAAATGATATTATACTCTTGTGACTCAAACCTGCTTTTTTTCACTTTATAATATAAATAGTTATCATATCTATATAGATCCCCGTTATTTTGATAACTGCACCATAATGTCGATCCTATGTCCTATTGATAGACATTCACATTGCTTCTAACTTTTTGCTATTGAACAATAGCATATGTGTGCTACGCACCTATACATGTACATGTATATTTGCCCACCAGGCTGCTTTTTATCTTAATGGATTCCCAAATGTACGGTTTTAAGGCTAAAGAGAATTACACTTAAATTTAGCCCACGTTGCCAAACTGACTTCTAAAAAGATATCAGAGAGTATTCCTTTTTCTGCATTGTTGTCAAAGTTGGATATTTTTATGTTTTTTTTTTCTTTTTTAATCTGTCATTCTTATAGAGGAATAAACGTCTCATCTTCATTTTGATTTTTTTGATTTTCAGTGATTTAGACCACCTTATTCAGAGGTTTGTTATTATTTCTACTTTGTGAATTACTTGTTTATGTTCCTTTTTAATTTCACTTTTTTTTAAACCTCCATGAGTTAGGGGTTTTAACTCTATTTGTCTTTCAAATTCATCATTTTTTCCTATTAGAAGGTTCATGTTTTTATGTAGTAAAATTGATAGACATAGCCTTCTACATTTGATTTTAATTCTATGTATAGAAAGGCCTATCTCATTCTTCATTTTTTTAATCCCATATTTTCTCATTGTACTTTTATGATTTCCCTATTATTTTGATACTTACATTTTATGACTATCTAAAACTTACTTTAATATAATCCTTATTTTTCTGTCACTCTTTTTATTGCCAGATGTTTTTATCAGAGTAGTATTGACTGTGGTTCAATTTTATTCATTTCTCTGTCCCATTTAAAATCACTTTGTAGTTATATATAATATCAAATTTTAGAGTTTTTGTGAAGGGACTAAAAGTGATAAAGAGTCAGTGCTAATGTAAGATTAAGGACCTTTAATTTCATAGGGTATTAAAAGAATAGATAATGCGGTATGCTAAATTCTAATAAAAAATAACAAATACATTGTTTCAAACTTTCAGTTTTGGCTTCTGAGTTAGTTGATGAAAAAGTGAGAACTTTAAAACAAATTTTTTTAGTTAATAATTTAGACCAATTATACAAGTGATACAGTAATGCATTCCTGTTGTGTGTGTGTGTGTATATATATATGTTTAGAGAGAGAGACTTGAAAGACCCTCTTCTCTCAGCCAGCCTTACAGTCCTTTTTCTATGCTATTACATGCACATGTATAGGTGCATATACTTATTTGTTGCTGTTTTGTTCTATTTTCATAGGACTTAATTTGTGTTATGTAAGAGAGTTCTCAGAGAACCTTCATTCAGTTCCCCAGATAGTCTGAAATTCAGGAGAAGGAAATTTGTTTTAGATCAATAACCATATACTGAGTACCTTCTCAGTGCTATTACTTTCTTTGGGTTGTGGGAGAGCAAAAATAACTTGTTCATAACCCCAGGTTGCTCAGTTAATTCAGAGACACATATTAAATACATAATTATAATTATCATGTACATGATTATACTGTTTATAGAAAGAATACAGAGTAGGTAGGAACAGGATTTTTAAAGGTCAATGGAAATTCATTTGCAGTACAGGAATCGAATGGCAGTATTCCGAGATCAGAGAGAGATCACTTGTAATTGTCCAGACATAAGGCAGACTGGAATTACCAGATTGTAGGGTATAGTAGGAAGCTGGTGGAAGATGACACTGGACAGGAGGGTAAGAGCTACATGATGTTGTACAAGGGAGCCTGATCTCTGGCCTGTAGACAGATGTGAGCCGTCAAGCAGGAAAGTGATATGGTCAGAATTTAATATGTTGTTCTGACTACAACAAAAACAGAGCCAATTTCTCTTTTCTTTTCCATTATTATAGTGGCAAATCACTAGTTTTATTATTATATCTAATATATTTAAATGTTTTTTCAACAGAATGAACTAAAACTGTCAGTGGTTTCTTTGAAAGAAATACAAGAGAATTTGAAAACAAAAATTGTGGATTCTCCAGAAAAGTTAAGAATTATAAAGAAAAAATGAAAGATACAGTCCAGAAGCTTAAAAATTCCAGAGTGAGTTTTCTTTTTATTTTAGTGCTTTTCTGTCCCTCTTTTATTTTTTAACAACTCTTGTTTAATCATGTGTTAATTTTCTAATTTCCAGATTATCTATACATCTCTCCCTTAGACTTTTTGCCCTTGTCTCTAAGTTTTAGCTCTTCTCTAAAGTGGATATAAGAAAAGAAGTATAATTTCAACACTTTTTTTTTAATTATGCAACAAATTTTTTTGCCCTGGGTGATCAAAAACAGAAGTGATTTGTCCTCGTAAGACTTAGTCACTATATCTTAGGGGAGAATGGTGTTATAATCAGTTATATAATTTTAAGTTATAATTATATTATTATATTTATATTTATATATTTATAATTACATATAATCAGTTGTATAATTTTAAGTTATAATATATACTATGAAAAAGTATAGGATATGCATGTATGGAGGCAGGAAGTATATGGAAATTCTGTACCTTCTGCTTAATTTTGCAGTGTACCTAAAATTGCTCTAAAAACAGTGTGTTTTTTTTTTTAAGCACCAAAAAGAGAAACAAATAAATAAAAAATAGCATAGGGTGCTTCAAGAAAAGCATAATGAGAGTACTCTAGTTTAGTATTGTGAAAGTTAGAGGTAAAGATGGGAAGGAAGTAGAAATTTATGCTTACATCTGAAGGATGAACAGAGGTTATCTTAGTAAATTTATACTCTGAAGAGCATTCAAGGCAAAGAGAACAGCATGTGCCAATTGTATGAGGTAAGTAGTAGAGAGGAAGTTATATTCAAGGAAGAAAGTATGATGTATAAGAAGGAGAATGGTGTGAGATGATGATGGACAAATAGGCCACGGGCAGGTTTTTCAGGATGCTGGATTTCATCATAAGAGCAGGAGTGCACCACTGGCTAATTTATGAGTCAGGGATGCTGAAACATGGTGTGATTTATGTTTAAAAAAGATTATGAGCTACAGTGGGAGGTAGATTAGGAGGGGATAGAAGTAGAAGTGGGTAGACAATTTAGCATCCTTTATGAGGAAAGGTTTTAGAACTATTAATTGAAAAAAAGTTTCTGGTATATTTCTGAATTTGTTATTTAAGTCATTTCTGATAATTGAGAATTACCACATGAGAATAGATAAAGATTAATAGAACAGTAGTGAGAGCCCAGAAATAGATCTGAGTATTTGAGGTCTATTTATTTAATAAGCAATTTTGGTTCAATTGGCCGTCCATCTAGAAGAAAAGTAAGTTGGTTCTGTACCTTGTACCATTTACAAAGATAAATTCTAATTGGATTGAAAATTTAACAGTTTTAGGTGAACACTGATATTATCTTGGATAGAATGTTAAAATTAAGATTGAAAACCCAAAAGCTGCAGAAAAAAGTAGACCTGTGAAACATATATATAACGCATATGATAGGTAAAGGGATTATATCCATGATATGCAAAGACACAAAAGAGTATTCACAAATTAGTAGGAAAAAGACAGCTTAATGGAGAAATGAGCAGTGCTATGATTAAGCATTTCATTGAAGACAAAATCCAACTGGTTAATAAAGTGGGAAGAAGGGGTAGACTCGGAAAGAAGGCTTTGTATTATTGCAGTGCTTGTGGTAAACATGTGCTCATTTCCTAATTTTAGAAGAAGAATTAATCTTTTTGAAAGAATTACTTGTAGTAATAGTTCAGTTCAGTTCAGTTCAGTCGCGCAGTCGTGTCCGACTCTTTGCGACCCCATGAATCGCAGTACGCCAGGCCTCCCTGTCCATCACCAACTCCCGGAGTTCACTCAGACTCACGTCCATTGAGTCTGTGATGCCATCCAGCCATCTCATCCTCGGTCGTCCCCTTCTCCTCCTGCCCCCAATCCCTCCCAGCATCAGGGTCTTTTCCAATGAGTCAACTCTTCGCATAAGGTGCCCAAAGTACTGGAGCTTCAGTTTTAGCATCATTCCTTCCAAAGAAATCCCAGGGTTGATCTCCTTCAGAATGGACTGGTTGGTCTCCTTGCAGTCCAAGGGACTCTCAAGAGTCTTCTCCAACACCACAGTTCAAAAGCATCAATTCTTCGGCGCTCAGCCTTCTTCACAGTCCAACTCTCACATCCATACATGACCACAGGAAAAACCATAGCCTTGACTAGTATATAGTAATAGTTATACAAATGAATAGCAAGATTGCAATTGGTAATATAATTGCCCAGGAGTAATTGGGAGTAGTTTGAGTATTAGCAGAAGTGAACTCTTAAAATCATTACGAATAACCTTTGGAAGGTACGTCAATGAGTGGTTTAGTAAAATTATGGTATGTTTTCTTTGTTCAAGGATATTTAACAATTAGGAAGCCTAATTATATGTGCTTAGACACATGTCAGTAATATTGCTTTGTTACTGACCTAGAAACTTAATTGTTCTTTGCTCTTAAGCTTTCAGTATTAAATAAAGAAATTAAGAGCAAACAAATTGACATTACTGCAGTTTCATAAAGGAGAGTGTCAAACCAGTATCTGTGTTTGTTTGTTTTTTTCTTTCAAAGCAAGAAGTAATGGAAAAATATGAAATCTATCGAGACTCTGTTGACTGCCTGCCTTCATGTCAGCTGGAGGTGCAATTATATCAAAAGAAAATACAGGACCTTGCAGATAATAGAGAAAAATTAACCACTATCTTAAAGGAGGTTTGTACTGTGTGGAATTTTTATGCCTTTTTATTATGTAATAGTTTACTATAGTCCCTCGGATTTGCTTTTACTTTCTGTTGCTACTTTCTTAACAAAAAGCAGGATCATTCTACAGTATAATAGATGTGGCAATGTATGCTCAGGAATAAAACACTATTCTTTTTAAACATAGCAGTAGTAGACCCATTGTTACCTTCAGATGAAATGAATAATAAATTAATTAACATAGTGTATTGCCATGTATATTTTGGGAAAAAGTCATGGAATTTTAAACTCGTTCTGACAGTTGGAAATGATCTTCTAGACAGTAAGCATAAAGTCCCAACTTACTGCCTAACATTGTAGTAGGATATATATAAAGAGATTTAAGGTTCATGATACACTCTGCCCTGAGTGATGATGGACTGCTAATACCAACATTTTGAAAGTTTCTCAGGCTAGAAACTTGAAAATCCTTTTCACTTTATCATCCCAATCCAGACTGTCCCCAGGATCACTAACATAGATTTCAATGAAAGATTTATCTTTTCAGGGAAGAAGGGGCTGGAAGATGAGATTGTCTGGGATATTCTTTCCCAATTGTATACTTCCCTTATCTCCCCTCAAGAGTTGGCAAAAAAAAAGGGGAGTGAGGATTGAGATCTACCACTTTAAATTCTTTCTAGGGTCTACCCTTTCCTCTTTATTCCTGCTCCTTTAATTCAGACCCTTTCCCCCTGAAACCTAGCCTGTTGGCTGATCTTGGTATGTTCCTCTGTTCTGGCCCTTGCTGATAAAATGACGTGATAAACACACCTCTCCAGGTGTCACATTCTTTCTCAGCATCCCTAGTGCCTTCCTGTTGTCTTTTGTTGAGTCTGCATTCTTGTGCTGGGCTTTCAGTGTTTAAACAGTTTTATCACATTTTGAAGTTGTGTTTTATTACAGCTCATCCTCGAAGACAGTCCTTTGTTTGTAAATTCTAATTTGTTGTATTGACTTTAAATATATCTCATAAAATATAGAGCCTGAACTTGGAGGACCAAATTGAGAGTGATGAGTCAGAATTGAAGAAATTGAAGACTGAAGAAAACTCCTTTAAAAGACTGATGATTGCGAAGAAGGAAAAACTCGCCACAGCGCAGTTCAGAATAAATAAGAAGCATGAGGATGTCAAGCAGTACAAACGCACGGTGATTGAGTATGGACCTATTTTCAGTTTGATGTATTAGAAAGTCATTAGAAAAGCCTTTCATTTTACTTTCCTTAAGATTCCAAACCTCCTGTAATTTCAAAAAGGCATTCCACCTTTGGGTGACTAAAGCAGTTAGTTGTGACTCATAATGCTGCCACATCTAAATGTATAGAGATGTTTTAGCTATTAGTTTTAAGTTTATTTTCCTAATAATCACAATTCTAAATCTTTTGCATAATTTGTTAGAAGGGTTCTAGTGCTATTGCTTATTTCAGTACATTTCAGAGCCAGCTATCCAGAGTTGTATTAGAATAAATCAACTGCTGCTACTGCTGCTAAGTCACTTCAGTCGTGTCCAACTCTGTGCGACCCCATAGACGGCAGCCTTCCAGGCTCCTCCATCCATGGGATTTTCCAGGCAAGAGTACTGGAGGGGGGTGCCATTGCCTTCTCCAAGAATAAATCAACTAGTTCATGTTATTGTTCAGCTAGTCTAGAGCATTATAGCATATTTTGAGAAAAATCATCCATTTTTATTTAAGTACCAAGTACTTTGCAAGAATTTTGTCACCATGGTTGTTGGCTAGTATGTTTGGATGTTTCATTGGTAGAATCTTCTTCCCATCAGTTCTAAAAATGTGTTTTTAGAATAAATGCCCCAGATATATCTATGAGATGACACTATTTCAATTTGTCAAAGGTATATTAGGATGGTCTGAAGATTTCCTTTCCTCTTCCTCATGCAGATGAAGAAAAAGGGCAGAACCTGAGGGTTTTAATTTGTCACTTGCCTTGCAGGAAAGTTGTATTAATTCACACTCCCACCAATAGTCATGAGTGAGTGCAGCTGGGAGAGGTGACTTAAAAATCTCATTTTTAAATAACAGCTTTGTGTGGAAGAGCTTACTCTTCCTGATTATAGCACCACCTTGTGATTCTCATCTGCTTGCTTTTAAATCTTGAGATGTAGGTGTGTCAGCCAAATATTGATATAAATAATCTCTTTGGAATCAAAATTAGAGTTAAATGTTTGGCTGTTAAAATGCTTAAGTGGAATTATAATTTCACCTGTCTCTCTTTTCCTTTAGAGACTGTAATAAAGTTCAAGAAAAAAGAGGCGCTGTCTATGAGCGAGTAACCACAATTAATCAAGAAATCCAAAAAATTAAATTTGGAATTCAACAACTAAAAGATGCTGCTGAAAGGGAGAAGCTGAGTCTCAGGTGAGCATATGTTCATAAGAGATAACTTCAGATAATCTTGTGGGCTTAAAATGTAAATGGTGCCACCCGCATTTTGAAGATTTTGTCAACTTCAGAGTGAACATTGGCCCCTCAGGTCCGTTGCTTTTGTTTCCATTTGCGGTTTCTTTTGCATTACCCTGGGACAGTCTGCGTGTGTGTCTCCTCACGCCTTTCTTTACTCACCTTTTTTCCCTGTCAGCACCTAGAGTCGTGCTTTGCAGTAAGAGTAGGTGCTCCATAAAGTTTCTGAATGTTTTTGATAAATTAACTTAGATGGTGATTTAAAGTAAAGTCTTCCAAAAAATTTTTGTATCTTTTTTCTGATAAAAGAATCTCAAAAGTTTTTCTTAGGATTAGTTTAGATGTAGCTTAGGCCTGTTCCTGTATTTTGAGATTTTTTAATGATAATTTTATCACAATTACCAAGTTACTTTGCCTGTTTCAAGTATATTTATTTTATTGTTTCACAGACAGTCTCAAGTTTAATGTGGACAGGCGTCTTCTACATTTTTATCTTCCAGAATATCAATACAGCACCACACAGGTTCCCTGCTTCTGTTTTTCCTTGACTGCCAAAGACCCAAAGAAGTCGTCTATTCCTGCTCTGTTTATCACATTATCATTCTCTCTTTAACCTTTAAAGTTTGTCCCGTAGCCTCAAGATGGTCCCAAACTGCTCTACCAGGAGTCACTAAAAATAGCCCTTTATCATGTAAAATCCTTGGCCTGTTTTTTTTTTTTTTTTTTTCCATTTTGCTTCATCTTGCCTACATTGATATCTTACAACCTCTGAAACCTGAAAGATGTTTAAACATGCTGTCATTACATTTCACCATTTACATTTAATTTGCAAGGATTCTTAATACTAAAAGAAAGAATCACAGTAAACGATCCCCTCACCTGTTCTCAGGAACCTTTATCCTCTTGAGACGTTAGATTGTTAGCATGTGCACATGTTTATATTATACAGCTGAGGGTTATCTCAGGGCTGCTTAAAAGGAAGGAAGGAAAGAAATGAAAGAAAGAAAAAGAAAATAGTTGGTAGGGTTTCCTCTTCCATGGTCTGCCCAGTACACTGTCCTGAGTTTTTTCTTTCTTTTTACACTCCAATTACTTTTCTTTTACATTCCAACTACTTTCCTTCAACTGGATATTTGCCAATCCTTTGGCCCTCAGTTTATCTCTGGAATGGGGGTTAGAAAAACCTTATTTAACCCTACTTCTTAACCAAATCATATGAGCAGATTTATTATCACCTTGTCAGGTATAATTAATGAACCAGTTACTAATGAAAGTACCTTTTGTCTGTGATCATAAAAGGTGCCTGTCCCTGCTTTAAATTCCTATTAGTTTGTGCATATGTGTCTCACCAATAATATTTTAAGTTTCTTAATAGTGATCAAATTTTTTACCTTAGTATGTCATGCCAAACCATGCCTAGAATGGTGCCTTATATTGTAGTATGCTTTCCATAAATATTTGTAGCATGCTGTTTCTTAAAACTAGCAGTGAATTAGAATGCAACAAAGAATTCAAAAAAATTAAAGATGAGCAACCCCTCATCCAAATATATTGAATTAGAACCATCAGCAGTGGGGCCCATGAACCTAAATTTTTTAGCCTAACTCTTGAGAACCACTGATGTATTCTGCTTCATTGTTGCAGTATTACGAAGCTCATCACCAGGCGAGCTGTTCTACTGGGACAGCTTTCGTTATTACAGTGTTGCCTCTTGTTTTGAGTTTAAACTTTTCATTTCTGTACTCTAGTGGACCAAGATCATCTCTCTGGAACAAGTCTGTACCCTCTTCTACTTAATAAAATTGCGCTTAAGGTATTTGAGGATAAAGGTCATGGTTTCTTTCAGCCTTCTCATGAGGCTAATTAGTGCTCGTTTTCCAGCCACTCTTTGTAGAGTTTAATTTCCATTCTGTTTACTGTCCTCTGCTCTGTTTCCTGCTTTTTTTATTCTGCTTGATATATAGAGTTCAGTACTGAACGTAGTCTTCCAAGTATGGTGTCACCAACCACAGAGCACAATGCTTTTGTTAAATGAAGCGTAATATCAAATTGGATTTTTAGCAGCAGCAAAACTTTCGATGCAGTTAATTGTTCAACTTGTTAAGTTGTTCTACCTTTACCCAGATGACATTGTCATATCTATTAGTTCCAAAATAGCTTGGGAGAGTCTCTTAAGTCCTGTGATGACACGGAGACACATTTTGTCAAAAAGAAAAAACCCTTTAGCTTACTTTATAATCATCTTTCATGAAAAGGAAAGAAGAATGTGTTAAAATTGCCAAATTTTTCTTTTTGTAATTTTATTGGATCCTAATGATCCTTCTTTTTTATTAAATATTCTTTTCCATAGATATTTCATCACTTCTAGCTTCAATTGTCATCCTTATTTATAAAGCTTTCAAAAATCTATTTTTGCTATTCTGTCCACCTCAACTCTACTCTTTATTTTAGCTGCTTGATGGATATTTTCAGTAGATAAGCTTATCATTACAAAATAACATTTATGAAATTTAACATCTTTCAATGTCTTTCCTCTTCCTCACCCTCACTTTCTTCTTCCCCCTCTGCCTCTGTCTTCTTCCCCTTCCCTTTCCCTCTCTTTTTCATTTAGTTTCCTCATATTCTTCAGTGGCGGCATCATTTTCAAAATATCACAAAGAGTTGCAGTTTAGGATTTTCTTTAGATAATCATGATATCCAAGTGGTCACCAAGTTAATGTCATGACTTGTAAAAACTCATTGATAACTATTCATAACAACTGTTTTCTAATCATATTTCTATTATATAATTTTCTAATATTCATGTATTGCAGCAAAAACTTGCTAAATTTATTCCTTAAGATTCTCCTGCATCAAATCTGCCCTGAATCCTAAGTATGGCCAAATTATTCCTGTTAAAATATCACTCTTATTGCTACACTTTCTTGTTTAAAACCCGAATTCCCTGTTTTCCTGTAGTTATTCCTACATTTAGTCAACCATTCAGCAAATGGTCTATATACCTACAAGATATTTGTTAGTTATTAAATCATGTCTGAATCTTTGCGGCCTTATGGACTATAGCTCACCAGGCTCCTCTGTCCATGAACTTCTCTAGACAAGAGTACTGGAGTGGGTAGTCATGCCCTTCTCGGGTGATCTTCCTGACCCAGGGATCAAACCTGGGTCTCCTGCATTGCAGGCGGATTCTTTACCATCTGAGCTACGAGGGAAGCCCCATATCTCCCGGAGTTTCCTCAAATTCATGTCCATTGAGTTGGAGATGCCATCTAACCATCTTATCTTCTGCTGCTGGCTTCTTCTTTTGCCTTGAATCTTTCCCAGGATAAGGGTCCTTTCCAATGAGTCAGCTCTTTGCATCACGTGGCCAAAGTGTTGGAGTTGCAGCTTCAGTTGTTCTAATGAATTTTCGGGGTTGATTTTCTTTAGAATTGACTGGTTTGATTTCCTTGCAATTAACTGGACTCTCAAGTCTTCTCCATCACCACAATTTGAATGCATCAGTTCTTCAGCACTTTGCCTTCCTTATAGTCCACTTCTCACATCCATACATGACTACTGGAAAACCATAGCTTTGACTATGCAGATCTTTGTCAGCCAAGTGACATCTCTGCATTTTAATATGCTGTCTAGTTTGTCATAGCTTTCTTCCAAGGAGCAAGTGTCTTAATTTCATGGCTGCATTCACCATTTGCAGTGATTTTGAAGCCCAAGAAAATAAAATTTGTTGCTGCTTCCACCATTCCCCCTTCTGTTTGCCATAAAGTGATGGGACCGGATG
This sequence comes from Aepyceros melampus, assembly GCA_006408695.1. Classification (NCBI taxonomy): domain Eukaryota; kingdom Metazoa; phylum Chordata; class Mammalia; order Artiodactyla; family Bovidae; genus Aepyceros; species Aepyceros melampus. The sequence goes on along the minus strand of SJXQ01003976.1, from coordinate 285,673 downwards.
CCACGATCTTAGTTTTTTTTGATGTTGATTTTCAAGTCAGCTTTTTTGTTCTTCTCCCTTGTCAAGAGGCTCTTTAGTTCCTCTTCACATTCTGCCATTAGAGTGGTATCATTTTCATGTCTGAGGTTCTTGATATTCTCTCGGCAGTCTTTATTCCACCTTGTGATTGGTTCAGCTCAGCATTTTTCATGATGTTATCTTGCATATAAGTTAAATAAGCAAGATGACAATATACAACCTTCACTTAAGTAATTTTGACCAGTCAGTTGTTTCATGTCTAGTTTTAGCTGTTGCTTCTTGACCTGCAGAAAGGTTTCTCAGGAGGCAGGTAAGGAGATCTAGTATTCCCATTTCTAAGAATTATCAACAGTTTGTTGTGATCCACAAAGTCAAATGAAGCCGAAGTAGGTGTTTTTTTCTGAAAAGCTCTTGTTACTTTCAACCTGATCCAACAGATGTCACAATTTGATCTTTGATGCTCTGCCTTTCCTAAACCCAGTTTGTATATCTGGAAGTTTTCTGTTCACATACTGCAGACTCCTCACTTGCAGGATTTTGAGCAGAACCTTGCCCTCCTGTGAAATAAGCGCAATTGTACAATAGTTCGAACATTCTTCGGCATTGCCCTTCTTTGGAATTGTAATGAAAATTGACCTTTTCCAGTCTTGTGACCATTGCCTAATTTTCCAAATTTGCTGACATACTGAGTACAGCATTTTAACAGCATCATTTTTAGGATTTCTAAATTGCTCAGCTGGAATTTTGTCATCTCCACTAGCTTTGTTTGTAGGAATGCTTCCTAAGGCCCACTTGACTTCATACTCTAGGATGTCCAGCTCTAGGTGAGTGACCACACCATTGTAGTTCCCTGAGTCATTACGACCTTTCTTGTATTATCCTTCTGTTTTCTGTGCATTCTTGCCAACTGCTCTTTTAATCTTTTCTGCTTCTGTTGGGTCCTACCATTTCTGTCGTTTGTTGTGCTCATCCTTCCATCTCACATGTTAGTAATGTAATGCTCAAAATTCTCCAAGCCAGGCTTCAGCAATACGTGAACCAAGAAATTCCAGATGTTCAAGCTGGTTTTAGAAAAGGCAGAGGAACCAGAGATCAAATTGCCAACATCCGCTGGATCATGGAAAAAGCAAGAGAGTTCCAGAAAAACATCTATTTCTGCTTTATTGACTATGCCAAAGCCTTTGACTGTGTGGATCACAATAAACTGTGGAAAATTCTGAAAGAGATGGGAATACCAGACCACCTGACCTGCCTCTTGAGAACCTGTATGCAGGTCAGGAAGCAACAGTTAGAACTGGACAGGAAACAACAGACTGGTTCCAAATAGGAAAAGGAGTATGTCAAGGCTATATATTGTCACCCTGCTTATTTAACTTATATGCAGAGTACATATGCAGAATACATCATGAGAAACGCTGGACTGGAAGAAGCACAAGCTGGAATCAAGACTGCTGGGAGAAATATCAATAACCTCAGATATGCAGATGATACCACCCTTATGACAGAAAATGAAGAGGAACTAAAAAGCCTCTTGATGAAAGTGAAAGAGGAGAGTGACAAAGTTGGCTTAAAGCTCACCATTCAGAAAACTAAGATCATGGCATCCAGTCCCATCACTTCATGGGAAATTGATGGGGAAACAGTGGAAACAGTGTCAGACTTTATTTTTTTGGACTCCAAAATCACTGCAGATGGTGACTGCAGCCATGAAATTAAAAGACGCTTGCTTACTCCATGGAAGAAAACTTATGACCAACCTAGACAGCATATTCAAAAGCAGAGACATTACTTTGCCAGCAAAGGTCCGCCTAGTCAAGGCTGTGGTTTTTCCTGTGGTCATGTATGGATGTGAGAGTTGGACTGTGAAGAAGGCTGAGCGCCAAAGAATTGACGCTTTTGAACTGTGGTGTTGGAGAAGACTCTTGAGAGTCCCTTGGACTGCAAGGAGATCCAACCAGTCCATTGTGAAGATCAGCCCTGGGATTTCTTTGGAAGGAATGATGCTAAAGCTGAAACTCCAGTACTTTGGCCATCTCATGCGAAGAGTTGACTCATTGGAAAAGACCCTGATGCTGGGAGGGATTGGGGGCAGGAGGAGAAGGGGGTGACCGAGGATGAGATGGCTGGATGGCGTCACTGACTTGATGGACGTGAGTCTGAGTGAACTCTGGGAGGTGTTGATGGACAGACAGGGAGGCCTGGTGTGCTGCGATTCATGGGGTTGTAAAGAGTCGGACGCGACTGAACTGAACTGAACTTCCATGAAATGTTCCTGAAGAGCTCCTAGTCTTTCCCATTCTATTGTTTTCCTGTATTTCTTTACATTGCTTTTATAAGAAGGCCTTCTTATCTCTTCTTGCTATTCTCTGGGACTCTGTATTCATTGGGTATATGTTTCCCTTTCTCCCTTGCCTTTCTCTTCTTTCCTCAGCTGTTTTTAGAGCTTCATCAGACGACCCCTTGTCCTTCTTGCATTTCTTATTCTTTGGGTTGGCTTTGGTCACTGCCTCCTGTACACTGTTTTGAACTTCTGTTCATAGGTCTTCACTCTGTCGACCAGACTTAATCTGTTAAATCTTTTCATCACCTCTTCTATATCATAAGGGATTTGATTTAGGTCATACCTGAATGGCCTAGTTGTTTTACCTACTTTTCTTCAATTTAAGCCTGAATTTTGCAATAATGAGCCATAGTCAGCTCCAAGTTCTTTTGTTTGTTTGTTTTTTTACTGACTATCTAGAGCTTCTCCATCTTTGGCTGCAAATAACATAATCAATCTGATTTTAGTATTGACCATCTGGTGATGTCTATGTGTAGCGTTGTCTCTTGTGTTGTTGGAAGAGGGTATTTGCTCTGAGCAGTGCCTTCTTTTGCCAAAACTCTGTTAGCCTTTGCCCTGCTTCATTTTGTACTCAAGGCCAACCTTGCCTGTTATGCTGGATATCTCTTGATTTCCTACTTCCAATCTAATCCCTTATGTTGAAAAGGGAGGTCTTTTTTAGTTCTAGAAAGTGTTGTAGGTCTCATAGAACCAGTCAACTTTAGCTTTTTCTGCATCAGTGGTTGGGGCATAGACTTGGATTACTGTGATACTGAATAGTTTGCCTTGGAAACAAACCAGGATAGTTCTGTCATTTTTGAGATTGTACCGAAGTACTCCGTTTCAGACTCTTTTGTTAACTAGGAAGGCTACTACTCCATTTCGCTAAGGAATTCTTGTCTAAGTAGTAGATACAATGATCATCTGAATTAAATTTGCCTATTCCTGTCCATTTTTAGTTCACTGATTACTAAGATGTTGATGTCACTCTTGCCATCTCCTACTTGACCACATCCAATTTACTTTGCATGAACCTGACATTCCAGTTTCCTGTGCAGTATTGTTCTTTATAGAGTATTGAAGTATTGTTCTTTATGTCTGAGGTTGTTGATATTTCTCCCGACAGTATTTTTTTTTTTTGAAGAATAATTGCTTTACAGAAGTTTTCTGTCAAACCTCAACATGAATCAGCCATAGGTATACGTATATTCCCTCCCTTTTGAAGCTCCCTCCCATCTCCCTCTCCATCCCACCCCTCTAGGTTGGTACAGAGCCCCTGTTCGAGTTTCCTGAGCCATACAGCAAATTCCCCTTGGCTATGTATGTCACATATGGTAATGTAAGTTTCCATGTTACTCTTTCCATACATCTCACCCTCTCCTCTGGCAGTCTTTATTCCAGCTTATGATTCATCCAGCTCAGCATTTCACCTGATGTTAACTGCATATAAGTTAAGTAAGCAGGATGACAGTATACAGCCTTGGACTTTACTTTCACTACCGGACATATCCATAAGGGAGCATTTTTTTCTGCTTTGGCCCAGCTGCCTAAATCTTTTTGGTGCTATGAGTAACTGTTCTCTGCTTCTGCTCGGTAGCATGTTGCGCGCCTTGCGACCTGGGGCACTCATCTTCTGGCATAGTATCTTTTTACCTTTTAATATTGTGTATGGTGTTCATGATGATGTGATGACTAATCTAGAGCCAGATATCTTGGAATGTGAAGTCAAGTGGGCCTTAGAAAGCATCACTACAAACAAAGCTAGTGGAGGTGATGGAACTCCAGTTGAGCTATTTCAAATCCTGAAAGATGATGCTGTGAAAGTGCTGCACTCAATATGCCAACAAATCTGGAAAACTCAGCAGTGGCCACAGGACTGGAAAAGGTCAGTTTTCATTCCAATCTCAAAGAAAGGCAATGCCAAAGAATGCTCAAACTACCGCACAATTGCACTCATCTCACATGCTAGTAAAGTAATGCTCAAAATTCTCCAAGCCAGACTTCAGCATACGTGAACCGCGAACTTCCTGATGTTCGAGCTGGTTTTAGAAAAGGCAGAGGAACCAGAGATCAAATTGCCAACATCTGCTGGATCATGGCAAAAGCAAGAGAGTTCCAGAAAAACATCTATTTCTGCTTTATTGACTATGCCAAAGCCTTTGACTGTGTGGATCACAATAAACTGTGGAAAATTCTGAAAGAGATGGGAATACCAGACCACCTAACCTGCCTCTTGAGAAATCTGTATGCAGGTCAGGAAGCAACAGTTAGAACTGGACATGGAACAACAGACTGGTTCCAAATAGGAAAAGGAGTACATCAAGGNGCTGGATCATGGAAAAAGCAAGAGAGTTCCAGAAAAACATCTATTTCTGCTTTATTGACTATGCCAAAGCCTTTGACTGTGTGGATCACAATAAACTGTGGAAAATTCTGAAAGAGATGGGAATACCAGACCACCTAACCTGCCTCTTGAGAAATCTGTATGCAGGTCAGGAAGCAACAGTTATAACTGGACATGGAACAACAGACTGGTTCCAAATAGGAAAAGGAGTACATCAAGATGGACCGTGCTCCCCCTGAAATTTGTGGGAATCTTTCATCGACTCTTCCTAGATTCTAGTGATTTGCTAGAAAGCGCTGGCATTCCCTAGCTTGTAGCTATATCACTCCCATCCTCTGTTTTCACATGAAAAGTGCAGGTCTCTATATCATCTTCCTTCTGCACATGTTTGTTTCTGTGTCCTAATCTACTCTTTTTATAAGGTCACCAGACATGTTGAATTACAGCCATCCTAATGACTTCATTTTAATTTGATAACCTCTGTAAAGTCAATTTATAAATAAGATCACATTCTGAAGTACTAGGTTTTAGGATTTCAACATATCTTTTGAAGGGCACCGGAGAAGGCAATGGCACCCCACTCCAGTACTCTTGCCTGGAAAATCCCATGGACGGAGGAGCCTGGTAGGCTGCAGTCCATGGATCGCTAAGAGTCGGACACGACTGAGCGACTTCACTTTCACTTTTCACTTTCATGCATTGGAGAAGGAAATGGCAACCCACTCCAGTGTTCTTGCCTGGAGAATCCCAGGGACGGTGGGCTGCCGTCTTTGGGGTCGCACAGAGTCGGAGACGACTGAAGCGACTTAGCAGTTTGAAGGGCACGGGGAAGGATGGTAACATTCAATCCATCCGTTCCATTCAGTGGCTCAGTCATGTCCGACTCTTTGTGACCCCATGAATCGCAGCACGCCAGGCCTCCCTGTCCATCACCAACTCCCGGAGTTCACTCAGACTCACGTCCATCGAGTCGGTGATGCCATCCAGCCATCTCATCCTCGGTCGTCCCCTTCTCCTCCTGCCCCCAATCCCTCCCAGCATCAGAGTCTTTTCCAATGACTCAACTCTTCGCATAAGGTGGCCAAAGTACTGGAGCTTCAGCTTTAGCATCATTCCTTCCAAAGAAATCCCAGGGCTGATCTCCTTCAGAATGGACTGCTTGGATCTCCTTGCAGTCCAAGGGACTCTCAAGAGTCTTCTCCAACACCACAGTTCAAAAGCATCAATTCTTCGGTGCTCAGCCTTCTTCACAGTCCAACTCTCACATCCATACATGACCACAGGAAAAACCATAGCCTTGACTAGACAGACCTTAGTTGGCAAAGTAATGTCTCTGCTTTTGAATATACTATCTAGGTTGGTCATGACTTTTCTTCCAAGGAGTAAGCATCTTTTAATTTCATGACTGCAGTCACCATCTGCAGTGATTTTGGAGCCCCCCCAAAAAAAGTCTGACACTGTTTCTACTGTTTCCCCATCTATTTCCCATGAAGTGATGGGGCCAGATGCCATGATCTTCGTTTTCTGAATGTTGAGCTTCAAGCCAACTTTTTAGCCTTCTTCACAGTCCAACTCTCACATCCATACATGACTACTGGAAAAACCATAGCCTTGACTAGACGGAACCTTGTTGGCAAAGTAATGTCTCTGCTTTTGAATATGCTATCTAGGTTGTTATAACTTTCATTCCAAGGAGTAAGTGTCTTTTAATTTCATGGCTGCAATCACCATCTGCAGTGATTTTGGAGCCCCCCAAAATAAAGTCTGATACTGTTTCCACTGTTTCCCCATCTATTTCCCGTGAAGTGATGGGACCAGATGCCATGATCTTAGTTTTCTGAATGTTGAACTTTAAGCCAACTTTTTCACTTTCCTCTTTCACTTTCCGTCACACATGATGGTGAAAATTGGAATGTTTCCTCTAAGATCAGGAGTGGAGCATGGCTGTCTGCTCTCCCTACCCTCATTTAACTTTGTGCTGGAGACTTCAACAAGGGCAAGAAGACAAAGAAAAGACATGAGACATAGCAATTTTGACCAAAAATTTAAGATGCTATTTATTTACAAATAATATGATTTTCATTGTATAAAATACTTGGGAATCTATGACCCATCTATTCAACCTAATAACAAACTTAGTTAAGCCATAGAACATGAACTGCTTTTCGATATACTAGCAACAAATAACAGGGAAAAATTTAATGTGAAAGCTATTTATGATAGTAGAAAAATAAGGAATAAATTTAACAATAGGCATACACGAGGTCTGCACTATAAATTGCAGAACCTTGAAAAGGAAAATTAAAGTACCCCTAATCTTCAGAAAATGAAGATCATGGCATCTGGTCCCATCACTTCATGGGAAATAAATGAGGAAACAGTGGAAACAGTGTCAGACTCTTTTTGGGCTCCAAAATCACTGCAGATGGTGACTGCAGCCATGAAATTAAAAGACACTTACTCCTTGGAAGGAAAGTTATGACCAACCTAGACAGCATATTCAAAAGCAGAGACATTACTTTGCCAACAAAGGTCCATCTAGTCAAGGCTATGGTTTTTCCTGTGGTCATGTATGGATATGAGAGTTGGACTGTGAAGAAAGCTGAGTGCTGAAGAAGTGATGCTTTTGAACTGTGGTGTTGGAGAAGACTCTTGAGAGTCCATTGGACTGCAAGGAGATCCAACCAGTCCATTTTAAAGGAGATCAGTCCTGGATGTTCTTTGGAAGGAATGATGCTAAAGCTGAAACTCCAGTACTTTGGCCACTCATGTGAAGAGTTGACTGATTGGAAAAGACCCTGATGCTGGGAGGGATTGAGGGCAGGAGGAGAAGGGGATGACAGAGGATGAGATAGCTGGATGGCATCACTGACTCGATGGGCGTGAGTCTGAGTGAACTCCGGGAGTTGGTGATGGACAGGGAGGCCTGGCATGCTGCGATTCATGGGGTCGCAAAGAGTCGGACATGACTGAGCAACTGAACTGAACTGAACTGAATAGAGAAATGTATTATGTCCATACTTTTCAAATACAAACACTAAATTCCCTCAATCTTCCTGCAATGTAGGAGTTCCGAGTTCGATTCCTGGGTCGGGAGGATCCCTTGGAGAAGGGAGTGGCAACCTACTCCAGTGTTCTTGCCTGGAGAATCCCATGGACAGAGGACCTAGTGGGCTGCAGGTCATGGGGTCTCAGAGTCAGACACAACTGAGAAGCTAACATTTTCACTTTCACGTTTTTCAAATTCCCTTAAATGATCCCAGATGGAAATAGAATAATGTAAAAATCAATGAAGAGTAATTGAAGCATAAACAAATGATTATTCATCTTTTTGGTTGTATAAAAATAAGACAAATGATATGTGGACTAAGGTTTATGCGGAAATTTGCAAAAGTTGGGAGAGAGTAAGTGAATTTGAACTTTCAAAGCTCTAGCATTATCATAGCAGTTACAAAGTAGTAGTTCTCCTTTGACTATAATGAGAGAATAATGCATGTTGTCTTTCATAAGATAGCAAGAAAATAATAGTATAAAGTGTGCAATAATGTAATAATAAGAGGAAAGCAAAAATCTAAAAAAAATCCATTCAATTGCAAGTAGATAAAAAATATAAACAGAGGGCCAGATGAAAACAAGCAACACATGTTAATAAAATTATACACCATTTACACTAAGCTTTAATGTAATAAGTATTTTATTATCAGATTGGCTAAATAAAAAAGTCTGTATAAAACCTCTATGCTTTTTACAAGAGACTTCATAAATACAGGGACAGAGAAAAGACAGAGCAGGAGTAAGGGAGAAATCTGGGCTTCCCTGGTGGTCCAGATGGTCAGGAATCCACCTGCCAGTGTAGGAGACCTGGGTTTGATCCCTGGGTCGGGAAGATCCCCTGGAGGAGTGCATGGCAATCCACCCCAGTACTCTTACCTGGAGAATCCCATGGACGGAGGAGCCTGGTGGGCTACGGTCCATGGGGTCACAGAGAGTCGGACGTGATGGAAGCGACTTGGCACATATGCACAGTTGCTGGAAAAATGGCCAGAGGGTGGGAAGATATTTGTCTTGGAAACCTTGACACAGGAGCCCAACTTGGTTCCAAAGCCTGCTGGCAAACCTCCCAGGTAAAGTCCTACCTGGAAGATACAGGTGGATTGGGAGGAAACAGAGCTGGACTGGGTGGTGATGGGATTAAGATGAAAGCTTGGATGAAAACTGGAATACTTGAATGGACTTCACTGAAGTGGCTGCATCACCCTTACCTGACTATATTATTGGGATAGATACTGTGTCTGACTTGGGAACACTTCCCCTGCCTAGTTTTGTAGTACGGGAAATATGTAAGCCCGCCCTTCAGTCAGTGTTAATTCAGTATACCACATGGGCACCCAAAGAATTGCCGGAGCCCATACAGATTGTTAATTTGAAATAGTATAGAATTATAAACGAATGTATAGTAGACAAGAAAAGATAACTACTTTAGTTAATAACATGTTGGAAACTGGGATGCCTGTAAACAAATTTCTGTATAACAGCCCTGTGCAACCTGTGAGAGAATCAGACTGCTAGTGGAGACCCACATAGACGATTAAGGCTCAAATACCACCCATAACGGGGCTTCCCAGGTGGCTCAGTGGTAAAGAACCTGCCTGCCAGGGCAGGATCCACAGGAGACGTGGTCGGAAAGATCCTCTGGAGGAGGAAATAGCAACCCACTCCAGTATTCTTGCCTGGGAAATCCCAAGGACAGAGCATACATGTACCACCAGTAGCATCAGAATGGTTTTGGTAGTGCAGAAAAATAAAAAAAAGCTAAAGGAGATGTGTGCTCAGGGCTGGGTCTTGCAGATGGCCTTTTTCTTATCTCAGCCTCATGTAGAAGTCAACCACAGTGTGGAAAGCACCCCGTTCTACATTTGCCGTTCAGTCACAGGGTTTCCTGAATTTGCCAACTTACTGTCATAACTTGGTAGGAGGACATTTATACTTGATGCATGGCCTGACTGTAATAAACACTAAACTGATATTACGGTAATGTCAGACACTGGAGAGCAAGCTAGGAGCGACTTACGTACAATGCTGGTGCACGTGACTAACAGAAGCCGGTAGGGAAGTCCAGCAAAGACAGAGGGCCCAGCAGACAGAGAAATTCTTAGGAACAACACCGGAGAAGCCACCCTTGACATCCCACCGGTGTCCGAAGATAGACTGCAGTCCTTGCCTCTCCCTGGAACTAAGGAGAAACGCCATGCACGGTTGGGTTGTTCAGAGGATGCAAAATGCCACATTTGAAGGCTGCTGGCTCCTACCCACACCTGAAAGAAGCTGTTTGAAGGGGAGCTGAACAACAGCAGCTGATATCTGAGTCTCTACTGTGCCCTTGGCCCTGAAGAGAATACGGTCTCAGACATGGCTTGGGAAGAATCTGTAAGTCACACTCTTGCAGACTGGAGCGCACAGCTAAAGCCTGAGAGTGTCACCTAGTGGCAAACAGCGGAATTTTGGAGCAGGGCGCTTCTAGACCCCGGGATGATGAAACGTACCATCTGAGGGACAGTCACCAGCTACTGTTGAGCACTGGGTGCAAGTGTCCTCAGGACTGATGATGCGAAATAATCCTGAAGGCAAGACACCCATAAAGTCTTGGGTGATGTCAGAGAAACACTGCGATAAGGGGGAGTTCCATGATAACACGGAAATGGCCATTCAGGAGCCTGGGGTCATGAGCTGCATGCCTCTTCCTCCAAGGCTGGCTTTAGGACCGTCTGCCGAGCAGCCAGACCCTGCTGCCACGTGGACAGTGTCCTACGAGTGCTCTTGACTGACCAGCTCAAGCGTCCTGGTTTAGGAGGGGCAGCTCCAGGTGGACAGGCAGCATCCTGTTTGGAACCCTGGCATCCTATGACCACCTGATGGGAAAGCCTGGCTGAAGCACGGAAGAGCCGGCCAGTGCAGTGTGCTGAACGGCGTGCTGCTGTTCTTGCAGTGATGGGCAAATGGATGTGACAACCATGCTGAGCCCCCAGGCTTAGAGTGATTAGCCCTTCCCAGGAGTTAGCAACATGGCTGTCTGAGGAGGTCTTACAAAGAGCCATGAAAAGAAGAGAAGTGAAAAGCAAAGGAGAAAAGGAAAGATATAAGCATCTGAATGCAGAGTTCCAAAGAATAGCAAGGACAAATAAGAAAGCCTCCCTCAGCGATCAATGCAAAGAAATAGAGGAAAAGAACAGAATGGAAAAGACTAGAGATCTCTTCAAGAAAATTAGAGATACCAAGGGAACATTTCATGCAAAGATGGGCTCAATAAAGGACAGAAATGGTCTGGACCTAACAGAAGCAGAAGATATTAAGAAGAGGTGGCAAGAATACACAGGAAAACTGTACAAAAAAGATCTTCACGACCCAGATAATCACAAAGGTGTGATCACTCACCTAGAGCCAGACATCTTGGAATGTGAAGTCAAGTGGGCCTTAGAAAGCATCACTACGAACAAAGCTAGTGGAGGTGATGGAATTCCAGTTGAGCTGTTTCAAATCCTGAAAGATGATGCTGTGAAAGTGCTGCACTCAATATGCCAGCAAATTTGGAAAACTCAGCAGTGGCCACAGGACTGGAAAAGGTCAGTTTTCATTCCAATCCCAAAGGGAGGCAATGCCAAAGAATGCTCAAACTACTGCACAATTGCACTCATCTCACATGCTAGTAAAGTAATGCTCAAAATTCTCCAAGCCAGGCTTCAGCAATATGTGAACCATGAACTTCCGGATGTTCAAGTAGGTTTTAGAAAAGGCATAGGAACCAGAGATCAAATTGCCAGCATCTGCTGGATAATGGAAAAAGCAAGAGAGTTCCGAAAAAAATATCTATTTCTGCTTTATTGACTATGCCAAAGCCTTTGACTGTGTGGATCACAATAAACTGTGGAAAATTCTGAAAGAGATGGGAATACCAGACCTCCCAACCTGCCTCTTGAGAAATCTGTATGCAAGTCAGGAAGCAGCAGATAGAACTGGACATGGAACAACAGACTGGTTCCAAATAGGAAAAAGAGTATGTCAAGGCTGTATAATGGCACCCTGCTTATTTAATTTATATGTAGAGTATATCATGTGAAACGCTGGGCTGGATGAAGCACAAGCTGGAGTCAAGATTGCTGGGAGAAATATCAATAACCTCAGATATGCAGATAACACCACCCTTATGGCAGAAAGTGAAGAAGAACTAAAGAGCCTCTTGATGAATCGGGAGGCCCGAGGGGCGGTGGGAGGCCCAGGCCAGCCAGTCACATTCCTCGGCGCACCGGACGCGCGCGCCCGACGCTCCAGCCCTCCAAGCGGGGGCGCGCCCGACGGCGAGCAAGTCCTCCCCAAGAGGCCCATCCCCTGCGCAGGCCGGGAAACTGAGGTTCCGTGACCGCGCAGCGTGGAATGCGCGGAGCAAGCAGGCATAGAGACAGAAAATAGAAACATGCTCGTCCCTGCGCCTTGAACCTCGAGGAGGGGTCTGCATAAATTCGTTTGGTTCGTTCATTCATTCGTTTATGAAATATTTATTGAGCACTTATTAAGTGCCCCGCGTGGAGTATTCGACAGTAAACAACATAGAATTGACCTGCCCGAGGAGATTTGGCTCAGATGGTAAAGCATCTGCCTACAATGCGGGAGACCTGGGTTCAATCACTGGGTCGGGAAGATCTCCTGGAGAAGGGAAAGGCAATCCACTCCAGTATTCTTGCCTGAAGAGTCGGACACGACTGAGTGACATCACTTTCACTTTTCAGGGGATTTGATGAAAGTAAATTAAATTGCTAGAAACTCACTTTGCCCATCTTTTTATATGAATTCCTACCATGTGTCCAGAAACCCAGCTAACTCCTTGGGAAGTTAGGGAGTGCATCTCCAAAAAGGGGGCATTTGCTCTCAGACCTGACGGATGAGCAGGATTGACGGGTGAGGGTGGGAGTGGACTGCTGGGCGTGATCTCCGGGGGAGAGCCTGCACAGTGGCCGGAAACGGAAAGATTTCCATCTGCCGCTGGAGCCCAGGGATGGGGAAGAGGGAGTCAGGGTGCTCTCTAGAAAGCTCTGGCTAAGGCTCAGAGAATGGACTGTGGAACAGAGGCGTGAAGGGAGGCCAGGGACGGGCTGCTCTTGTTGTCCTGGGGGGAGGTGACCAGTGTGGGAACGGGAGAGAGAGACATGGAGGAAGATACTAAGAGGGCGGCTTGACTTAGCGTCAGTTTCACACAAATCCCCTACTTCTCTTCTTTCACCCAGCCCAAGCACGCATGCATCTGCAAATTTACTGGTCCAGTCCTGTCCCGAGCATCTCACTGCCAGACCAGCAACACAGGCACCCTGGGCGACACTCTTGCTCTTTCCCCTAGATCCAGGGGCTGGGACCTCCTCCATATTCCCTCAGTATCATTCTTCTCAACGGGGTTTGTGGCGGGTCGGAGGTGGTTTGGACTTTTTTTTTTTAATGTGACATCTTAGTTCCCCAACCAGGGATGAACCCATACCCCCTGCAGTGGAAGAAGGGAGTCTTAACTGCACTGCCAAGGAAGTCCTCCTCCCCTCTCCTCACTTTATTTATTTTCTCTTTTAATTTGTGTGAATATTTTTGAATGTCTTGGCAGATGGAGAGAGCTGTTGGTGGTTCTGGTGTTTAGAGGGCAGGAGCTGGAAATGCTAAAAATGCTGAAAGTCCTGCTGTTCATTGGACTGCCCTCCACCCTTCCCAACTCCCAGGCAGAACTGCTCAATTTCCCTAAGACTCCTGTGTGGGTGAAAGCACCCTTCATAATTATCTGACTCCATTTGACATATCAACACAAAGTATTTTTCATTGAATTTTCAGAAACGCAACTATGTTTAAACAGAGGGCAGAATATACTTTGTTTTGTTTGAGAGCTTTGTCAGGAGCTATTCACCGTTTGGGAAACAGAGTTTATAGAGGGAAACATAACTCCTAATGTTGGAGAAGTTGACCCAACACACTGGCATCTTGGTAGACAGACTGCTCTATTTATTTAGCACCTATTTTTAAATGTCAAGCCTGAGACAAAATTATGAGCAGTATTCAATTGACTAATGACTATCTTACTTCTCAATTCTGAACACATTCATTTGGAAACAGATACACGTGGGACTTCCCTGGCAGTCCAGGGTTTAAGACCCCGAGCTTCCACTTCAGAGGGCACGAGTTTGATCCCTCGTGATTGAACTAGGATCCCACATGCCATGTGGCCTAGATAAATAAATAAATAAAAAATTTAAAAACCCAGACACTTCAACACAACATTGTAAATTGACTATACTTCAAAAACAGAAAAAAAAAAAAAACAGACAGACATAGTACGGAGACTTCCCTGTGTCCTCCAGGGATGTTATTTCATCATAATGAATTTTCCTTATATGTTAGGGCATCATCAGTCAGTCCAGTCGCTTAGTCATGTCCGACTCTTTTCCACCCCGTGGACTGCAGCACACCAGGCTTCCCTGTCCATCACCAATTCCCGGAGCCTGCTCAAACTCATGTCCATTGAGTTGGTGATGCCATCCAACCATCTTACGCTGTGTGTATATATATATCTTACCCTCTGTATATATATACACAGTGGAATACTACTCAGCCATGAAAAAAGAATGAAATAATGCTATTTGCAACAACAGAGATGCAACTAGAGATGATCACAGTAAGTGAAGTAAGTCAGAAAGACAAATACCATGTTGTTGTAGGAAGGGGGGACCCCTACAGGGCCCCAAGAGCGGGCTTTTGTCTAACACTCAGAAAAGAATTGTCCGAGGAGACACGTGCTGACCAAGCAAGAGATTTTATTGGGAAAGGGCAGCCGGGTGGAGAGCAGTAGGGTAAGGGAAACCAGGAGAACTGCTCTGCCTCGTGGCTTGCAGTCTCAGGTTTTATGGTGATGAGATTAGTTTCCGGGTGGTCTTTGGCCAATCACTCTAATCAGTCTTTCCTGGTGGTGCACACATCGCTCAGCCAAGATGGATGCTAGCAAGAGGGATTCTGGGAAATGGACGGACACGAGGTGTCTCCTTTAGACCTTTCCCGAACTCTTCTGGTTGGTGGTGGCTTATTAGTTCCGTATTCCTTATCAGGATCTCCTGTCATAAAACAACTCATGCAAATAGTTACTATGGTGCCTGGCCAGGGTGGGCAGTCTCAATCAGTGTGCTTCCTCTAACAGTATGATATTACTTATATATGAGTCTAAAATATGACACAAATGATTCAGTCTATGAAACAGAAAGAGAATCACGGACATAGAGAATACACTGGTGGTCATCAAGGAAGAGGGAGTTGGGAGAGGGATGGAGTGGGAGATGGGAGTTAGCGAGGTAAGCTTTTATATATAGAATGGGTAAACAACAAAGTCCTACTGTGTAGCACAGATATTCTGTATCCTATGATAAACCGTAATGGAAAAGAATATTTTAAAACAGAATGTATATATGTGTGTGTCTGTGTGTGTGTGTGTGCACGTGTGTATGTGCTCAGTCATGTCTGACTCTTTGAGATCCCCATGGACTGTAGCCCACCAGTCTTCTCTGTCTATGGAATTTTACAAGAATACTAGCGTGGGTTGCCTTTTCCTACTCCAGGGGATCTTTCTGACCTAGGAATCAAATCCTGAGTCTCTTGCATCTCCTGCACTGGTAAATGGATTCTTCACCACTGTGCTGCCTCTGAGGCCCATATATGTATATGTGTGTATATAATTGAATCACTTTGTTGTACAGCAGAAATTAACAACATTGTAAATCAACTATATACTTCAATTGGAAAAAAAAAAACCAAACCCTAAACGCTAATCTTTCTACCCTGGCCTTGCTTACCTCTCTACCCACACCCACTGGCCCAGAGGCCATCCCCACCCATTCTCACTTCCTCTTACAGCTGAGGGGCCCTCTTCCCTCCCACATTAACTCTTGCCAGACACTACCTCCAAAAATCCCTCCCTGCTCCCTAGAGTGGACTCAGCACTTTCCCAGGATGTCACCTCTCCCCCCACCTACCCCCAGGCACACAGCAAGTTCTCTCAACATTGTCACAACTCTCTGTCTTGTCACACGTTTCTAAGAAAAACCTCAGGAGCTGGGCTGGGACCAGGGTGAGAACCCAAAATGTAAAGGGGCAACCAAAACAACAACAAAAATTCAACCAAGAGAAAAACTACATATTTTTTTTCTTTTTCCCCACCTTTTTTGGCCACACTGCACAGCTTGTGGGGTCTTAGTTTCCTGACCAGGGCTTGAACCCTGACCCTTGGCAGTGAAAGCACAAGTCCTAACCACCGGACTACCAGGGAATATCAGAAAGATTATAGTTTCAGGAATCAAACGGTATGCCAAAAATCTCAATGTACAAAATGTCAACATTTTGAATGGGATGGGTACTGTATTACTGGGCTTTCCCGTTGCCTTAGCCTCCAATACGGCACTTTCACTGATCCTGTCTTCATCTGACCCTGTCTGTATTTAAAATTTTGATCATTCTAAACACTTCTATGAAAACCCAGCTCTGAAAAGACCTGTGGGCTTGCCTTGTGGCCTGTAAGGAGATGGGGCAGGGAGAAAAGAAGTGAGAGCTCCCTGGTCTAGGCTTCAGGGAATCCCAGGAGCAAAGGAGGGGAACCTGGTGGAAGACCCAGCTCCAGAGTTTTCTTGCATCCAGTAGAGTCTTTTCCACTCAGTATCATAATTATTTTTTTCATCATACTTTATTTATAATCACAGTTCTTGTAGTCTCAGTTTTGCAACTATTATAAACAGTCAGTTAATGAGTTATTTGGTGTATGCTAGGTGGTAGGCAAAGTGATTTGCAAATGTGTTGGGGACAGGGTTTTTTTATGTGAATGTCGCCCATGCTACCCCCCAGGGCCACCTCCTCCAGGAAGCCTTCCCTGACCTGAGGCCAGATTAGGTATCCCTTATCAAGGCTCCTGCAGCCTCTCTGCTTTGTCCTGGCTTGAACCCCTTTGTTTACTTCTCGTCACATGGTTGTGGTTCTCCTTTTATGGCTGAGGAAGCTGATGCACAGGGTGGTTTAGCCGCACGCCCATGGTCACAGAGCTAGGGCATGGTGAAGCTGATTACTTGGACACTTGTTTTTCTAGTTTAGAACTCAAGACAAGAGACAGAGGTTCTTCCAGGATAGCCTAGGAGGGGAGAAGGGAAGAGAACGCTAATGGTAATTCCATTTTCAGAGCAAGTGACTCGCAATTCACAAGTCTTAAATAACAAAGCTCTGATAGACTGAATCATGGCTCCCCAAAAGTGTCCATGTATACCTGTAATGTGTTACCTGATACGGTAAGAAGGACTTTGCAACTGTGATTAAGTAAAGGGTGTTGAGGCAGGGAGATTATCCTGAGTTATCGAGTGGGCCTGATACAAACCCAAAGGTCTTGATAAGAAAGAGGAAGAAGGATCAGAGTGAGAAGTAGGAGATGTGACAACACAAGAGGTTGGGGTGATGTGAGGAAGGCCACGAACCAAGGGATGCAGGTGGCCGCCAGAGGCGGAAAAAGGCCACGGCGTGAATTCCCTCCTCACCGTCTCCAGAAAGAACACAGACTTGCCATCATCTTGATTTTAGACTTCTGACCTCTAGCTGTGGTTGTTGTTCCGTCGCTAAGTCGTGTCCAGCTCTGCAACCCCATGGACTGCAGCACACTAGGCTTCCCTGTCCTTCGCCATCTCCTGGAGCTTGCTCAAACTTATGTCCATTGAGTCAGTGATACTATCTAACTTTTTCTTCCTCTGTTGCTGCTTCTGCTTTTGCCTTTAATCTTTCCCATCATCAGGGTCTTTTCCAATGAGTCAGCTCTTCACATCAGGTATCCGAAGTATTGGAGCTTCAGCTTCAGCATCAGCCCTTCCAGTGAATATTCAGGGTTGGTTTCCTTTAGGATTGACTGGTTTGATCTCTTTACAGTCCTCTAGAAATACAAGAAAATAAATTCCTGTTGTTTTAAGCCACTGAGTTTCTAGTAATTGGTTGTAGGAGCTATAGAAAATGCATATAAAACAATACATATATACTGTATTAAAAAAAAAAAAACAGACCCCAAATGGAATCACTTGTGCTGTTGACTTTTTAAAAAAATGCACAACATCAGAGTTGTGAGTTACATTTTATTTGGGGCAAAATGAGGACTATTTAGCGCAAGAGACAGCATCTTGTATGGTTCTAAGAACTACTCCCAAGAGGTGGGGGGAAGGCCAGCACAGACGTGATTTTGGTGAAGGGGAAGTACGTGCATTCAAGCACACATTTTTTTGCAGAAGGTTTCTGATAGTCACGAGGAGCAATCATCACCATGAAAGATTTCAGTGCTTTTCTGGGTATGAGGAGATGCAAGAACTGGGTCCATAAAATCAGCTCCTGAAAAGATCTATTGAAGACCTGTTCCGTCAGGTTTTCCCAGAGCACAGAGGGTCTTATTTCTGCCCTCATCCTGAACTCCCTTCAAGGGGTGTCGAAAGTCAGCAGCTGTTACAGCACATGATATAATCCTTATAGAGGCAACAAGTCCTAATAGCAAGTGCCAGTTTGTAGTTGACCAGGCTAAACCCCACATCAGCAAATCAGGACTTAATATCTAACCTAATTGCAGTTACAAAGTCCTCCAGGAACGTAGTCTTAACTGGTCACTCTGGAATTTTCTGATCAGTACCAATGAGATAACCTGCCACACAGCCCCCTTCTGTCCCTCATAGGTAGGTTTCCTAGGCCTGAAACAATCCATTCTTTCCCTCTTTCTATAGAAAAGGCTTCCTTTCTGTCCAGCTCCTCAGCATCTTTCTCCTTGTTGGATGGCATTCTGCCCATTTGTGAATCATTCGTGAATCATTCAATTAAGTCAACTAGATCTTAAAATTTTACTCAGTTAAAATTGTGTTATTTAACAACTATTAAAAAATTATTAGAATGTCATAATACAATATGTTGCAGCCAATTCTTGGGCACTATATCATTTTCACATTCACTCAATTCACTGGACAACAATTTACTGAGTGCCTATGCAACCCACTCCAGTATTCTTGCCTAAAAAATTCCAGGGACAGAATAACCTGGTGGTCCACGGTCCATGGGGTTGCAAAGAGCTGGATGTGACTGACCGTGCATGCATCCTCCACTGAGGACCCGTCTTGGAATTTGGGGTCCGTCAGGGAACAAGCAGAGTCACTGTACTTGGTGGCGTCCAATCAGGTGGGAGATAAAGCCAAACAGCATGTGAGTGAATAGATTTGCCATAACACATGCTAACATATGCATATAATATATGACTATTTAAATATGTCATTTTTAAATGAATCAATTTCAGTAAAGTTCTTAGAACATGACATGTACAGATGAGTGTCAGATAAATAAAATATGATATCAAGTAGTAAAAGAGTTTGAGAGAAGGACTTCCCTGCAGTCCAGTAGTTAAGACGTCATCTTACGATGCAGGGGACGTGGGTTCAATCCCTGGGCAGGGAGTTAAGATCCCATGTGTCTCACTGCCAAAAAGCAAAACATAAAACAGAAGTAATACTGTGACAAGTTCTATAAAGACTTTAAAAATTGTCCACATCAAAAAAACCTTATAAGAAAGAAAGGGCTGGAGAGAGAAACAGAACAGTCTTGGGGACATGGTGATGGAGGTGGTGGTCAGGGAAACCTCTGGCCAGGGTGACATTTGAGCCCCCAGTTTGTGTCATACAAGAGCTGTTAAAACTTTTGGGGGCAGCAACATGGATGGATTCAAGAGATTATCAAGCTTTGTATGACAGACAAATTGTTACATCCTGGCACTTTCCTGGTGGTCCAGTGGCTAAGACTCCGCACTCCCAATGCAGGGGGCTCCGGGGGTTTATCGGTGGTCCGGGTGCTAGATCCCATATGCCACAACTAAGACCTGATGCAGCAAAATAAACAAACAAACAAATAAATAAACAAACACTAAGACAAAACTCCAAGAAAAAATTGTTATATCCATATACAATGGCAACCTATGTGAAACGGATTCCCCTGGTCTACAGTCAGATGGAAGGGTGTTCAGGATATGCCATACTGATAACAGAATGGAAGTCAAAAAAGGCCCATAATGTTTTAACATAATGTTAAAATGTTATTATAACATTTGGGGACATTCACTCAAAATGTTAATGGCCCGTTTTCTTGGTGGTGGGATTAGTGGTGGGAAGTAACTAGTACTTTCTTCTCTCTCCCATCAGCGTTATACACATTTATAGAGGTTATGATGATGCTAGTACTTAGAAAAGTTCTAATAAAACTAACTTCATCTGAGAGAGTGTGTGTGGGTATGTGAGGTTAACTGGTTATTCTGTAACTTCACCTGGCCCACAGAGTTCAACCTCTTGCAGAGAACTCTCCTGGCCAAGGATCCTTTTGTCCTGGCCTGAGCTGCTAGAAGGCCATATTGTTATCAGCCAGCGATGGGTCAGAAGAATCTTTAACAGCTCCAGCCGCATAGACAGAAATCGCTTCCAAAGGTCCTTTGGGGGCCTCCTGGAGTCTCCTATCAGTATGATCAGTGAACTTTGGACTTCAGAGGAGTTTCTCAATGTCCTTGTGATCAGCAGACCAAGTAAGCCCTATACCCCTGCAAGAAGAAGGGCGCATCCCTCCTGCTCTCTGGCCTCGGTTTACCCAGCCATAAAATCGGCAGATTCAACCAGCTCAGTGTCTCTCAACACTTTTTTCTTTTAAAAAAAACAAAACTCATACTCTCTTCTGATAAAGACAAAAATCATACATCCTTTCTGGGGGATATAGTAAATACTGAATTTGCTTTTTGCCCACAGCCCAGGACTCTGAAGACATGGCCAGCCTCCCATGCTGCGGTGGGGGAGCCCTGGGTGTCTGGTGCCTTTCTCGACTCTCAGTAAAACTCTCCAGGGTGGTGGCTGCATGTTCCAGCTCTGGATACAGACTGCCTGGGTGAGAATCACTGGACATAACACAAGGTGTCCTGTACTTTTTTTCTCCCCCATGGCAGATTTTCTGGTACAGACAGGAAAGAAAGAAAGTGAAGTCGCTCAGTCGTGTCCAACTCTTTGCAACCCCATGAACTGTAGCCTAGCAGGCTCCTCAGTCCATGGAATTTTCCAGGCAAGAGTACTGGAGTGAGTTGCCATTTCCTTCTCCAGGGGATCTTCCCAACCTAGGGATCGAACCTGGGTCTCCCGCCTTGCAGGCAGACGCTTTACCGTCTGAGCCACCAGGGAAGTCCTACTAGAAAAATTATTTTAAAAGCATAACACTTATTTTTATTTGTCGGATCTGGGAACACTAGGCTATGTTCAGATTTGAGCCTCTGCTTGTAGGCTGTGTTACTATGGGCAAGTTCTCTCTTTTCTCTTTCTCCCTCCCTCCCTCCTTCCTTTCTCATACTCGCTCCTTTTTCCTTCCTTCCCTTCTTTCTTTTTATTCCCTCTCTCCCCACCACTTTCTTTCCATGTCAAGTCCTTTCATCTTAATCTTAAATGTGCAGTTTGATGGCTTTTCCCATATGCATTATTGTTGGTCAGTTGCTCAGTCGTGTCCGACTCTTTGCGACCACATGGACTGCAGCACACCAGGCCTCCCTGTCCATCACCAACTCCTGAAGCTTGCTCAGACTCATGTCGATCGTGTCGGTGATGCCATCCAACTATCTCATCCTCTGTCGCCCCCTTCTCCTCCAGCCCTCAATCTTTCCCAGCATCAGGGTCTTTTCCAACGAGTCAGCTCTTCGCATCAGGTGGCCAAAGTATTGGAGCTTCAGCTTCAGCATCAGTCTTTCCAGTGAATATGACACACTCTCACAACCACCACCCAGAAAAGGGACATGCTTCTAGCATCCCAAGAAAAATTCCTTGTTCCCCAAAAGTAAGCATGTTTCCCATATCCTCAACCACCATCTACTAGTTTCACCTCTTCTACGTTGTGTGGGCTCTTCCCTCCCTCTTCCATTCAACAAATTGACTATGAGATTCCCCCAGGTGCTATGTGTGGCAGCATTTCATTTCCTCATTGCTGTGTAATATTCCATGGTGTGCATTGTCTGAAAATGTCACAATTTGTTTACCCATTCTCTAGCTGATAGGCATTTTGGTTGTTTCTGCTTTGGGGCTATGAATGTTCTTGTACAGTCGTTTTGGGTGGTGTTTGTCTTCATTTCTCTTGGATATGTACATAAAAGGAGGGTTGCTGGGTTTTAAGATAGACATATGTTTAGCTATAGTGGATACTGGGAGCAAGTTTCTGAATTTCAACTATGAAGAGAAAGTTGATCGTGACCCTACCTACTATTAGGGTTGCTGTGAGATTAAATGAGATAATCTAGGCAAAATATTTAGAACTGGCACATTGAAATTCATAAAACCCAAATCACTGTTGGAATGGGGAGGGCACAAAGATATCTAGCTGACTTCTGCTAACTTTTAAGTGTTCCCATAATGAATTAGAGGCACAAGCAATTTCCTAAGGTTGTGAGTATAACAGGGACACATGGGACTTCCTAGTGTTCCTAAGGTTGTGAGATATAACAGTGATACATAGGACTTCCCAGCAGTTAAGAATCCATCTGCCAGGGCAGGGGACATGGGTTCAATCCCTGGTCCAGGAGGAGTGCATATTCCTTGGGGCAATTAAGGCCTAGAACCCGTGCTCTGCAAGACCAGCCACCACAATGAGCAGCCTGCACACCACAGTTGGAGAGTAGCTCCCATTCACTGCAACTAGAGAAAGCCTGTGCGAAGCAACAGAGACCCAGTGTAGCCATAAACAGATAAATGTGACCCATGACATTTGTTTAAAAAATTCAAATAAAATAGAATCTTATAAGCAAACGCTGGAGTTCACCCCATCTTCTTTATTATTCAAGAAAAATGGAATGCACTAATCTTTGGCAGGCATCTTCTTATGTCACCTGCACATTGCTGTTTGAGGGTGCTGAAGGTAGGGGGTTAGCCGTTGGCCTTTCAGAGCTGACCCAAAGGATGACTCACCAGGGCTGGTTGGTCCCTGTCCCGGGGCCTCAGTCTCTCCATCCATACAATGAGGTGCCTGATGCTTTCTAGGCTCTAATCATCACTGCTCCAGGTCCAGTTCTGGCAGAGGAGGGACCTGGCATCCAGCCACGCCTGTCTCTGGGATAGAGGAGCAAAGACCTACCCATCTTTTTGGCCCAAAGGCATGGCCCTGAGTCTCATCCACCTGGCATCCCAGAATGCATTAGGCTGGCTGGCTGGCCCCAGGAGCTCTTGTCCTGTACCTCTGACCTCCCCTCAGGGGCCGCCAGCCTGACCACTCCCCCAGTCTCAGGCCAGATGCACAGTGGTTCAGGAGGCCGCCCTCCCCTCCCCCAGGGTGGCAACAGGAAAAGGGAAGAAAGAGGATCGTCTCCAGCTGGCCCGGGAGACAGATCTCCTTGTGCCCATCAGCCCTCCAAGAACCCCCCTTCCTCCTCCCTCCTTCTCTGAGGCCTGTCCGTGGGGACTTGGGGTCTGCCAGAAAGTCAGGCAACTTCTCAGGGGCCGGAGCGAGGGGAGGTGAGGTCTCCCAACCCGGCCGGGATCCAGCCCCGGAGAGCGGCAGCGGGTGCCCAGCCCCACCCCTTGCCGTGCCCTGTCCATCCCTTCAGACTTTGACCCTGAGCTCCAGTTCGGGCCGAGGACAGGACGCCCCAGAATCGGGAGCCTCCCTTCAGGAGATAGGGCCCTGGGCCCGCAGCAGCTGCCTCTTTGCTGCAGAGATTTAGCACGCCAGGTGACTGGGCGCAGGGGTGGGGGCACAAAAGATCTGAGCGCTCCTCCTGGTGTTGGCAGAGAAGGTCCACGTTAGAGCCGAAGCAGGTGACAGCCTTGCAGGGACCACAGGTAAGTGCCTTCACCTCTCCAAGCCTCAGTGTCCTCATCTAGAACATGGGGATCATAACTCACCTCTTCCAGGGTTAACCTGGATATTAAAAGAGGTGATGGCTGCAGAGGGCTTAGCACAGAACTGGGCACGTAGCAAGTACTCAATAAAAGGTTAATTATTATTATTTGGGAGGCTGGGAGCAGTGGCCTGGTTATCCAGCATTGATAGTATATGTTTCATTTTAAAAATAAACTCTGAAACTTTATAAGAGGTAGCCATAGGGAGCTGATTATATTTATTCAGATAACTCACCTGTGACTTGATTTAAAAAACAAAACAAGTCTTTCCTGTTTTTTGCACATGCAGCCATCAAAGGCATAAGCTGCTTCAACGTCTGTTCTAGGGATAAGAGGGGTTATAAGCAGAATATTAGAAGACTGGAAAGTAAACAGACACTGTCATGTGCCAATTTCTTGATGGCTGCCTAAGAGATCTATGGTGCAGCCCAGGAAGCTCAGACAGAACTGGGTTCAGCTAAACTCTGTGCCACACCGGCTGTATGACTTTGGGGGAGTGACTTCCTCTCTCTGAACCTTGGTCCCCAGTCTGTAGAACCTCTCAGAGTGGTTGCGAGGATAGAGTAAGAGGATGTCTGTACTGCTTCTGTGCGGGTCCGGAAGTGGCACATGGCCAGAATTCCCTTCATGCTCACACACACACACACACACACACACAAATGTAACAACCCAGCTGTTTGTGTCTTCCTGTATGTATACTCCAAGCATGTTTGGTTAAACTAACAGCATAAAGCAGAATACAGCAACACTGATAGAAACATCCGTAACAATAAGAAAATGGTTGAAGGATAACAGAGCTGTGTGCAAACGGAGTCAAGGAAATAATTACCAACAGGCATAAATGATTTCACCCAAGGCTGGCTCTGTTAGATCCTACAGTCTGACTGCCGATTCTGATAAGGACCTTATCCATTTATACTCCACTTTAATACATGCAGAAACACACAGTTGCTGCAATTAGTATCAAATCTGATTCATTTATCCGATTGAGATAATTGACTTAGGACACATTTTTCCTTTAATTCTGTGCCTACCACCAACACACTAAAAATTCCTACACTCATTGAATTTTATGTTCGTTTTTTTTTTTTATGCAGGAAAAAAAAAAAAAAAAACAAAACCAGAAGCTTTGGCTGTTACTCTTCACCTGCTTGATTTCATGTTTTTTTCAAATCGTGGGATTAGCACATAGCCTTGTGAGTCAGACCAGCCCGAGCTCTGCTTCTTACCAGCAGGTGCCTGAACCGCAGTCGCCTCATCTGTAAAATGGGCATGATGACAACCTCGAGGGTCGTTAGAAGATTAAAGGAGATAATGCATGTCGAGTTCTTAGCACGATGAGTGACACATACTAAGAGTTGAAAAGCTCGCAGCTGCTACTGTTTCTCCCCATTGCCAGGTTTTTCCTTTCACAGAGACTTTTTAACCCCAAAACTCTACAAATCTTTTGATCACAAATGTGTGAGTTTGGCTGAGTGGACCCCCTTCTGTGAGCCCCAGTTTCTTCTTCTGCATGATGCTATTGTGCTTATCTTTAAGATTTTAGACGCTGGAGAAGCTGAGCTCCATGCTGTTACCTGTCCCTCTTTGTAATGGCCAGTAGGTTTTAGAACTTGCTCTGGTCCTGCCTCATGTTCTTCTCTTGGGCACCTGCCTTCAATTCCAACCAGAGGCTTTGCCATCCCTGAGCAGCCTTGTTACCGGAGACATGCCATGTGACGTCTTTGGTCTGAAGTCTCTTTCTCCATGCCCAGAGATCTCTCACTCAGTCAAGCGAAGTGACTTACCCAGGGTCACACAGAGGGTGTGTGCCAGGCTGCCCAACCCCCAGCCTGGCTGTCACTGACACCCCTCCACACCACAACACCTCCTTCATTACAGGGAATTTTGGAAAATACAGGAAAAGCCTCTATTCCAGCCTTCTTCTTGTAAAGGTACAAAAGTGGTCAAATCTCCAGAGCCTATGTAGAGACAGAAAGCCCAGAGAGGGGAAGTAACTTGGCCAAGGTCACACAGTGAGCCAGCAGTGAAGCCAGATCTGACTCCCCTTGCTGTCTTCTCCTCCAGACCCAATGTTCTTTCCCTTGTTATTCT
Organism: Aepyceros melampus; assembly: GCA_006408695.1. NCBI lineage: Eukaryota > Metazoa > Chordata > Mammalia > Artiodactyla > Bovidae > Aepyceros > Aepyceros melampus. The sequence goes on along the minus strand of SJXQ01003976.1, from coordinate 259,938 downwards.
CAAGGTGCTGGGGGACAGAAAGAGGTCACTACAGACTGAGGCCAGGCCCCATACCAGGAACTTTCACCAGGCTAGTTATTTAGTCTTCAGGCTGACCCGGAGATGGGGGTTAACCCTATTTCATGGCTGAAGGGATTGGATCTCCTGAGGCAAGGGTTGGAGGAGAAGGTGAAGTGGTCCCTGGGCAGGTCCCCCTGCCACCAAAACCAGGCTCACGGCTGGAAGGAGAATCACCCAGAGGACGATCCTTTTCCGTTTTTTGGGTTTATCTCCAACTTGGCTGCTGAAACCCCAACAGAGTCCAGTTCTTGTGGGCTGGAGCCGTTTTCTCCTTTATAAAACTAGGCCATATTGAGAATGTCCTGCCGTTCAGGGCCACGGGCCGCAGTTGCCAGGAGGCAAGGTCCGTGGGAGGAGAGTTGTGAGCAAAGAGGAGGGAAAGTTGAATTTGGCCCTTCCGGGCACAAAAAGTCCCCTTGTTCTGCCTTAGCAGGAGCCTGCAAAATATTTCCCTGCTGTGCACCGACCAAGCAGCTTCAAGGTCAAAAGCGCTAGGTCTTCTAAATTTCTGAGGAGACCCAGCAGCCCAGTATCCCCAGGCAGGCCTGGAGGGGGTGCACTCTGAAGGTCTGAGTTCTGAGGCCAAAAAATGCATCCCAGATGCTCACAGCTGCCAGCCTGGCGCACAGTAGGTGTGCAATAAATGTGTATCGAGTTTAAGTGGATTAAAATGAAATCCTGGCAGCACCATTTACTGGCTGTGTGAACGTCTATAAGTTATTCCACCTCTCTGAGTCTTTGTTTCCTTATCTGTAGAATGGGATCAATAACACCAGCCCCTAACTCTTAAGAATGTGGGAGATTTAGGAGCAGTGATGCACAAGAAGTGTTTAGCACAGGGCTGGCCCACAGTGGTGCTCCAGAAATGTCAGGAAATCACTTCTGTTGCCCTGGACACTGTGTTAAGCTTTCTACATTTGCTGCCTTGTGGAAACTTCCATCTACTCTCTGAGGCATGAGTTAGTTTTTTCATTTCTCCAGAGAAAGAATTTGAGTCTTGAGAGGCATCTTACCCAAGGTCATGGCCAGCAGACAGCAGAGCTGAGACCTGAGATTTTTCTCTGGTAGCTCAGATGGTAGAGAATCAGCCTGCAGTGTGGGAGGCCCAGGGTTCAATTCCAAGATTGGGAAGATCCCCGGTGCCCCCGGAGGAATGAATGGCTATCCACTCCAGGATTCTTGCCTGGAGAATTCCATGGACAGAGGAGCCTTGAGGGCTACAGTTTATGCAGTTGCAAAGAGTCAGACACAATTTATAGACTAAACACACACACAGTCCTAACCACCAGACTACCTAGCCAACAGCTGGGCTGGGCACTCTGCTGTGTACTTTTTATTCTCCCAGCCTGGGGACAGGATATTGGAGGAGGCTCCCCAGAGAAAGTTGCATCATTTACTGGCTGTGTGGCCTTAGGCAGGTGGCTTTGCCTCTCTGGGCCTCAGTTTTCCCCTGGGTAAGTGTCAACAAAAGGATCAAGTATAAAAAGGGCTGGGCAGTGTCAGGCATCGTCTAGCCGTCAGTGGATGGTGTTGATGGTGATGACGGTGACGGTGATGGTGGCCCACCCCTCCCCTTCCTTCCCGCAGGCTGGCACGATGCGCGTGGTCGTGATCGGAGCGGGCGTCATCGGGCTGTCCACCGCCCTCTGCATCCATGAGTGCTATCGCTCGGTCCTACAGTCGCTGAATGTGATGGTCTACGCAGACCGCTTCACCCCACTCACCACCACCGACGTGGCTGCCGGCCTCTGGCAGCCCTACCTCTTGGAGCCCAGCAACCCACAGGAGGCGTGAGTGAGGGTCCTAGTGGGTGGTCGGGGTTGGTGGGGCAGAGCCTGCAGAGAGGATGTCCCCTCTCAGGGTTCCTGTCCCCAAGAATGACTTCCTGGAGGCTTTGTCTGACATGCTGTAAGGACAATACTAACACATATTAAGTCCTTGCTATGTGCCAGACAGATGCTACACTTAACCGTGGCCGAAAGGCCAAGAAGCCATGTGTGCCAGACAGATGAAGGTTTAGTCTCCATCTCTTCCTTAAACTGGGTGGCAGTCAGTGCCCAGTACATCCGGCTATCGGGAAGACGTCTAAGTGGGTGGATTGATGTTCAAATTTAGCAAAGAAGTGGCAGAGGTCATTGTTTCAGTTTAGAAACCACCGACGGCTTCAACACGGGAACCCTCAAATGAATATTGGCTTGATTAGAAGTTTCATCTTCATGCCCATAAATTATGAAACCAATATTCCTGATCAGTGGCAATTCAGGGGCCTGACCTCCTTCCGTCTCATGGCTCTGCCATCCTGCTTGTGGCTTTCGATGTTGCCAGGAGCCAGTGAATGAATGCAGAAGGAGAGAGCATGAGGGCCACCAGGGAGGAGTCTTTAGAATCCATTGGCCAGAATGCAGCCATTTGGCTGCAAGCACCCCTAACTGTAGCCACCCCTAACTGCAAGGGAGTCTAGGAAACGTGGTCGAGCTGTGTGCCCAGGAGAAAGATAAAGCGTTTGGAAGCGGTAAGCAATGTCTGGGTATTTAGGGGCGGGTGGCGGGGTGGGGGGATTCCCAGAGAGAGAGCCTGAACCACGGGACTCCCAGTCCCTAAGGCAGTCAAAGCTTTCATTTAAACTGGCAGCTACATGATCCCAAGCTGGAGGGGGGCTCCAAATATTAATAGTTGTGATGGAGCATTCTTTTTTGTCTTTTTTTTTTGCCACTTAATTTTTTTAATTGAAGGATATTTGCTTTACAGAATTTTGTGGGTTTTCTGTCATACCTCAACAAGAATCAGCCATAGGTACACCCGTGTCCCCTGCCTCCTGAACCTCCCTTCCATCTCCGTACCCATCTCCCTCTTCTAGATTATCACAGGGCCCGTGTCGGAGTTCCCTGAGTCACACAGTAAATTCCCACTGGCTGTCTATTTTACATATGGTACTGTAAATTTCCATGTTAGTCTCTCCATACATCTCACTGTCTCCCTGCTCACCTCTCGCCATGTCCTTAGGTCTGTTTTCTATGTCTGTTTCTCCATTTCTGCCCTGAAAATTGGAACATTAAAAAAAAATTTTTTAATGGAAGTATAATTGATTACAATATTGTTTTAATTTCTGCTGTACAGCAAAGTGATTCAGTTATGTATTTATATAATCTATATACACCCTTTTTTGAAAATATTCCTTTCCATTATGGCTTATCATAGGATACTGAGTATAGGGGGTGTGGTCCTCGTGGTAAAGAACCTGCCGGCCAATGCAGGTGACATAAGAGATGCAGAGTCGATCCCTGGGTCAGGAAGATCCCCTGGAGGAAAGCATGACAACCCATTCCAGTATTCTTGCCTGGAGAATCCCACGGGCAGACGGGTCCATAGGGTTGCAAAAAGTCAGACAAAACTGAACTGACTTAGCACATGCATATTGAATATATTGTAGTTCCCCGTGCCATACAGTAGGACTTTGCTGTTTATCCATTCTACATATAATAGCTTACATCTGCCACCCCTAGCCTCCCACTCCGCCCCTCCCCCAGCCCCCTCTCCCTTGACAACCCCAAGCCTGTCTCTCTGGTGGTGGAGGAGGATCCTTTGCCCCTCCTCTTTCCTGTTAATGTCAAAATGTGAAAAAGTTTATGGAGGGTGATTAGCACTTGAGTCACTGCAGAGTGAATGGGGTGAATTTCTGAATTTGGACACATCCTTCCAGCCTGAGCACAGTCCTGTGCAAGCCGGCCCTTGGAGCTCTCTTGTCCAGCTCAGGGTATTAGGTGACCAATACTCTGGGGGATCCTTTCAGGCACTGGAACCAGCAGACCTTCAACTATCTCCTGAGCCTCATTGGCTCTCCCAACGCCGCAAACATGGGCCTGGCCCCGGTCTCAGGCTACAACCTCTTCCATGAAGCCGTTCCGGTGAGTGAGACATCTTTGGCTATGAACCGTACATAAAGCAGAGCCTTGATCACAGATCAAGGCGTGCCCAAGCAGGGTGGGAGGAGGGGGAGGTCCTTCAAGCCCCTTAGGCAGACTCCTGCGTTCAAACCACGTTTGCTTTAAGTTCTGTCTTTGTGGGACTTCCCTGGTGATCCAACGGTTAAGACTTCGCCTCCCAAAGCAGGAGGTGTGGGTTTGATCCCTGGTTGGGTAGCTAAGATACCACATGCCTCCTAGCAAAAAAACTACAACATAAAAGCGAAGCAATACTGTAACAAATTCACTAAAGACTTGAAAAAACAAAAGGTCCACATTTAAAAAAAAAAGTCTGGAAAAAAAGGAGAAAGAAATAACTAAGGTTTTAAAAAGTTCTATTTTTGCTTTAAAAATTATTTTGTTTTCCATGTATTATTATTAAACTGCTTTCTAAGAGTACTTATTAAAAAAGAGAGAGAGAGTGTGTGACTATTAACTCCATTATACAGACAAGAAAACTGAGTCTCGGAGAATTCAAGGTGGTCAGTGGTGAGGCCAAAATCTCTCCCTACTGGGCTGTCTGACCCTTCCCTCTGCAACTTTCCCCTCTCATCCCTGGTGACCTTCACTGTTACCCCTTTTTTTCCCTCCCCTATTTATGACCCTATCATATCATCATTCTCAGCCTTATTCTTACCCTCGTGTAGCACCATGGTTAAGAACATGGACTCTGAAGCCCGACTGTGTGGGTTCAAATCCCAGTGCCACCATTTATTAGCTGGGTGACCACAGACAACTTATTTAAACTCTCTGAGCCTCAATGGGCCCATCTATAAAATGGGACTAAAAATAGCATCTACCTCAATGGGTTGTTGTGAAGATTAAATGGATTGGTATGAGTAAAATGCTTGGAACAGCGCCTTACACATGGTAAACATTACATAAGTCTTTGTTATTATCACTCTTGATGTTCATCCATCTCTGTGCCGCCTTCTCTTCTTCCTCTAAAGGACCCTTACTGGAAGGATATAGTTCTGGGATTTCGGAAGCTGACTCCGAGAGAGCTGGACATGTTTCCTGATTACAGGTAAGATTATTGTCATGGGTGAAGGAGCTGAGGCCACACAATTCAGATAGACTCATAGGGAATATGGTTTAATTGCTAAGCTGTGTCTGACCCTTGTGACACTATGGACTGAAGTCCGCCAGGCTCCTCTGTCCATGAGATTTTCCAGCAAGAATACTGGAGTGAGTTGCCATTCCCTTCTCCAGGGGATCTTTCCAACCCAGGGATCAAACTCTGGTTTCCTGCATTGGAGGCAGACTCTTTACTGACTGATCTACGAGGGAAGCCCAAATTTCCTGTTCCATCCCAGGCCTAGAGCCCCTGGGACTCTGCTCTCTCAGTGTTCTGTCCAACCCCTTCTGGAAACCCACCTCTCCAAACTGTGCCCTAGACCACGGTGGTAGGGGATATGGATACAGATCGCAAGCCCAGAAGTTCCATTTGTTGTTGCTAAGTCTTGTCTGACTCTTTTACAATCCCATGGACTGTAGCCTGCCAGGCTCCACTGATCATGAGATTTTCCAGTCAAGAATACTGGGGTGGGTTGCCATTTCCTTCTCTAGGGGATCTTCCCGACTCAGGGATTGAACCCACATCTCTTGCATGGGCAGGTGGATTCTTTACCACTGAGCACCAGGGAAGCCCCTGGAAGTTCCATACTACTATTCTGTTTTGTAGATGAGGAAACTGAGCTTCAGAAAGACCAAGTCACTTCCCCAGGTCACACAGCAAAGCGACCACAACAGGATTCCAACCCTGTCCAAACCCCTCTATTCTTTTTTCTACAGCCTGATGCTTCTATGATCCTCTCCTCACCTTGCTCCATGTCTCAATCTTCTCTACAGATTCACATCAGTTTCCACTTGCACACCCCAATGTCAAGGAGGGCTTTGATAGAAAATATTTCCTTGCTTTGAGCTGAAAATCGCTTTCCCTTGAATGTCACCTGGTGGTCCCTGCTCTACCCTTTTATGGGCCCAGAGAATGTGACAGCCACCCCTATTTGACAGCCTTCAAATACAGCTCTGATTCCAATCCTCTCTTCCCACCTTTTGCCTCCTGTGATTCTAGCTATGGCTGGTTCAACACAAGCCTGATTCTGGAGGGGAGGAAGTATCTGCAGTGGTTGACTGAAAGGTGAGATTTTTCAGCTTTATTTTGAAGAAAGCAGCTCCCAGGAATGAGGGTTGTGGTGAATGACAGTTCATGGGATTTATCTTTGTACTGCATGCGTTCTCAGTCAGTCATGTCTGACTCTTTGCGACTTCATGGAGTGTATAGCCTGCCAGGCTCCTCTGTCCATGGGATTTCCCAGGCAAGAATACTGGAGCAGATTGCCATTTCCTTCTCCAGGGGATCTTTCCAACCCAGGGATTGAACCCGTATCTCCCGTGTCTCTTGCAGGTAGATTCTTTACCCCTGCGCCACATGGTAAGCCCTAAATGTTGATGAAAACCTTTAGGTTTGGTGGGAGCTATCCGTGGTCCTGACCACCTCTGTGCAGTAGGACAGTGCTTTCCACACCTGGTTGAAACCACTTGAGAAGCTTTTTACATGTGATATTTATTGTCCGCCTCACCAAAATCTGTGATGTCAGTGTAATAGTTTTAAATAGATTCTTCTAAGTTTTTCCAAATATATAGACATCATCATCAGCATAAGTTGGCTTTTATTTTTACACCTCACATTTGCTTTTTGTCTAACTGCTCTGGCCAGTACCTCCAGAACAACACTAACTAATGCAGATGATAGTGGGTGTCCCTGTCTTCTTCCTTTTGTTGATAAGAATCCTGTAGTATTCTCAATTAGCAAACATTAGATTGAGAGCTATATCTGTATCTATATTCACAAACATTCATATTAAGGAAGATTCCATAAATTTCCTGTATGTTATTATTTTATTAATATTTAAAAATCTGGAATGGATGGTGACTTTCCTCAAATGACTTGGGAAGTTTTGAAAAATATAAATTTTAGGACCCCATTTTATAGCTACTGATCAGATTCTCTGGGGGGGGGTCAAAATTTTATATTTTAAAAAGTCCTCTGAGTGACTGTAATCATCAACCAGGCTTGGAAATTATTGTATCAAAACATGGTTACATCTCCTAACCTTAGGACACTCATGACTCCTGTCCAGCCTCTCCAGGGAAGAGTGTCCCCAGTTTTTCTACTGATATCTTGAGGAAACTAGGAGGGTAAAGTAATTACGAGATTGTGCTTCAGCTTGTACAGTGTTTTACTTCCTATTCGCCTAATGTTTCTACTATATTCCTAATAGTGACATACATTTTTTTCTCTGTGAAATTTAAGGGGAGAGGTGGGTGTCCCCAGCCTACCCTCTTCCTCATGCTCTGCTGCTGACAAAGGAGCATTTGGCATTGATCCAACCCTGCCCATCCTCCACTCTGCATCTCATCCCCTTTGATAATACAGAGCAGCATCGTGAGTAGTAAGAGTTTCGGTTTCGATTGGATTTTGGTCCTGATCCCATCATTAACTCACGATACACCTTCAACAAGGCCCTTCTTCCATCTCCATCTGCTCAATGAGGGGCGTGGACCATCTCAGGTTTCCCAAAGGACATTTCAGAGGCCACTGGTCCATCAAGGTGCTAATGAACCGACTGGACTATATATAGTCATATTCTCAAGGAGCAACCTGTAGGACTAACATCTCAAAAGGTTCTTTGGGAAATGTCTGCCCCCCACCTGCCGTCCTCAGAGAACTGAATGCTTGATTTTTGGATGTGTTTGATCATCCCAGGTTAACTGAGAGAGGAGTGAAATTCTTCCTGCGGAAGGTGGAGTCTTTTGAGGAGGTGAGCTGAAGGGCCAGAAGGGGCTGGGTGTGGGAGAGAGGAAAAGAAGGGAGACCTTTGCTTCCTGTTACAGGGTTGGGGAAGGCCTTCTCAGGCTCCCAGGGTTCCTGTGAGGCCTGTCCCAGACTTTAGGCCTATTTTTAATCCCAGAAGGACTTGGGCATTCTGCCTTGATGCGGGTGGCAGAAGCAAAGGAATAATGGAACCATGGTGGCCATTAGGGGCTAATCTGTGTCTGGGCCTCAGTGGATTTTAGGGCCAGAGAGCTGGCTGCCTTTTCTCACTATCAGCCACAGCCCACTCCTCAAGTTCTAGATGTTTGGCTGCTTCTTATCAACATCTGGGTTGATGTTGATACAAAACAAAGTGACAGGTCCAGAGTGACACCACCATCCGTAATAATTATAGTAGCATGCACGATTAGCAGGCCCTGGCTATGCACCAGGAGCTTTGCTATATCACTCAACCCCAGCACCCAGAAAAGTGCTTAGCACATGGAAGACTCTTGGTACTTGCATGCGTGCATACTTAGTCATGTCCAACTCTTTGTGATCCCATGGACTGTAGCCCACCAGGCTCCTCTGTCCATAGGATTTTCCAGTCAAGAATACTGAAGGGGGTTGCCCTTTCCTCCTCCAGGGGAGGAGGGCATGGCAACCTGGGTCGAGGGGATCTTTCCAACCCAGGGATTGAACCTACGTCTCCTGCTTTGGCAGGTGGATTCTTTACCACTGAGCAACCAGGGAAGCCTCCTTGGTACCTACTAAAATAAGAGAGCATCTGCTTTAGGTCAAGCCCTGATGGGCACTTGGAATGCATGCTTGAATTAGACACAGCTCTCATTCCCAGGAGCTCAGAGTCCAGTGTGGCAAATACTGCTTGTGAACAATACCAGTGTGTTTCTGGAGTGACCTGTAAGGAGAGTCACTGGGGTTGGGCTAGGAGTTTGGGTACCCATGATGCTACAGCTTTGAGTTATGGAGCATTGAATACAAATGCATGGAGCTAGGGCTTCCAGTGTGCCTTCTGCAGATGTCTTGGCAGAGAAGGAGGCAAGAGAATGAAATAAAAAGGAGGCAGAAGGAGGGAGAAAACTATCTCTGCATCCTTTCTGACTTCTTCTGGAAGGTTCCAAGGTTTCTCCCTTATGTAGTACACCTTTCCAAACACATTATAGCATTTATATCACACTGGAACCAGCAGCCTATGAACAGATAGTGCCAGCCCCATTTAATAGCTAAGGAAGCTGAACCTTGTGGAGGGCATAGGGCATTTCTGAGGTCACACAGTAGGCAAATGGCAGGGCAGTATTGGAGGCAGGTCCATGATTCCTCATTGAGCCCCACTCCCCAGCTGTTATATAGGGAGCAGGGAGCTGCAGGGTGGAAGAAGCCAAGGGATCCTAGGGTCCTCACTCCCTTTCAACCCACCTGCCCTGTTGATTGCTACCAGGTGGTAAGAGAAGGCGCCGATGTGATTATCAACTGCACTGGGGTGTGGGCTGGGGCGCTGCAACCAGATCCCCTGCTGCAGCCAGGCCGAGGGCAGATCATTAAGGTAAGTCTGAAGGTGAGGGATGGGCTCTTGCTGACAGATTGTTTCTGCCTGCTTATTTCATCTGTAAAGATAGAGGCTGAATCGGGAACTTCTGAGAGAGGAACCCCTACTTGGTCTTCAGGGAATTTGCATGTTAAAGAAACAAGAAGAACCAAGAACACAACCCTCCCAAACATACTTTTTTTTTTTTTTTGCAGAGTTCTTAATAGTAAAGCATGTATATGTGTGTGTGTGTTCGTACATGGGAGCTTCATATGCCGGTATCAAAATAAAAAGAGCATATGTATATGAAATATCTGCTAAATGCCAAACACAGGCCCAAGCACTTCATCGTGTTAATTTACCCTCACAGGAACCTTTTGAGATGGGTACTATCTCATCACCATTGCCATCTTACAGATGGGAAAACTGAGGCATGGAGGGATTAAGTAACATGTACAAGTCCATACATATCATAGTAATTGGTGCAACTGGGATTAGAGCCCAGGCGCTGAGTGTGCAAGCATTGTTCCACCCCACCTCTCACTGTATACATCTGTCTATGTGTGAGGCATGCCTATTTGTGAGTATGTGTGCTTATATGTGCCCATGTGAGCATACACGAGTGCATTCATAGGTACGTGCGTTCCCAAGGTGAGCGAATGTGTGTGTGCATTTACACGTGTGTTGGGTTTCTCTGTGGATGAGAATGTGTGATGCTTTGGGGACCAGGGGTGACTCTCCATTAGGATAGCTCTTCCTGCAAAAGTAAGCGGTCAAGTGCAGACTTGAGACAGAGGGGTCATGGGAGGGCCAGGGGATGACTGTGCCACTCCTGCCAGAACATGTGGTCTTAAAGGGACCAGGGGAAGGGAGCCCACTAATCTGACTCTCCCAATGAGACTTCTCTGTCCTCAATCAACAGGTGGATGCACCATGGTTGAAACACTTCGTTATCACCCATGACCCTGAGAGAGGCATCTACAAGTCTCCATACATCATCCCAGGGTAAAAAAAATCTGACATTGTAGGGTGAAGGAGGGAGTACCTTCCTGCTCTTTTTATGCCCTTGCTGCTTGCTCCAGGGCTCTTGCTTAATCTTTTCAGTTATTTTTTTCCTCCAATGTTTTTAAGTGAGGCTGAGCAAAAATTCAATCCCTGAGAAGGCAGGACTCAGCCTTACTTGGACTCTATCTTGAACCTGATTTGGGATGACAGTAGCAATGAGGCTGGAGACAAAGGTGGTGGATGCGGACGGCAGTAACATGAGCAGCGTAGTGAATGGCCATAAAGGGAGCGGTGGTGGGGCTGATGATAGTATTGTTGATGGAGGAAGTGAGCGGGGATCAGTCCAGGTCAGTTGCTCAATCATGTCTGACTCTTTGGACCTCACGGACTGCAGCACGCCAGGCTTCTTTGTGCATCATCAATCCTGGAGCTTGTTCAAACTCATGTGCATTGAGTTGGTGATGCCAACCATTTCATCCTCTGTCATCCCCTTCTCCTCCTGCCTTCAATCTTTCCCAGCTTCAGGGTCATGTTGTTATAGATGAGGAGATCAGTGTGGATGATGGATGGTAGTGAGTAGGAATTGGGGGTGGTAGTTGGTGCTGATGTAGATGACACTATTCATGTTGACTTTTAATAATGTGGCAGGGACTTCCCTGGTGGTCCAGTGGCTAAGATTCTGTGCTCCCAATGCAAGGGGGTCAGCTTTGATCCCTGGTTGGGGAAGAAGATTCTGCATGCCACAACAGTCAAAGATCCCATGTGCCACAACTAAGACCTGGTGCAGCCAGATTTTTTAAAATGTGGCAGTCACAACAGTCTCAGAGGCCACGTTAATGGTGTGCTGTGTTGACTGTGCTGACTGCCTCGATGGCAGTTTTAGTGGTGTGGCAGAGAGGATAGTGCTTATGCAATGCTAATGGTGGTGGTAGAGATGGTGAAAGGAGTTGATGGTGATGACGTGTTAATGGTAGCAAGGAAGGCAGTAGTGAAGATGATGTTGTTGATGGAGAAGAGAGTATTTTCCCCAATATTGCTGAGATGTCATTGACATATAGCATTGTGTATGTTTAAAATGTACAACATGATGATGTGATATATGTATATACTGTGAAATGATTACCACAATAAGGTTAGTTGACACATTCATCACATCACATAATTATAGTTTTGTGTATTAAGTAGATACATACATATGTATGTAGATCTTGGTGAGAACATTTAAGATCTACCCTCTTAGCAACATTCAAGGATATAATACAGTATTAACTATCATTATCATGCTGTACATTAGAAGGGATGACAATAAAGACAGTGATGTTCATGGTGAGGGTGGAAATGGTGGCTGTTGATGGTGATGACAATGGCAATTATAGTGATGTTGGTGTTATTAGCAGGGTGATAATGTTTGGGGTTTTTTGAGTTTTTTATATTTAATATTTTAGTTTTATTGAGTCTAGTTGATTTACAATATTGTGTTTGTTTCAGGTGTACAGCAAAGTGATTCAGTTATACTTACACATATATTCATTCTTTTTTAGGCTCTTTCCTCATTTATTTTAACACAGAATATTGAGTAGAGTTCCCTGTGCTACACAACAGGTCCTTCTTGGTTATCTGTCTCATATCTGTGTGTGTATGTGTGTGTGTGTGTGTGTGTGTGTTCATCCCAAGCTCCTGATTTATTCCTTCCCCTCCATTTCCCCTTTGGTAACCGTAAGTTTGTTTTCAATATCTGTGGGATTATAATGTTGATCTAGGTAAATACGGTGATAAGGGTGAGCATGGCAATGACTCCTCCCCTCTCATCTCAAAGGCTTCATTTTCCTTAATCTTTGACCTTGTTCACTTTATCCAGGCTCCAAGCAATAACTCTTGGCGGCATCTTCCAGCTGGGGAACTGGAGTGAGACAAATAACATCCCAGACCACAACACCATTTGGGAAGGCTGCTGCAGACTGGAGCCCACACTGAAGGTAAGGTGGAGAGAGATATTCTTGCTCTAGACCAGGATCCTGGCAGCTTGATGATCATAAGGAAACTTGAGGGTGGGAAGATACCGTGACTGGGACAATTGAGCAAAATAATTCCAAGAAGGGACTGACAATGGAAGTCCTGCTGTGGGCCAATGAAACCTATCTAGTCATGGCTAAGAGCTGCTCTCTCTTGAGGTGACATCCCATCCTCCAGACACCATAGGCTGTCTTCTCATGGAGCAGATGTATTCGTTGCAGAAATCTGTTTTCACATGAGTCTGCTGGTGTTGACAACAATAGTGACAGTGGTGAAGGTGGGATGGAGTGGTTGGTGCTGGCGGTGAGGAAAGCACATGGGACTTCCCCGGCAGTCTGGTGCTTGGGACTCCACATTTCCACTGCAGGTGTGTGGGTTCTGTTCCTGGTCAGGGAACTAGGATCCTGCTGGAGTATGGCCTGGCCAAAAGAAAAACAAATCTGAACATGGTGATAATGATGGTGATGAGGCCATACTATGGTGGTGGCTCGTGGTGATGGTGGCTAATAAAAAACCATGACTGGTGGTGGTGGTGAGGTTCCAAAAGCTGTCTCGACCACCTACAAATGGCATCAGGAAAAAAAAAAATCCAGAGTTGAATTACCAATGCTTTTTTTTCCAGGATGCAAAAATTATCGGTGAATGGTCTGGCTTCCGGCCAGTACGCCCCCAAGTTCGACTAGAAAGAGAACAGCTTCGCTTTGGATCTTCAAACACAGAGGTATGTTTTCCTGGCAAGGAAAGCAACACCCTCTTCTGACACCTAAGAATGCACTGGCATTCTGAGGAATAGTCATACTGACTTCAGGCAGGGGCCATAATGGCTAATAGCCCCCCCTCTATAAATGGGGAAATTGAGGCCCAGCGATGGTAAAGGACATGCTCAAGGTTATACAGAGGGCAGTGCTCCCATCTGCTAAAGTCTGTGTGAAGTAGAAGGAAAAGGGTGTGTTTACTGAGCATCTACTTTGTGTCCACGACAAGCATGACCCAATTGAATCTCCCCTACAGCTCTTTGGGATAGGATGGTTGTCCCCATGCTTCAGATGGCAAACTGGGGTTCCCAGAGGTGGAATTCACTGGCCTCCGTCAGACCAGTGGTGAGGGCAAGGCTGGGAAGTAGTTTGAATTTGAGTCCAGTGCTATTTCTCAGATGTCCATATTGGATTGCCCATCATCTCTTTAGGGCCCTTCTCATCTCCTCTCTCATAGGGTGGGAACTGGGCTTATTGAAAAGGTGATAATTGTCTGGGGTTGAAGAAATCTAGGTCACCCTTCCTCCTTTATCCCAGTCATATGGTGTATGTATGTGTAGAAGAGGTTTATGTATGTAATGTATGTGTACAGAGAATTGTTTGTCCATCTGTAAGAGAAGTTGTCTGTGCAGGGGTGGGGTGGGGGAGTTTGGGGGAGAGTCACATATAGAATGT
>SJXQ01003976.1:192428-245939 GCA_006408695.1 Aepyceros melampus | reverse complement strand
TACAGCTTTGAAAAAGGCCTCTGGGGTCTAACCTCTCCTGAGTTCACCTATACGGTACCCCTGGTTTTCTTTCCTCCCAAGGTGGGTAGCAGAATCTATTTATTAATACAGGAGGTTCAGCTGTCTGGAGCAGTATGGGAATGAGGAAAGTAATTTAGGGAACTTCAAATAATTTGATGTGGGGGTGAAGGAAATCTCTGATCAAGTCCTAGATGATTCAACTTTTTCTGTGCTGAGTGCTCAAAGCAGGTCCACTTCCTAAGTAGAAAAGTCTAGAATGTTGAACTCCAGTTTTCCAAACACCCACCCCTTACTGCTCTTCCTGGGGTCTGCCTTCCCACCATGGTACCAAGAGAAGTTCTGATACCATCAGGCTTGGCCCAGGATTCTTCAGGAAGCTCCTGAATCTTCCAGGGCAGCCCAGAACGTCTCTCTTGCCTCTCCCAGGTCATACACAACTATGGCCACGGAGGCTTCGGGCTCACCATCCACTGGGGCTGTGCCCAAGAGGTGGCCAAGCTCTTTGGGAAAATTCTGGAAGAAAGGAATTTGCTCAGAACACCACCATCCCACCTCTGAAGATGCCAGTGACCACCGCCTCCCCTCACTAACTCCCTGCTCCTTTCAGTCACTAAAACCTGTGCTCCATCACTTGCCCCACCCCACCCCACCCCTGACTTCTTTCTGCAAGAAGCACAAGGTGAAAGGAAACCACGAGGTTAATTCCAAGGAGTATGGCTCTTCCGATGGCCGAGGTATCTCTCTTGAGTCCACTTATATGGTGTCATTGCTTCCTTTTCCTCCTAAGTTGGGTAGCAGAATCTATTAACATAGGAGGGTCACCTGTTTGGAGCAGGACCGCGGACACGCGGAAGTACAGCCAGAACTGTTACCCAATGTGTTCGCAGAGGAAAGAAAGCTCAGAAAATCCAAGTGGTGAGACAGCTCTGCGTGAGGAGGGTTGAGGAAGCTTTGAGTGAGGAAGCTCTAAGTGAGGAGGGTGTGAGGAAGCTCTGAGTGAGGAGGGTGTGAGGAAGCTCTGAGTGAGGAGGGTGTGAGGAAGCTCTGAGTGAGGAGGGTGTGAGGAAGCTCTGAGTGAGGAGGGTGTGAGGAAGCTCTGAGTGAGGAGGGTGTGAGGAAGCTCTGAGTGAGGAGGGTGTGAGGAAGCTCTGAGTGAGGAGGGTGTGAGGAAGCTCTGAGTGAGGAGGGTGTGAGGAAGCTCTGAGTGAGGAGGGTGTGAGGAAGCTCTGAGTGAGGAGGGTGTGAGGAAGCTCTGAGTGAGGAGGGTGTGAGGAAGCTCTGAGTGAGGAGGGTGTGAGGAAGCTCTGAGTGAGGAGGGTGTGAGGAAGCTCTGAGTGAGGAGGGTGTGAGGAAGCTCTGAGTGAGGAGGGTGTGAGGAAGCTCTGAGTGAGGAGGGTGTGAGGAAGCTCTGAGTGAGGAGGGTGTGAGGAAGCTCTGAGTGAGGAGGGTGTGAGGAAGCTCTGAGTGAGGAGGGTGTGAGGAAGCTCTGAGTGAGGAGGGTGTGAGGAAGCTCTGAGTGAGGAGGGTGTGAGGAAGCTCTGAGTGAGGAGGGTGTGAGGAAGCTCTGAGTGAGGAGGGTGTGAGGAAGCTCTGAGTGAGGAGGGTGTGAGGAAGCTCTGAGTGAGGAGGGTGTGAGGAAGCTCTGAGTGAGGAGGGTGTGAGGAAGCTCTGAGTGAGGAGGGTGTGAGGAAGCTCTGAGTGAGGAGGGTGTGAGGAAGCTCTGAGTGAGGAGGGTGTGAGGAAGCTCTGAGTGAGGAGGGTGTGAGGAAGCTCTGAGTGAGGAGGGTGTGAGGAAGCTCTGAGTGAGGAGGGTGTGAGGAAGCTCTGAGTGAGGAGGGTGTGAGGAAGCTCTGAGTGAGGAGGGTGTGAGGAAGCTCTGAGTGAGGAGGGTGTGAGGAAGCTCTGAGTGAGGAGGGTGTGAGGAAGCTCTGAGTGAGGAGGGTGTGAGGAAGCTCTGAGTGAGGAGGGTGTGAGGAAGCTCTGAGTGAGGAGGGTGTGAGGAAGCTCTGAGTGAGGAGGGTGTGAGGAAGCTCTGAGTGAGGAGGGTGTGAGGAAGCTCTGAGTGAGGAGGGTGTGAGGAAGCTCTGAGTGAGGAGGGTGTGAGGAAGCTCTGAGTGAGGAGGGTGTGAGGAAGCTCTGAGTGAGGAGGGTGTGAGGAAGCTCTGAGTGAGGAGGAGTAAGAAAGGTCTGAGTGAGGAGGGTGTGAGGAAACTCTGAGTAAGGAGGGTGTGAGGAAGCTCTGAGGGAGGGAGGGTCAGAGGAAGCTCTGAGTAAGGAAGCACTGAGTGAGGAGGAGTGAGGAAGCTCTGAGTGAGGAGGAGTGAGGAAGCTCTGAGTGAGGAGGGTGTGAGGAAGCTGAGTGAGGAGGGTGTGAGGAAGCTCTCAGTGGGGAGGGTGTGAGGAAGCTCTGAGTGAGGAGGGTCAAGGAAGCTCTGAGTGAGCAGGGTGTGAGGAAGCTCTGAGTGAGGAGGGTGTGAAGAGGCTCTGAGTGAGAAGGGTGTGAGGAAGTTCAGTGTGAGGGAGGGTCAGAGGAAGCTCTGAGTGAGGAAGCTCTGAGTGAGGAGGGTTGAGGAAGCTCTGAGTGAGCAGGGTTGAGGAAGCTCTGAGTGAGGAGGGTGTGAGGAAGCTCTGAGTGAGGAGGGTGTGAGGAAACTCTGAGTGAGGAGGCTGTGAGGAAGCTCTCAGTGGGGAGGGTGTGAGGAAGCTCTGAGTAAGGAAGCTCTGAGGAGGAGTGAGGAAGCTCTGAGTGAGGCGGGTATGAGGAAGCTCTGAGTGAGGAGGGTTGAGGAAGCTCTGAGTGAGGAGGGTGTGAGGAAGCTCTGAGTGAGGAAGGTGTGAGGAAGCTCTGAGTGAGGAGGGTGTGAGGAAGCTCTGAGTGAGGAGGGTGTGAGGAAGCTCTGAGTGAGGAGGGTGTGAGGAAGCTCTGAGTGAGGAGGGTGTGAGGAAGCTCTGAGTGAGGAGGGTGTGAGGAAGCTCTGAGTGAGGAGGGTGTGAGGAAGCTCTGAGTGAGGAGGGTGTGAGGAAGCTCTGAGTGAGGAGGGTGTGAGGAAGCTCTGAGTGAGGAGGGTGTGAGGAAGCTCTGAGTGAGGAGGGTGTGAGGAAGCTCTGAGTGAGGAGGGTGTGAGGAAGCTCTGAGTGAGGAGGGTGTGAGGAAGCTCTGAGTGAGGAGGGTGTGAGGAAGCTCTGAGTGAGGAGGGTGTGAGGAAGCTCTGAGTGAGGAGGGTGTGAGGAAGCTCTGAGTGAGGAGGGTGTGAGGAAGCTCTGAGTGAGGAGGGTGTGAGGAAGCTCTGAGTGAGGAGGGTGTGAGGAAGCTCTGAGTGAGGAGGGTGTGAGGAAGCTCTGAGTGAGGAGGGTGTGAGGAAGCTCTGAGTGAGGAGGGTGTGAGGAAGCTCTGAGTGAGGAGGGTGTGAGGAAGCTCTGAGTGAGGAGGGTGTGAGGAAGCTCTGAGTGAGGAGGGTGTGAGGAAGCTCTGAGTGAGGAGGGTGTGAGGAAGCTCTGAGTGAGGAGGGTGTGAGGAAGCTCTGAGTGAGGAGGGTGTGAGGAAGCTCTGAGTGAGGAGGGTGTGAGGAAGCTCTGAGTGAGGAGGGTGTGAGGAAGCTCTGAGTGAGGAGGGTGTGAGGAAGCTCTGAGTGAGGAGGGTGTGAGGAAGCTCTGAGTGAGGAGGGTGTGAGGAAGCTCTGAGTGAGGAGGGTGTGAGGAAGCTCTGAGTGAGGAGGGTGTGAGGAAGCTCTGAGTGAGAAGGGTGTGAGGAAGTTCAGTGTGAGGGAGGGTCAGAGGAAGCTCTGAGTGAGGAAGCTCTGAGTGAGGAGGGTTGAGGAAGCTCTGAGTGAGGAGGGTGTGAGGAAGCTCTGAGTGAGGAAGCTCTGAGGAGGAGTGAGGAAGCTCTGAGTGAGGTGGGTTTGAGGAAGCTCTGAGTGAGGAGGGTTGAGGAAGCTCTGAGTGAGGAGGGTGTGAGGAAGCTCTGAGTGAAGAGGCTCTGAGTGAGGAGGGTTGAGGAAGCAGTGAGTGAGGGAGGGTATGAAGAAACACTGAGTAACAGAGGGTATGAGGATGGCTGAGTGAGGGAGGGTGTGAGGAAGCTCTGAGTGAGGGTCTGTGTCAGGAAGCGCTGCATGAAGAGGGCTGTGAAGAAGCTGTGTTAAGGGAGGGTGTAAGTGGGAGTGTTTCCCAGATTCCCAACACTAAGGAAGCTCTGAGTGTTGGAGGGTAGAAGTGCTGAGTGTGGGAGCTCTGTGTGTGGAAGGCGTGAGGAATCTTTGAGTGTGGCAGGGTGTGAGGTAGCTCTGAGGGAGGGAGCTCAAAGTTAGGGAGTGGAAGCTCTAGTGAGGGGGCTCTGAGTGAGGAAGGATGTGGAGGCTGCTAGTGAGGGAGAGGGTGTGGAAAGCCTGCGTGTGGGGAGTCCTGAGTAAGGGTTAATGTAATGCAGCTCTGAGCGAGTGAGGATGTCACAACTTTGGTGCATTAAGGCCACAGAAAGCACTTGAGGGAGCGCTGTAACAGGTTTCATGGCAGGAGGAGGCCAAAGAGGTAAGACATTGAACAACAACATGTAATGCCTGTTCCACTCCCATGCTAGAACCATGCTATCTTGATTACTTGTAGTTTTGTAGTAAGTTTTAAAATCCCAGCTGGGATTTTTGATAGGGATTTTGTTAAATTTATGAAGTCAATTTTAGGAGTTCTGAAATGGACATCCTAACAGTTTTAAATCTTCAGATTCATGGTCATGGAATGTCTCTATTTTTTTAGATCTTTGATTTCTTTCAGGATTGTTTTATAGTTTGTAAAAGTCTTGGACTCTTGTTAAATTTATTCTGTTTTATCCTTTTTGATGCTTTGTGGGTAGAATTGTTTAATTCAGGAAGTGCTCTGTTTTCTGGCATGTGGGGGTAGGAATATTTGAAATGGTTCATCATCAAATACTCTTGATTAATGGAGAATGATTATATGTGATGTATCTGGATGTTCAAATGTCAAGGAATCAGAATACAGTAAAGTACCAACAGTGACTAAGTCTGACTGTAATCATGGAATCTGGACTGTAATCATGAGGAGCCAGAAGGGACTTCACAATGTTCTAGAGCTTTGGGATTGGCCTCCTGTGTACCTCCCACAGCACTCTGCATTCCTCCATTAACGCCCGTATGGCTCTGCGTCCCAGTGGGCAGTGTTTTCTCCACACTACACTATGAGCTCATGAAGATGAGGATCATGTCTTAATTATTTTCTGCATCCTCAGTGCTGAATATCATACCAATATATGGTAGCTATCCCATATGCCAAGACATGACCCATAACAGTTATAATGAACAGACTTGAGAGTTTACCTATGTGTTGCTACAGGTTCCAGGCATACCAGTAATGTCATGACCAAAGCTGCCATGTTTGTACCTCTTGACCCCACCCCTCCCTGACCCTACCAATTGGACCAATACTGAACTGGACCAATCAGCTTCCTCTCTTGGAATTTTGAAAGCGGGACACTGAACAGCTGAGTCAGCTATGATTGCAGAGCTGAACCCTTGTGAGTGGAAGCCATATGCAAGGTTAGGGACATGCAGCAGCCACGAGGGGGCAGAAGGAAGCCAGTCTGCGGAGAGGGACAGAAACCAAGGCCTCAGATCCAGAGAGAGGGCTGGCTCCGGCCCTGGTGGCTATTTTGCAGTTCCATTTATTTCAGAGAACTTTCCAAGGCTGCAAAGTGGTCGCCCATCAACCAAACCTGGCCTACAGATGAATTTTATTAGACTCACACATTTAAAATTTTTTAACAATCCAACACACTAAAGTTAAAAAAAATTTTTTTTTGATCTAGCATTCAATATTTTGGAGATTTCACATAAGAATCCAAATTCTTGTCTTGAAAATCAGGTGACCTCATGGTACAACAATATCAGTTGGAGCTGAGTAGCAGCCACTGCCTTTGGACAGGGCCTATGTCCTGTACTGTGCCACAATCTTCCCCTCTTCCTGTTGTTCCTTACACTTCTGTTTTCCATATTTATATTCCCCACGAAGTTAACTACTGTTCCCAGTCTTATTTTAAAATTTTACTTCTTAAAGCTGTTCTATTCCTTGCAACTATAACAGCCTTCATGAGAACTCTGTGTCAAGGTTTCTCTTGGCTATCTCCCATCCCACCATCTTGCTTTCCTTCTCTGTACTAACAGAATCTCTATTTTGTGTTTAACAGGCTCTGGGTATCCCTTGATCCAGTGGGAGGTAGGCCCTTCCTTCCCCAACTAGGAGAGACCTCATGCTGGGATTGGCATGTGACCCAGGTCTGACTAATGCAAAGCAATAGTAAATCTGTAGGACATCTCTTTCCAACCAAAACAACAGACTCTTTAGAAAGAAAACCTGTTGTGACTGCTCCTTCCCATTGCAGCCATTTTGCTACCATGAGGTTTCACACTTAAGGTCAATGGCTGACATACAGAGGAAGGTGGGGAGGGAAAACAAACAAAAAAAAGAGCTGGGTCCTTGATGACACGGTTAAGCTGTGGAACCTTCCCTGGAACTGTCTGACTCTGGGCTTGTTGTTAAATGAACAATTAAAACTCTAAAGGGTTAAACTACTATTGGTTGGTTTTGCTGTTACTGGCAGCTCAAGGTTATTCCAATCCTTTTTATGTTTATTGTCATAACCAAGGAAGACTTCTGATATCATCTTTCAAGGCTCTATGTTGCTTACCATTATTTAAAAATAATACATATCCATATTCAAAGTCCATCTCTAAGATACTCTTTTTTTCTCACTGCCAACACATCTCATGTATATATTTCTGAGCATACCTGAAGTAAGGGAAAGAAAGAAACCATGTAATCCTAGCCACACTGAACATTCTTTACCATTTTCTAGTCTTTCCTAACACTGAGAGAGACAGATGACATTTCCATTAATGGAAAGGGAAGCATTTAGATGGTTCAAAATTAGATACAAAGGTTTTCAGCTAAAGGTCTCATGTGTTTCAGAGGCTTGCACAATGTTTGTGGCAGCTCTTATTTCATTCAATAATATCGATTTTATAAAAGGGCATGCAATTTAGAAAACCAAGAGTGTTCACCTTTCATTTTCTTGAGAAAACCCACAATTACAAGCTTCTTTACTCCAGCCCCTGGAATACATCTATGCCCACCAAGTTCTCCTTCCCCACCACAGTCCCCAGTTACTCTAGGTTATTTGAGGGTGAAGAGAGTGGACTTTCTCATCTGGCAGTGTCTGGTCAGCTGGAAGGCAAAAAAGACAAGCAAAGGTTCTTTGTTACCCAGGAAAGCTCAGCAGACCAGAAATAATCAGAGCTTTAGCCACTCATGGTCCAAAGAAATGTGGGTGACAGAGAGAGGAGGCTCTGCCAAGCTGCCCCCTCTGACTACCTGGGCCCCAGGGGTGCTGCAGACCATATTCCAGGGACATGGGATCATTTGCAGTTGATTTAGAGCCTGGGTCTGAGGAAGCTGACCACTATGATCTCTACACCATTAGCAGAGAGTGTTGCTTCCAAACAGACTCAAAGTCAGCACCCAACTGTGCACCTTTCCCCCTTTGTTGGAAAGATCATCATATTAAAGCATACAAAAGCATCAAACTTACCCTGAATGGACAAAGCTGGCAAGACCATTAAGTCGAACCATCCCTAGGACATTATGACAAACAGACAAACTCCAACCCTTTCAATGTCCATCACCAACATGTTTTAATAAAGATGAACGTACACATTTGGCTTCCTCAAAATGTTCACTTCAAGTAGACATCTCCAAGCAGAGGGTCAGTCTTCTCTGGCCTTTGATGGGATCTGGAAGCTTCCACCCTCCTTCCCTAGGTTTCTGCCTCATGATGGGGAAAAGGCTCATAGAAACCAAACCCTGGCAGTGGATGTTGTCTGCTGAGAACAGCATCTGCCCTTCCTCTGGAGGCAACCCCCAAACCTGGTTGACCTCTCTGCTCTTTCTTTGAAAATGCACATTTCATACATCTGGAATTCCCATTCCTCCCCCTCACAGCATCTCTGCCATGTGGTCCATCACCGGAACCCAAGGAGTTGCCTCTATGGAAAGACTAAACCAGCCCTTGACTGCAGGGGTGGCAGAGAATCCAGGGAGGAAGGGATCCTGGTCCCCTGACCCTGATGGGAGTGGGTGGTTGGGGGAGCCTCTTTCTGTTTCCCTAGCCACATACCACACTCAACTCCCAAATGCTGAAACCTGACTTAACTGTTTTCTTGCCCCAAGAGTCACCAGTCAGCCTGACTGAGGAGGCAGCCGGAAAAGAAGCCCCCCAGAGTGGCCTTTTCTACTTCCAAAGGGCAGGCCCCCGCTTCAGCTGTGGGCTTGGTTCTCACTTCCCTTTCACCTCTACCCCCAGCTCCTGGAGGCAACAACTCTATGAGGCTGTCATCTGATGCAAGCCCAGCTGTTCTCGTGGTCAATCTGGATCCCCTGGAACCAGACAGTGACTCCAAGAAGGGGCCAGGTGGAAGCATGTAAGAGACTCAAGCTCAAATGCATATCCATCTTCCAGAGTCTCCACTACTCAAGCCCTGGGGATGCAAACTGAGGGGCCCCTTCTCCAGGCGCATTTCTCAGACCCAAGAAAAAGCTGCTCAGGCCACACCCAGGTCACCTGCTTTCAAAGAAGAAAGCCTGGGGCCAGGGATGCAGAAGAAACCTAAGAACAGTTTCAGCGGGTGGCTGGCATGTGTCATCTTACTGGACGGCAGATCTCACAAGGGTCCGTCCGGGCCTGGACTGTACCTACAGAGATCTTTTGGTTGTTGTTCACAAAAGGGTGTGACTGGCTGACTCTGGATGGTGTCTGGCTGAGTACTGGTGTCACTGGGCACTTCTGAGGTGGCAGTTTTCCCATGCAGATTCACAGGTTATTAACAGGCCTCCACACACACAGAGAACCTCCCAAAGCAAAGGCCTCCCCATCCCCGGGTGGATCTCGATGAATATGAGCAAACAGTCAAGACACAAAACCTTGTTGGTCTGGGTGGTACCCTTGGATGAGTTCTTGATGTGGGCAGTGACGATCGGTGCCCCCGCTGGGCTCCACCAGCTCCTCATGCTCTACAGCCTCAAAGACCAGTGCAGCCCCCCATCGGTCACTACTCCTGAGAGCCCGAGTTCGACCTGGCGACACCCGTGCCGTGCGCCCCTCGGCCAACCATCTCCTGCCCCCACTCCCGGTGGCTGGACTCCTGCAGTCCGCGGCCTTTGGTCTCAATAGGCAAAAAGCAGGAGGCCAGGGCAGCCAGGAGGCAGCAGCCACTGTAAACGGCCAGCGTCAGGTACACGGATGATTCCAGCATCACCTAGGGGAGGGAGACACACGCTGGTGAGTGTCCCTAATGACGCACAGGCCCCACCAATCATACAGACGATACTGAGAATGCCAGGTCCTCCTGTAAGCCCTCTTTGTCACTGGACTCCCACGGAGTCCTCATGCAGCTTTATGAGGTACATACTCCAACCCCACTTTACAGAGGGAAAAACAGGCTCAAAAAGGATTAAGTAACATACCCGAGTTCACACAAAGACCAAGGATGGGGCTGGGATTTGAACCCACATCCCATCAGACTCAAGAGTCTTTTTTTTTTTTTTTTTCACACCAGGAGGCATGTGGGATCTTAGTTCCCTGATGAGGGATCAAACCCATGATCCTTGCATTGGAAGTGCAGAGTCTTAACCACTGGACCAGCAGAGAAGTCCTTCAAGAGTCTGTTTATTTCCTCTCAAAACAGTACATCTGCTGGCTTCCTATCTTCATGACCCAGGCAAATCACACAGAGGCTCTAAACCTCATTTCTTCAGCTGCCAAACGGGCAGAAGGGCAGAGGTCACCTCCCAATGAGAAGATGCCTCACTTGGCACCATGCAGGCACTTGGCAAGATGTCAACCAGTGCTAGTTAATAGTGATGTACGATGTTCAAACACAACGGCATCGGGACAGAACAACTCGGCCAAAACACATATTAGGATTCTATTTACACAGAAGATTCAGAAGAGAAAAAACTCACACAGACAGAATGCATACCAGTGGTTGCCAGGGGCTGGAGGGGTTGGAGCTGGGAAGTACTTGTTTAATGGACATAGAGGTTTATTTGGGGGCAAGGAAAATGCTTTGGAACTAGATCAAGGTAGTGGTTCCCGACACCATGAAAGTGCTACAGGCCAGTGAATCATTCATTTTCTTTTTAAAATTTTATTTATTTGACTGTACCATGTGGCTTGTGGTATCTTAGTTCTCCAACCAGAGATCGAACCCAGGCCCTGGCATTAGAAATGCAGAATCCTCACCACAGGATTAACAAGGAAGTCCTCGAATTAAAACGGTTAATTTTATGTTACATCACTGTTACCTCAATTTTTTAAAATATTATTAAAAACTGGAAAAAAATGAATTGGATATTAAAAAAGCAAAAAGACTCCAATAAAATAAGCTTCCCCCCAAATCCAAATAGACAGAATGCTTCAAGAGACAAAGACCTGAAAAACTCTGCAAGGACATTGAATCATCCAAATCAGAAACTGAGGACTGGGACTTTAGTTTCCCTCTAAGGCATGGTGGCCTGTTTATTCTAATCCAAACTGTCCTTGGCCAAATCATCAGAAAGAGCAGTTTGACTCCCAGCTCCTCTGCCTCCCAGCTGTGTGACCTTGGACAAGTCGCGTGACTCTTCTGAGCCTCCGTTTTCTCACTTGCATACAATATGGCTGCTTTTGTAGGGCGGATTGCTAACGTGAGATCAGGTCATGCACACACACCAAGGGCCATGCAGAGGCTCAGTGTCTGGTAACGGCTTGCCACCATTGGCTTTGGTCACGCCCACCCCCTCTATATTTGGGCTGACACCTACCTGAGCAATGAACGGGGTGATGAGGGCGCCCACCCTTGCCATGCCGCTGCAGGTGCCCAGGCCCAGCGCTCGGGTCGCCGTGGGGTAGACCTGAAACACAGCCGCCCAGGTGGCTGCCCTGAGAAAATGCAGGCCCCTCCCTCCTCTCTGGCTCAGGAATGATGGAATTCACCCTGTGGGCGGGCCTGAGTTAGGGTCAATCCTGCGAGGGCAGGGTGGGGAGTCTCACCCCAAAGGGGCCAGGAAACTCAACTAAGAAAGGGCAGGAGGGAAGCTGGCAGTGGGAACCAGGAACGGGGGTCCTCTCTTCCCTGCGTGCTGTGCACGTTCAGTCACTCGGTCACGTCTGACTCTTTGTGACCCCACGGACTGCAGCCCGCCAGGCTCCTCTGTCCATGGGATTTTCCAGGCAAGAATGCTGGACTTGGTTGCCATTTCCTCCTCCAGGGGATTTTCCCGACCCAGGGATTGAACCAGGGTCTTCTGCATTGGCAGGCAGATTCTTTACTGCTGAACCATCTGAGAAGCCTCTGCCCTGGGTGGTTATATCTAAATAAATAAATGAGTAAGTATGAAATTCCTATTTTTTTTTCTATCATAGAGAATTTCAAGCACAGACTAAAGGAGAATGTGGAAGCAATCATCTAGGACCAGGCACAGTGGCCTGTGTTGGGTTTTTTGGTTTTGCTTTTTAAAAATTGTTTGGCCATGCCTCACGGCATGTGGGCTCTTAGCTGCCAGACCAGGGATCAAACCTGTGCCCCTGCGCTTGAAGCACAGAGTCGTAACCCCTGGATTGCCAGGAAAGTCCTGCCTGTGTTCGTTTCAATCACGTTCATTTCCTTTCCCTCCTAAATTATGATAAGGCAAATCCTAGAGGGGATATAGTTTTATCCACTAGCTATTTCTGTATATGCCACTTTGAAGATTTTTCTTTTTCCTCGTAGAAAAAGACTTCGGTCATCTCCGATGTCCATATTTGGTCTTCTCCAGTGTGTGATTTTTAATGGCTACATAGAATTCTATCATTTGGATCAATCATCATTCATTTAACCAATTCTTCCTTGGGCCTAGCCAGCTGGAGTAGCTTAAGCCAGTAGCCAGCAAACTTTTTCTTAAAGGGCCAGAGAGTAAATAATCTGAGCTCTGAGAGCCAGCTGGTCTCCAGCAACTACTCAGCTCTGCTCCTGTAACACAAAAGCAGTTGTGGACAACGGTATAGGAAGGGCTGTGGCTTGTTCTGACAAAGCTTTATTAATAAACACTGACACATGAATTCCATATAATTTTCACATGTCACGAAATATTGTTTTGATCTGACATTCAACTGTTTAAAACATAAAAACCATTCTTAACTCTTGGACTAGACAAGAACAGGCAGCAGGTTGGATATGGCCCGTAGTTTGCTGATCCCTGGTATCTGCCATTGTAGATGCCTGGCCTCCCAATCCCTTCAGGGCCAGCAGCCTTCTCCTGATTCCCTTCTGTGAGGCTCCAGCAATCAATCCACAAGCCTCTGTTGAGGGGACACTAGGCCAGATAAGAATCAAAGCAAAGGAGACCCAGGCCCTGTCCACAGGGAACCTTAGGAGGAGTCTCCTTGGGGGACAGGCCATGTGGCAGGACTAAAAATACCAAAGAGGGGCACAGACACAAGGGTAAAATGAAGTCAGGGGAGGGGGGATATCCTGGAGGGCTTCCTGGAGGAGGCAGGGTTGGAGCTGGGCCTGGAAGGTGGGGTGGAGGTATCAGGACTTAGGAGGATGACTCAGAGTGAGGGCTCTGGAGAGCTGTGCAGACCTGAGCGGGAAGAGGGGGGTCCTTCTCTCAGCACAGCATCTGATACATACTATGCTTTCCCTCCCTTTGCCCCTATCTAAAATAGGGTAAGATAAAATAAAATAAATCAAGTAACCCATCGTCCCTGAGTGTGGGAAAAGGGACGCACTGTCACGTGGAGTATAAGTTCAGGCAATATTTTAGAGGTTGGTGTGCTTTTCAGTCTTCCTCAAGGACAAATTTCAGTCAGAGGAGCCCACGCTTTGTGTTTCTGGAAGTAAAGCTTCTCCCTCCATCTGCCCCCTCCCCACCACTGCTCCCAGGCATCCCTTCCCACCCTCCTACCTCAGGTGTGTAAACGTAGGCTGCTTGGAAGCCTCCAGAAATAAATGCTCTTGCAATGAAGAGTAACAGAGTGAGCATATTTCTAGGAAGAGGAAAAAAAAAAAAGCAGATGAGCAAATATTAACATTTTTTTTTTCCTGACAGTTTCTTTCAGCAGTCTTCTCTGCCCAGGTAGAATTTATGCCCTAGAAATTGGCAAAGCCCACCTTACCCAACACACATTCAGGTAGGCATGCAGACACACACTCCCCAGTGGTCTCTCTGAAGGCCAGGTTTTATAAGTTTATCACTCTCTAAAGTTCCAGGCTGAGATGGAAACATCAGTGGTGCCCAGGGTGGGGGTGAGGTTGGGGAGAAGTGATATAAAGCATCCAAAGTCCAGGTAGGACCTAGTGGGGACAGGAATTGAGCTAGGAACCAGCTGAACCAGAGAAAGTAAACTTCTCTTCAGTATTTTGAGGACAATCCTGATCCCCAACCCCCTGTTTCATTGTTCCCACAATGTCTTTGAATATCAGCATCCCCAGATCTAAGCTACATCTCTGGACTGTCACAGATCTCTCATCTGCAGGTTGGTCTAGGGTCTCTCCAAGGTCAGCACAGGCCAGTTCTACCTTTGGCGGCTCTTGATAGATGGAAAAAATGGAGCAATGCCGAAAGCAGATTATAAAACAAGACCTTGAAATAGTGCCATGGAACAAATGAACACTTATAACTCATATATGAATTAAATAGCTAAATGCATGCGTTCACTGGGAGATGATGTCAAACATCTAAACGTGATGGTGACGGAGCAAACTTTGGATCAAAGTGCCCTCCTACCCTCACCCCCATCAGAGGCCCCAACTTTAAGCACGGGGCAGTTATGAGGCAGCCAACAGACTCACTCCTAGTGAGGGGTTGGAGGGATCTTTCAGATGACCCCTAGAGGGTGTAATCCATAGCTTACAGGTCCAAAGAGCCACTGACCACCAGCTGAGAAATAAGCCAGCTGGCCACAGAAAGCTGGTGTCATGACCCACCTTCCGACACAGATAAACAGTAGGAGGCTGCAAAAGGAGAAGACGACGAAACACAGGGCCATGGTCTTCTTGCGGCCCAGGCGGTCAATAATCCAGAGAGTCACAAGCACACCTGCAAGGAGCAGGGGTGCCATGGGAGGTGGCGTCCGACACGGCCCCCATGCCCCCACCTCCCGGTCCTCACATGCTACGTACTCCCCTCCCCTTGAGAGAGGGCTAGGTCTCATGACCCTCTTCTAATGACTAGAATATGGCTGAAGTGATGCAATGTCACTTCTTTTTTTTGAGCCAAAAAATTTTATATGGGGAATTCGCTGGATGCCTAGTGGTTAGGACTCTTGTGCTTTTGCTGTGGAGGGTATGGGTTCAAACCCTGGTTGGGGAACTAAGATCCCACAAACCACATGGAACAGGCAAAAAATATTTTATATCAATATTTGATTATGATAAAAAAAACCTTACAAA
This sequence comes from Aepyceros melampus, assembly GCA_006408695.1. Lineage (NCBI taxonomy): Eukaryota > Metazoa > Chordata > Mammalia > Artiodactyla > Bovidae > Aepyceros > Aepyceros melampus. The sequence continues at coordinate 231,444 of SJXQ01003976.1, read as the reverse complement.
AGTGTAAAAACAATCACTTAAAACTGTACTTTCCGTAAATGTCATTAATGTTACTAGATGTCGACAGTTTGCTTTAAAACGCATTGGTTACTCAGAAACAAAAGTGATTCCTCCTGGGAAATTGAATGAGGGGTGGGAGGTGCTATGGTTTCATTATAATCCCTAGTACAATTATTTTTTCCATGTGTGTGATTACTGTGATGAAATGCTTTAAAATAATGATATTTTAATAAAGCAAGAATGGCCTACAATTCAGAGTTCTTGTACAGGCACAATAAAACCTGGTGCTTAGATTTTTTTAAAAATGCACTGTGTTATATGTCTCCAGTTCAGTTCAGTTGCTCAGTCATGTCCAACTCTTTGCGACCCCATGGATGGCAGCACGCCAGGCTTTCCTGTCCATCACCAACTCCCAGAGCCTACTCAAATGATCACGTCGGTTATATGTCTACTGCAAAGTATATCTGTGAATCTTGGGCAGGGATTAAGATTATAGCTTTTTAAAATTAACTTTACGCCAGAAGTGACCTCCCTAGTGACAAATGGATATATGTCTATAAGACTGGCATAAGACTGACAATCCCTGGTCGTCCAGTGGTTAGGATTTAGCACTGTTACTGCCGTGGGCTCATGTTCAGTCCCTGGTTGGGGAACTAAGATCCCACATCCCATGGGGTGCAGCCAAAAAAAAAAAAAGGATGACGGAAAAAGATCACCTTTGCTTTCTGTGAAGCATACAGTGAAATGTCAGCCCCTTCACAGTTCTTGACTTGTAGCTAAGGTTTGAAAACAAATCCCCGGCTTTTTCTAGAAATGGGATTTGCTTCCAGCTGGCATGAGGTTACAGCCACGTTCCCGGGCTGCACTGTCCCAGCCCCAGCTGGCGCAGGTTCCTCACCTGGGAACTCAGACAGGGTGGTCCACAGCAGATCCATGTAGTCCTCCTCACTCAGGTACTCGCAGGCCAGGCTGCACTTGGCCTCTACCGCCTTCTTGCGGCTGGAGACTGGGAGGTGGAGAGAGACAGAAAGAGGAAGAGGCACCCACAGTGCTGAATCGCGTCCTCCCATTCCCCATGTCTCCTTCCCTGGGGTATGATTTGGCTGCGCACTGGGGAAGGTGCACAGGCTCAGGAGTCAGGCCAGCTCAGGGTGCCTCCCCCCGACCAGCAGTGGCAGAGCTTCATCTCTTTAAGCCTCAGCTTCCTGACAATCCGGGGGCTAATAAACCCTCGGGGGTAAAATGGTTGAGAGGCTGGAAGCAGGCTGCGTACATGAATGTGCTTAGACCAGAACTGGGGCTTCCCAGGTGGCACAGTCATAAAGAATCCACCTGCCCGTGCAGGAGATGTAGATGTGGGTTCAATCCCTGGGTCGGGAAGAGCCCCTGGAGGAGGAAATGGCGCCCCCCTCCAGTATTCTTGCCTGGGAAATCCCATAGACAGGGGAGCCTGGCGGGCTGCAGTCCATAAGTTGGCGCAGTGGGACTGAAGTGACTTAGCACACACCATGACTAATTTACTCACCTCTTTCCAGTCTCTCTTTAAATCTCACCTGCTCACTGAGGCCATCTGGACCACCCCGTTTAAAACTCTGACTTACCCATGGCCCTTACTCTGCCCCACACTCCTAACCTCCCTTACCTTGACCTCCCTTACCTTGTGTGATCTTTTTGCCCTCATGTCATCTGTTAGGAAATAGAGTGAACGATTTTGAAATGGCATAGCATCCTGTCCTGTGAATCCTTACAGGTTATCTCACCTTTCACATTCTTAAGCTCTTTCACAACTCCACATGATAGAATACTAACACTAATGCCAATGATTCTTGTCCACAAAAATGCAAGTTGCGTCTGGCAGTGATGCTTTTGATTATCAGCCTTCCATACACTGCCAATTTTTGGCACGTTGCTAACCTGGGAAGGGAGGGGCTGCAGAAACAAGGGAGGAGTCGTCAAGACATACTCGTGCAGCCTGGTTTCTCCTCAAGGAATACACATCAGAATATCTTTGAGTTCTGTAGGCACTAAGGTCCTCACCCAGAAGGAGGGTGGCAACTCCAGACTGAGCACAAGGTTCCTGGGAAATCACCCAGTTACCTCACCACCAACCAATCAGAAGAAACCCACACCCCTGCAGCTCTCCTCCACCACCACCAAATTCTGCCTATAAAACCTCCCCTTAAACCATCAGGGAGTTCAGGGTTTTTGAGCATGAGCCAACCCATTCTCCTTGCCTGGCCTTGCAACACACCTTTCTCTGCTCCAAACTCCAGCGATTTGGTTTGTCTGGCCTCACCGTGAGTCAGGCATGTGAACTTGTATTCCATCACGGGCGCAAAGGATTTAGGCTTAAATCAATACCAAACCCCAAATTTATAACTGAACTGCTTCCTCGGGGCAGTTCCTTTAAGACTCTCTCACACCCCTCAGAGAGATGGGACTCTGCTATCTCATTAATAATACCAATCCTCATACCAATAAACAAAACAATTAACTCAGATTAAGAACGCTTCATATGAAAAAGATAATTGGGCAAATCCTGCAAACAGACAAGAGCTCCATCCCTTTATCTCCCATCCTGAGTTCAATGCTAGGAATCTAACACTCTCCTAAAGATAGATCAGTCTGAAAGCCCAGACATCTATATATAGATTTTGCTTGTTATTCATTCCTCTTGTCCAATGGTCCGATCTCCAGCTCCACCTTAGAATCACCTGGGGAGCTTTAAAAACCCACTCCTGCCTGGGCCACACCGCCAAAGATGCTGATTAAATTGCCCTAGGCATTGTTTAAATGGCGCTGCCTTGCTTAAAAGCTCCCCTGATTCTGTTGTGTGGCCAGGATTGAGGTCCAACCTGGTTCTCAGACTTAACACACACAGAGACAGGATGGCTTCACAGGGTCACAACCGTAAAACTCAGGGATGGACTTCATGGACCTCTTCAGGGGACGTAAGATATGATTCTGCTCTAAGGTTATGCCTATCGTGATAAGATTGTCCAGGTTTCTACAGAACGTCTCAGAAACCACAACCCAGCTCTTTCATATTCAGATTTTGCAGAAACTTGCTCCCGGGAGTCTGTGCAAGGCCAGGCCCTGTGAGGGCAGGACCAGGGCTGGGAGTGTGTATATGACCTTGTGTGTTGGGTGGAGGCATTAACTGCTAGAGGGCAGTGATACTCACTGCTGCAGACATCTCCCGCTTGGAAGAGCTCAGTGGTGAGCAGGACTAATCCGTAGTAAGAAAACGCATTGGAAAACCTGCCAGGAAGCAAGCAAGAAGCGTAAGGAAATGATGGGAGAGATGCAAGCCCCCATTCCCATTCCATTGCAGAGGACTTCCACCCATCGCAGCAGAGACTAGGCTTTGGGCTCAGGCCACACTGGGCCTTTGGGGGTTTTCCTGGACTGCTTGAGCAAGAAGATGGCGGGTACAAAACATACTGATGGACTAAAAGGAAGTGATCCTGTGTCCTCTGAAAGATCAAGAAAATTGAATTATAGGGACTTCCCTGGCAGTCCAGTGGAAATGCAGGGGGCATGGGTTTGCTCCCTGATCAGGGGACTAAGATCCCACATGCTGCACAGCACAGCCAAAAACAAACAAACAAACAGGAAAGAACTGAATTATATCACAAACAAGCCACCCCCAAGCTGTTCACTCAACTGGCAAAAGGAGGGAAACAAATGGGGGAACCAAAATTTGGTAGAAAACAGTCATTTTGACAGATGTCAACAGATGTTAGAGCTTTTGGGTTGAGCTGAATAGGGAAGAAAAGGGAGATACATTTAATAATATAGGTATTCCCCACTTTCTGAAAACTTGCTTCGCTATACTTCACTTTTACAAAATCTATATTAGTACCTGTTTTTGCTCACCAGAAGAAATCTGAAGAGGATTTTCACTTTTACAAAAAAAGGGGAAAAAGCAAAAACAGCATCCAGTGTTTATTTTATAGAGGCAACTCTTGCCCCAAGCAGCGACAGCGGCGCCACCAAGCTCCTTCCCCAAGAACTACACTCAGCATCAGCATCAAGCTGCCATTACTTTTTTTTTTTTAATTATTTTACTGAAGTATAGCTGATTTACAATGTTGTGTTAATTTCTGCCGTGCAGTGAAGTGATTCAGTTATACATAGAAACACACTCCTTTTCAGATTCAAGCTGCCATTCCTTTGAACTGTTGTCTGTGAGCACCTGTACTTTATTTCCATTTATTATTTCTTCGATTAGCAAGATGCTCTTCATTCTTATTTAGTCACTAAGTTGAGTCTGACTTTTTTGTGACCCAATGGACTGTGACCCGTCAGGCCCCTCTGACCATGGGATTTCTCAGGCAAGAATACTGGGGTGGGTTGCCATTCCCTTCTCCAGGGGATCTTCCCCACCCGGGAATTGAAACTGTGTCTCTTGCTTGGCAGGCAGATTCTCTACCACTGAGCCACCTGGGAAGCCGCAAGCAAGATGTATCCTCAGGTAATTACTTCTTCGCTTTATGCCACTTCAACTTGAGAAAGCTTTCATTGGAACACTCTACTTCTGTAACATTTTAATTTACTTAGTTTTAGTTGAAGGATAATTGCTTCACAATATTGTGTTGGTTTCTGCCATATATCAACATGATCAGCCATAGGTATACACATGCTCCCTCCCTCTTAAACCTCCCTCCCACCTCCCACCCGATCCCACCCCTCTAGGTTGTCATAGAGCCCCAGTTTGAGCTCCCTGGGTGATACAGCAAATTCCCGCTGGCCACCTATCTTACATAGGGTAGCGTATATGTTTCCACGTACTCTCTCCATTCATTCCACCCTCTCCTTCCCTGGTCTGTGTCCATAAGCCTATTCACTATGTCTGCATCTCCACTGCTGCCTTACAAATAGGTTCATCAGTACCATCTTTCTAGAGTCCATATATATGTGTTAGTATATGATATTTGTTTTTCTCTTTCTGACTTACTTCACTCTGTATAATAGGCTCTAGGTTCATCTACCTCATTAAGTGAAAATGAAAGTCACTTAGTCGTCTCCAATTCTTTGCGACCCCATGGACTAGAAAGTCCATGGAATTCTCCAGGTCAGAATACTGGAGTGGGTAGCCATTCCCTTCTCCAGGGGATCTTCCCAACCCAGGGATCAAACCCAGGTCTCCCGCATTATAGTCATTAGAACTGACTCAAATGTGGAATATGCTACTTTGAACAGCAGAGGTGAGGAAACTGCAGAGCTCTGTCTCCGTATTCAACTGAATCACTTCACCGAGCGTTTGTTAAACACCTGCTCTGTGCCCAGTCAAGTGTGGAGTCTGCAGACTTCATGGGCATTTCAGATCAGAATGACACAGTTAATTAAATTCCAACTGTCCCAGGCACCAGAATACTCAAGTCTGTAGGGTCAGAATATCGCGTCCTATAGTACAGCTACGTGGGAGCTCAGTCATTATCAGAAGCCGATGATTAATTTCCTTGCCTTACAATATGTGCTCCCAAATGTGATTTCTATAGTATTCTAAAATTAGGCTGTAATCTATTGCTTAGGATTTAAGCAGTGTCCGTCCAACAGAATCACATGCACTCAAAGATAGATACTCTCATTTCTGTTTCCCCACCTTTTAAAATATCCTGCCAGCTCCATATGTGGACTGAGCACAGAGCAGGTGTTAAACCCTTGGTGAGCTGATTCAGTTCTTGGGGGACATTAGGGCAGAGCTGGAACCTGGTGCTGTAACCCTTTTTGAAGATACTCCCCTGCTCATGAGCACCTCTGCTCAAAGGTAAATAGGAAAAGTGAGAACTGGTGAAAACATGTCACAAAGACTCAACCGGGCTAATTTTCCGCACTGTTAATGCTGTAGAAATTACACAGTTGAAAGAGTTGAGAAAATGGCTGAAATTTGACTAGCTGTGGGGTGTAAGGTGAGTACTCACTACAAATGCCCTCCAGTCAATGCCATGGTTGTTATTTAAGAAAAACTGGAACTAGATAAAAACTGAAAGTTCTGAGAATGCCCATGTTGATCAAATCAGGGGTTCCCAAAATATGGGCCCTGTGCTGGGTGGTACCCAAGGTAATATAAATAGAGAGTGGGCTGGATACAGCAAGAGTAATATAAATGGAGAGTGGGCTGGATACAGCAAAAGAATCTCTTTGTGGAAAAAAAGATTCCCCTGTTTCCTTTTGATTCTTTAATCATATCTCAGTCTTACTTAGGTGCTAACAGTCCCTAACACCTCTCCTCTCTATCTGTCTCTAAGCACAGAGGTTTCGTGCCTCCTGCCTTGGTAAACCATCAATTTAGCTGCTTTTTACTGTATAGTCATCCCTCAGGATCCGTGGGGGATGGGTTCCAGGAGCCCCTGAGGACACCAGAATCCTTGGATGCTCAAGTCCATTATATAAAATGGTGCCGTGTTTGCACATAACCTACACATGTGTGTGCGTACGTCTCAGTGCTGAGTCTTTGCAGGCCCATGGACTGTAGCCCACCAGGCTCCTCTGTCCATGGGATTTTTCAGGCAAGAATACTGGAGTGGGTTGCCATTTCCTCCTCCAGGGGATCTTCCTGACCCAGGGACTGAACCCTGGACTCCTGCATTGCCTCTTTACCCCTGCGCCACCTGGGAATCCCACATATCCTCCTGTATACTTCAAATCATCTCTGGATTACTTACAATGCCAAATACAATGTAAGTGCTGTGTAAAGAATTGTAACTACCATGTAAATGCTATGTAAATAGTTGCCAATGCACAGCAATTTCAAGTTTTGCTTTTTAACGTGGGGGATGGGTTCCAGGAGCCCCTGAGGACACCAGAATCCTTGGATGCTCAAGTCCATTATATAAAATGGTGCCGTGTTTGCACATAACCTACACATGTGTGTGCATACGTCTCAGTGCTGAGTCTTTGCAGGCCCATGGACTGTAGCCCACCAGGCTCCTCTGTCCATGGGATTTTTCAGGCAAGAATACTGGAGTGGGTTGCCATTTCCTCCTCCAGGGGATCTTCCTGACCCAGGGATTGAACCCTGGACTCCTGCATTGCCTCTTTACCCCTGCGCCACCTGGGAATCCCACATATCCTCCTGTATACTTCAAATCATCTCTGGATTACTTACAATGCCAAATACAATGTAAGTGCTGTGTAAAGAATTGTAACTACCATGTAAATGCTATGTAAATAGTTGCCAATGCACAGCAATTTCAAGTTTTGCTTTTTAGAACTTCCTGGAATTTTTTTTTTCTATTATTTTCCATCTATAGTTGGCTGAATCCTTGAGTGAAGCCTGTGGCTAGGGAGGGCTGACCATATTTATCTTTAAAAGCGACTTCTGTCTATGGTCTGCAATTACAGTTCTTCCTTAAAGCAGTTATACAAAGTTTCCTTTTAAAAGACATTTATCTGTCCTACTGCATAGCACAGGCAATTACATTCAATGTCCTGGGATAAACCATAACAAAAAGAAGATAAAAAGAATGTATACATATATACATATGTGTATAAATATATCAAAATAATATAGGGAAAGAATATAAAAAGAATGTATACATATATGTGTATAATTGAGTCACTTTGCTATACAGCAGAAATTAACACAGCATTGTAAATCAACTATACTTCAATTTTAAAAAAATTATCAGAGTAAAAAGTGAGTCAAATAGAAGACTAAGCAAACAATAGTACAGGGGATACTTGAATAACACAGAGGTCAGGAAAATGATGCTCAGTTTTGCAAATGTTGCCCAAGATGGAAGAGTTTTCGTTGCATCGAGTTCAAACAAAACCCCAAACAGAGTGCGGATGAGGGGAACCCAAGCATGAACAAGCAGCTCTTACCATATAAACCACAGCAACAAGGTTGTCCATCTAAAAGGGGGTGTGAAAAGGTCCCTCATTTTGCCTCGGTCTTCCTGTTTCAAGACAAAGAATGCCCTTTACTCTCCTCCCCTGCAGATGTTTGGGCAGTGGCCATGCACTACCCTGGAAGGACATATCCACCCCGCCCCCCAAAAAATGCTCGCTGCCGGGTACCCTGGAACACAGGGAGGCCCCTGCGGCAGCCGCTCCTTTCCAAAGAGAAGCCCCCCACTGGAGCGTCCAGTCTTGTCACTTTTGCTTTGCAACACACATTGGAGATCACTGTATACTTTCTCCATCCAGAGCATCTTCACACAGAACGGAGCGGGGAGAATGCAGTCTCTCCCCAGAGGCAACTAAACGAGCCTCCTGCCCCTCAGGCTCTTTGGGAGGTCCCCCTGCCCCACCCCTGTGCTTCCCAAAGCAAATCTGGGTTATGTCCTTGGCTTCCACGCTGTCAGACCCAGCCTAATACTTCCTCTCGAGCTGGTGAAATCCCATTCAGCTCTTTTCACCCAATATAAAAACAGTCAGAAATATAATTTTATTTTTAAAAATAATTTCCTTGTAAGCTCTGTTGTTTGCTTAACGGTATTTGTGATGTTTCTATAAGCTGTGGCCTTCACATCTGGCTCCTTTTTCCCCTCTTGCACCAGGGGTAGGTGCTCAGCTGTTTGTACTGCGGTGGAGTCCCTGATGGTGTTGCCGTGGGGAGCGATGCACCATCCATTAAGGATGTCTACACGAGCACAGTGTAGTGCCCCAGATATAAGTCTATCACGGCACTTCCTAATGTGGTTTTATTGTTGAGCAACCACATCTGCTAATCAGACTTCCTGAGTGCTCAAAGATAAAATCGAAGCAGGAGTAGTCACATGACCCGTGAGGGGACATTATATGACATTTCTCTGCTGCTGCTGCTAAGTCACTTCAGTTGTGTCCGACTCTGTGCAACCCCAGAGACGGCAGCCCACCAGGCTCCCCCATCCCTGGGATTCTCCAGGCAAGAACACTGGAGAGGGTTGCCATTTTCTTCTCCAATGCATGAAAGTAAAAAGTGAAAGTGAGGTCACTCAGTCGTGTCCAACTCCTAGCGACTCCACGGACTGCAGCCTACCAGGCTCCTTTGTCCATGGGATTTCCAGGCAATAGTACTGGAATGGGTTGCCATTGCCTTCTCCAATGACATTTCTCTAGTTACTAGCTAAACGCTCCAGGTGGCACTTTTAAGACTTGGCAATGAAAAGACACAGATTGAAGTTGCCAAATTCCCCTTGCGGGTCCTGTCCACTGCACCCCCACCCTCTCACGTACACAAGCTCCCCAGCTCACGGGGCAACATGTGCGGTCTGTCCGCCTGGCACTGACCTGTCTGGAAATGATGAGTTTCCCCAGAGGCATGGGAGCTCCGTTTTCCGTGGCTATTCTCTTTAAGGTGGCGATGGCCTTCTCCTGGTTCCCGGACAGCACATCATACCTCGCACTCTCCGGCAGCCACTATGGGGACAGGAGACCGAGATGTGGCTTGGTTGGGGTGGAACAGAACCCTTGGTCCCCCACCATACGCTCTCACCTGTGTGTGAAGTCCTTAAGGCCAGAGGCTCTGGGGCCAGAAGCCCGGCTTCAAGTCCCGGCGCTGCCATTGATTATAATGGCTTTGTGACCTTAAACAATAACTTGACCTCTCTGTACCTCCATTTCCTCATCCATCAAATGGGGATAATAATAGATCCCCCAAAGAGTCGGACATGACTGAGTGACTGAACTGAACTGAACTTGTACTCTGATGCTGTTACAAAAAGGGATTCATTATTAAGGAGATTCACAAGAGGGCTAGGAGGAGGCAATGCACCCTACTCCAGTACTCTTGCCTGGAAAATCCCATGGAAGAAGGAGCCTGGTAGGCTGCAGCCCATGGGGTCGCTAAGAGTTGGATACAACTGAGCAACTTCACTTTCACTTTTCACTTTCATGCACTGGAGAAGGAAATAGCAACCCACTCCAGTGTTCTTGCCTGGAGAATCCCAGGGATGGCAGAGCCTGTTGGGCTGCCATCTATGGGGTCGCACAGAGTCGGACACGACTGAAGTGACTTAGCAGCCTCTTGGGATTGTTGAGAGGATTAGATGGGATTATCCTAAGTGCTCAGCACAGTGCTAGGATGGTTGATATAGCTGCCATTGTGGTTGTTGCTATGACTATAATTTGGTGCTTCTGAGTTCCAGGTGACAGCTGAATTAAGACTGCTGCCGAAAAAGAAAAAGTTTCACCTCCCAACACCATCATCATCATCACCTCTACCTCTCAAGAAACTACACCTCACCTGTGTTTAGTATCATCTTGCAAACTCAATCTAAGAGATAGAAAGAAACCAGAAATACCTTTAGGCCTAATAGAGTCCCAGCCTCACGTGACTAGATAAAACTATCTCCATAAGGCAAAGTAACAGTCATCTGTGAAATAAGGGAGTGTGAGACTTGGAGTCGGAAGATCTGGTTCTGGTGATTTCTGTTGCTTATTAGCTGTGTGCCTTTTGACAAGTCAATCAATCTCTCTGGGCCTCAGTTTCCTCATCAGTAAAATAAGAATGTAGCAGAGATTAAAATTCATGCTTCCCTCTCCATAGTATAGAGTTGTCTTCAGATATGGCTACCCAGCCAGAAACTTTATTTCCCAGTACCTCTTGCACCTAGGCAAGGCCATGTGACATGCTTTCACCAATGGCATATAAGAAGAATATTCCTGGCCAAGTTATGCCCTTCTTCAGTCTATGTGTAGAAGATCCCCAGGGCTTCCCTGGTGGCTCATCAGTAAAGAATCCACCTGCTGTTGCAGGAGACATAGGTTCCCTCTCTGGGTCAGGAACAGCCCTTGGAGAAGGAAATGGCAACCCATTCCAGTATTTTTGCCCAGAAAATCCCATGGATGGAGGAGCCTGGCAGGCTACAGTCCATGGGGTTGCAAAGAGTTGGACATGACTTGGTGACTAAACAACAATGGAAGATTACAAAGTGAAAGTGAAAGTGAAGTCGCTTAGTCGTGTCTGACTCTTTGCGACCCGTGGACTGTAGCCCACCAAGCTCCTCCGTCCATGGGATTCTCCAGGCAAGAGTACTGGAGTGGGTTGCCATCCCTACACAATAGCAGAGCGACAAGCTAAAAGGAAGCTGGGCCCAGAATCACATTGTCAAACAGAAGCACCAATTCTGGACTGTTCTGTGAGTGAGAAATAAACTCCTAGTGTGTTAAGTTACTGACTTTGTAGGCTTTTCTTGTTACAAAAGCATCCAGCCATGCTTGAAGCCAGATATTTAAAATTCTATCATATGGGTTGAATTGGGTTTTCGTCACTTGCAACTGAAGAATGCCAGCTATTCTGAACACACTCCCCTTAAGTGTAGATCCTGCATGGGGGGATGGGGCAAGAGATCTCCCAGCCCCTTGATATCTCCCTCAAGGACATCCCAGCAGAATCTGTCTGGAGGAAACCTGACGCCCTATACCGGGCCTACCCCTGGCCCTGTTCCTTTGTCTCATTTCCTCATCAAAAGAAATAATCTTAAACGTGACTTTGGTGCCCTCCTCCACACCCTCCCCACCAAAATACAATGAACGGCAGGAGACCAAAAGCAAAGGCTGAGGTCCCGTAAAGGATACCTACGAAACACAGGACCGCAAAGAGGAGGAGTGGGACAGCCGAGAGGATGAGCAGCCAGCGCCAGCCCAGGCTGGGCATCACAAACACAGCCAGGACGACCTCGAACACTGTCCCGATGGCCCAGAACACCTGGCAGGGGAGAACGGGGGTCAGTCACGGCGCAGCTCTGGCCAACAGTGTGCAGTTCCAGGGTCACTGTAGACAAGGCTATCCATGTGGGTGAGGGGATCCTTGAGGTCAGGAAAGTAAGAATGGCTGTCCCTTTTCCTGTGGTCCATGTGGGTGGGCTGGGGCCTCCAAGTTGTCCAACTCCTGAGGGTGCCACCCACACTGAATAATATTTACAATAATATTTACACCGGAGTGTGTAAATATTACAACAATATTTATACCGGAGTGTGTGCTGTGGCAGCTCTGGTTACAGAGATCAAAACAATCAATGTTGTGTGAGGTCAACAGAAAAGTGGACACATTGGTTTTTGTCTACTGTTATTCACCTTCCTCGTTCAAGAGTGCCCCGGTCTCCTTTATCAGAACTGCCACTCCCCGTGGAGCTGAACATCTGTCTGCTTCTCTGAGTCACTCCATGCTTTCCCACCTTGCTCTTTGTATGGACCTCATCCACAGACTCTTTGTCCTCTGGCTTTACATTGGGTGCAGCCAACGAGGGAACCCCATAGGAGATGAGAGGAAAGACAGACCAGGGTGTTTATTCCAGCAGGATGGGCATGGGCTGGCTGCACCCTTCAGCTGAAGGTCCTCAGAAAGGACAGGGAGCAGGCAATGAGGGCCACTCAGGGTTCAGGATCATCAGCAGATGCCTTTCAGTATTTAAACTGGTTCATCCATACCAGCACCAGCTGACCACCACCCCTGATTGGTCAGGGGTAAACACAGTCAGGACGGTTGGGCAGTGGGGTCAATGTGATCAATATTATCATGTGAAAAAAAATACTGTCATGTGGTCATGGTGGTTAGGGAGGATTCTGACTCGGTGTCCAGCAGGGACAAATAAATAATATTCCACTGCATGGAGGAGGGCCATTAGGCAGTTGCAAATTTGTCCTGAGGGCTTCCAGGTCGTAGTTGGAAAGCAGGTCATAGGACTCTGGCAGAGGGAGGGTTTGAGAGGGACTGACTGGTCCAGGAGAGTTTTAAGGCAGTCTACTGGCCACAGAGGTGGCTGTGAGTGGGGATCTCACATATGACATGGGGGAGCCTGGATACAAACAGAGGTAATGAATGATGACGGGTGAAGGGCAGCAGTTTGGTCCACTCAAGCTACACTGTTCAAAACCTACTCTCAGACGAAAGTCATTTCTAGTTCAAGAAGGACATTCTACCTGCCTGCCACCAGTTTTTTTTTTTTTTTCAGGGATGGTAGACTGATTTTTCTTGTTGTTGGAGGAATTTATCCATACTGCAAAAACCACCATGTTGAAATCAATATAACCGATTCATTGTAATCCTTGCATATTGTATTTTTCTTAAACTCCACTTTCTTCCTGTGGCTCAAGACCCAGGAAATCTGCTGCTCAGAAACTGAGTATTCTTCAGACTCCCAGACCATCTCCTTACCTCAATCAGCAAAATACACTTAGCTCTGGCTTTCATGGGAAGGAACTCAGCATACAGTGTAACTCTGGGAAAGCAAAAGAGAGAAAGGGAATTAATGTTAGGGCTCAGTGGGAAGATTGCTATGGTTTTCTGGATTTTTTTCAGCCAAAGAAAAAAGTCATGTCATTTAGTCTTACTTCTCAATGTATTTCAGTAAGTCCCTCCCTGTTTTGGTGTTCTCTCTCTCTTTGATCTCTCCGTCTCTCTGCTTGAAACCCTAGCTGAGACCATAGTCAAGAATATTGAGCCCAGCACTTCTTTGGCGGTCCAGTAGGTTAGACTCCATGCTTCCACTGCTGGGGGCATGGGTTCAGTCCCTGGTGAGGGGACTAAGATCCTGCATGCCACATGACCAAAAAAAAAAAAAAATCTCTGTGCCCTGTTTTTATCAAATATATAAATAGTATTTCTGTGCTAATTTAATAGTATTTCCATGCTATTTATCCTCTTACACACATATTTTCCACCATATTCATGGGCCATATTTTCTTAATAATAGCTACCTTTTATTGAGGACCTACTATATGCCAAATGTTTTTCTAGACGATCTACATGAATTATCTCCCTCAATAAATGACAAACATGGAGAATCAACAGGGTAGGTAATTATAATTCCCATTGTGTGTGTGTGTGTGTCTCTTTAGCTCCTATTTTCATCTCTGTATCTGTGTCGAGTGAGTGAAGACTCTTTGAGACTGTATAGTCCATGGAATTCTCCAGGCCAGAATACTGGACTGGGTAGCTGTTGCATCCTCCAGGGGATCTTCCCAATCCAGCGATCAAACCATGGTCTCCTGCACTGTGGGCAGATTCTTTACCAGCTGAGCCACCAGGGAAGCCCAAGAATACTGAAGTGGGTAGTCTATCCCTTCTCCAGTGGATCTTCCTGACTCAGGAGTTGAACCAGGGTCTTCTGCATTGCAGGTGGATTCTTTACCAACTAAGCTACTGGGGAAGCCAGTCAGATAAGTTGTTCTTGACTAGGATCACATAGCTAGTAAATTAGCAAGTAGAAGAGCCATACTTTTAATCTAGGTCTGTCTATATTATGCACCCCTTCATTCACTTCCCTATGTAGGTGGTTTCAGAATTATAAACAATACTTCAACAAGCATCTTTTATCTTAAATCTTTGTTCGCATGTGTTTTCCTTAGGATGGATTCTTATAGTAGAACTTGAGTCAAAGGGTATGCATATTTTAAGGCTTTTGATAAATATCACCAAAGTGGTTCCCAAAAATGTTGTTCCAATTTATATTCTTACAAGTACCTCTCTCAACATAAACCATTAGGAATTTCATTAACTCAGCTTTGAGAATGGAGACCAACAGCCAGCATTGTAAAAGATGACAGTGATTATCACGAATGACTTTGAAATTTTATTAATATTCTCCAAATGGTGTTCCTGTATTATTTTAAAAAATCAATAATACTGAAATAAGAAGTGTGTTTATCTTTTTCTCCACCAAATTAAAGTCAAGTTACTAATCATGAAAAAATGTGCTATAGTATATTCTGAGGACAAAGCTAATCCTTAGATGTCAAGGATTTGCTTGGACATGCTATAATGAACTTAGAGCATGCAACCTTTTTATTTTAGGCATATAAGTGTTACACGAATGCATTCTCATTGTCAATAATCTAGCAATATGCAAGAATACAAAGTATCTGAAGAATCTTCCTCTTCCTCCTTACCCCTGCTTCCATTCCCCTGCCCCAAAGCCATGATTAATAGCTGTTTGCTTTGCAAACTTCCAGCCCCTTATCTATGTAAATGAACACATAAATTTAAAACTGAACAGACATTTTTCCAAAGAAGACATAACAGATGGTAACAGGCACATGAAAAGATATTCAACATCAGAAATCATCAGGGAAATGCAAGTCAAAACCACCGTGAGCTATCAGTTCACACCTGTCAGAATGGTCATTATCAAAAAGACAACAAATAACAAGCATTGATGAGGATGCAGAGAGAAAAGAACCCTCATGCAGCGTGGTGGCAATGTAAATTGGTGCAGTCACTATGGAAAACATTTTGGGGCTGCCTCAAAAATTAAAAAGAGAACTGTCGTATGATCCAGCAATTCCACTCCTGGGTATTCATCTGAAAAAATGAAAACACTGATTCAAAAAGATATATGCACCTCCGTGTCCACCGCGGCATTATTTACAATAGCCAAGGTTCAGAAGCAACTGTGTCCAACAACAGACAGATGGATAAAGAAGACGTGGCTATAAACACATATATACACACATACATTTATACACACAATAGAATATTAACCACTCAGAGAGAATTAAATCTCGTCATTTGCAACAACATGGATGAACCTAGAGAGTATTATACTAAGAGAAGTAAGTCAGAGAAAGACAAATGCTGTGTGATTTCACTTATATGTGAAATCTCAAAAACAGAACAAGTAAACAAACATAGCAAGCAGAAACAGAGTCGTAGATACAGAGAACAGACAGGTGGTTGCAGGGGGCAGGGGGAAGCGACAACCAGGTGACAGACATGAAGAGGTAAAAACTTCCAGCTGCAAATAAATGAGTCATGGGTATGAAATGCACACTGAGGTCTACACGCTGGAATTAATTACATAATAACTGGGCTTTCCATGGGGGCACTAGTGGTAAAGAATCCGCCTGCCAATGCAGGAGATAGCAGAGACGTGGGTTTGATCCCTGGGTCGGGAAGACCTCCTGGAGGAGGAAATGATTACCCGCTCCAGTATTCTTGCCTGGAAAATTCCATAGACAGAGGAGCCTGGTGGGCTACAGTGCATGGAGCAACAAAGTCAGACACGACTGAGCACAATAGTAATAATAAATTTAACGATGATATCTTTTTTCTCCCCTTCCCTTCTCCTTCCTTCCCACACATGCAGTGTATGGCCAGTGTTCCATTCATACAAATGGCTCCATTCTTACCACTTCTGGCTATTCCAGTCCAACTCGCAACTGTCAGCACTTGTAAGTCTTCCCTGAGTGCTTTTCCTGGTCATTAAATACCAAGGGAACATTTCATGCAAAGATGGGCTTGAAAAAGGACAGAAATGGTATGGACCTAACAGAAGTAGAAGATATTAAGAAGAGGTGGCAAGAATACACGGAAGAACTGTACAAAAAAGATCTTCATGACCTGGATAATCACGATGGTGTGATCACTCATCTAGAGCCAGATATCCTGGAATGTGAAGTCAAGTGGGCCTTAGAAAGCATCACTACAAACAAAGCTAGTGGAGGTGATGGAATTCCAGTTGAGCTGTTTCAAATCCTGAAAGATGATGCTGTGAAAGTGCTGCACTCAATTTGCCAGCAAATTTGGAAAACTCAGCAGTGGCCACAGGACTGGAAAAGGTCAGTTTTCATTCCAATCCCAAAGAAAGGCAATGCCAAAGAATGCTCAAACTACCACACAATTGCACTCATCTCACACGCTAGTAAAGTAATGCTCAAAATTCTCCAAGCCAGGCTTCAGCAATACGTGAACTGAGAACTTCCTGATGTTCAAGCTGGTTTTAGAAAAGGCAGAGGAACCAGAGATCAAATTGCCAACATCCGCTGGATCATGGAAAAAGCAAGAGAGTTCCAGAAAAACATCTATTTCTGCTTTCTTGACTATGCCAAAGCCTTTGACTGTGTGGATCACAGTAAACTGTGGAAAATTCTGAAAGAGATGGGAATACCAGACCACCTGACCTGCCTCTTGAGAAATCTGTATGCAGGTCAGGAAGCAACAGTTAGAACTGGACATGGAACAACAGACTGGTTCCAAATAGGAAAAGGAGTACGTCAAGGCTGTATATTGTCACCCTGCTTATTTAACTTATATGCAGAGTACATCATGAGAAATGCTGGACTGGAAGAAACACAAGCTGGAATCCAAGATTGCTGGGAGAAATATCAATAACCTCAGATATGCAGATGACACCACCCTTATGGCAAAAGTGAGGAGGAGCTAAAAAGCCTCTTGTTGAAAGTGAAAGAGGAGAGTGGAAAAGTTGGCTTAAAGCTCAACATTCAGAAAACGAAGATCATGGCATCTGGCCCCATCACTTCATGGGAAATAGATGGGGAAACAGTAGAAACAGTGTCAGATTTTATTTTTGGGGGGCTCCTAAATCACTGCAGATGGTGACTGCAGCCATGAAATTAAAAGATCACTTACTCTTTGGAAGGAAAGTTATGACCAACCTAGATAGCATATTCAAAAGCAGAGACATTACTTTGTCAACAAAGGCCCATCTAGTCAAGGCTATGGTTTTTCTAGTGGTCATGTATGGATATGAGAGTTGGACTGTGAAGAAGGCTGAGCACTGAAGAATTGGTGCTTTTGAACTGTGGTGTTGGAGAAGACTCTTGAGAGTCCCTTGGACTGCAAGGAGATCCAACTAGTCCATCCTAAAGAGATCAGTCCTGGATGTTCTTTGGAAGGAATGATGCTGAAGCTGAAACTCTAATACTTTGACCACCTCATGCAAAGAGTTTACTCATTGGAAAAGATCCTGATGCTGGGAGGGATTGGGGGCAGAAAGAGAAGTGGACAAAAGAGGATGAGATGGCTGGATGGCATCACTGACTCAATGGACGTGAATTTGAGTGAACTCCGGGAGTTGGTGATGGACAGGGAGGCCTGGCGTGCTTGATTCATGCGGTCGCAAAGAGTCAGACATGACTGAGTGACTGAACTGACTGAACTAACTGACTGAAATAATATAATTCCATTTCATCAGAGTCAGTTTCTGGTAGTACACTAGGTGCTAGAGAACAAAAATTAATAAGAAACTGTCACTGACTTCAAGGAATTTTTAGCGATAAGGAAAAAGAGATTATTAAATGACTGCAATGCAATAAAAGCTATCATGGAAAAGGCCTATAAGTCACAGGAAAGGTGCCTGCAAACATATAGGTAGAGATAGTCAAATATGCCTAACAGGTACTGTTTCTCAGAGAAAGAAATACTGGCTGAGTCTAAATTAACATTTTACCATGTAAACAAAGAATCTGGGACACAGAGAAAATAGCATCCACAAAAGTATGAAGGCTTGAGAGAAGTTGAACTAGGACAACTAAGTCAGACTAGAGAAGTTGGACTAGAAATTGGATAACTGGTTGGACTAGTTGGTGGGCTAAATAAAAGTGAGCAATTAAATATGGCTTTTTCATCAAACCTATCAGAAAATTAATCTTTCCACCAACTTCTGTTGTTTAAACTACTTCATTCAACAAATACATAATTAAATTTGGTTAATTTTGTAAGCACTCTGCCTGGTTCAAAAAAAGGACATGGATTAACCATACTCAGATTCTACCCAGAAGCAAGTTATAGTCTAGAAGAAAAGAGCAACAGAAACTTTTAAAAATCATAAAATGTCAGGTATCTCTCAAGAGATAAAATTAGGGTGGTGTAGATGTTTTTCCAGGGAAAATAATACTTACATGGAAGGGCATTTGGAAAGAAAACATATCAGGAATTCATAGGAGAGTTCATATTTGACCTATAGACCTTATTTCTCATAAGAAACACAGATTAGTTATCCACCAGCTTAGGAACAGGCAATGTACATATTACATATTTTACATATTATAATGTACACCGTATATATTACACAACTCTGAAAGAAAGAAAATAGAAGCCTATCTGAAGGCAAGAAACTTCATCCACATGAACTCAGCCCTCCATATCCATGGGTTCCACAGGCCCAGATTCAATGAACCAAGGATTGAAAAAAATTTTTTTTCAATTCCAAGATGCCAGAAGGCAAAACTTGAATTTGCCACTTGCTGGTAACTACTTACATAGCATTTACACTGCATAAGATATTATAAGTAATCTAGAGATAAAGTATACAGGAGGATGTGCATAGGTTACACACAAATATTACATCATTTTATATGAAGGGCTTGCATATCTGTGGATTTTGGCATCCACACAGGTCCTAGAACCAACCCTACCCAGGCACCAAAAGATAGCTATACAAGATTCAAGAAAGTACAATACGGTATTCCCAATTATGTTGACAGTGTCCAAGTCTGACTGGAAAGACAACACTACAATACTGTGTTATGGATTAAATTACATCTCCCTGAAATTTGTATATTGATGTCTTAGCCCTGTGACTCTACTAAGAGACAGGTTTTCTGCAGAAAGAATCATGTTAAAATCAGGTCATTAAAGTAGGCCCTAGTCCAATATGACTGATATCCTTATAAAAAGGGAATATTTAGAGACAGACATGTACACACAGAATGCCTGTGAAAATGAAGGCAGAAATCAGGATGGTATTTCTACAGACCAAGAAACACCAAAGATTGCTAGCAAACTACAGAAAGCTAGAGGAGAGACACTAAACAGATTCTTCTTCACAACCCTTAGAAGGAACCAACACTGTCAACATCTCAGTCTCAGACGTCTGTCCTCCAGAATTCTGAAACATTAAATTTCTTTTTTTTTAAGTCAATCAGTTTATGATTATTCATAAAGGCAGCCCTAAAATACTAAAACAACATAGAATAAACAAAAGGGAAAATCCTGCATAAACAATTTTTCAGTTGTTGGTATAAATAGCCATGGTTCTTAGGGTTCAGAGAACTTTCATAAACTAAAATGTCCTTTCAATCATGCATACCCACACACATGCAAGCACAACATTCAAAACCCAAAATAATCAACAATTATTTTTTAAACAAAATTATGTTTAATTTCTCATTAATATTTTCAACATATTCTGAATACACACTATACACTTACATTCCATTCAGAGTGTGAGGCTCAAGGAAATTAACAAGATTCAGTTACTACTGGATGGAAATTCACAATCAAGCCCTGAGTTCCCCTATGAGAATTCTTATAGCATTTGCTCTGTACGAAGTA
Organism: Aepyceros melampus; assembly: GCA_006408695.1. Lineage (NCBI taxonomy): Eukaryota > Metazoa > Chordata > Mammalia > Artiodactyla > Bovidae > Aepyceros > Aepyceros melampus. Next base: position 211,436 of record SJXQ01003976.1, on the reverse strand, counting down.
TATTACTTTTTCTGTTTTATTCAACTGAATCTATTCTTTAACTTTTTTTTATAGAGAAGCCTCCTCTCAAAATGACTAAGAACCATATAGTAGATATTCAATATCAATCATTTATCAAATAGTCAAATTATATTAATTTTCCCAAAAGAAATAATATCTAGATAAGCATTTGATGAAATATAAAGTCCTCTATAAGTGTTCATTAGCACTATCATTATCTTTCTAATCATTTATGACAACAAAAACATTTACTGTGTTTCACTTTAAGTATTTCCAAGTTAATTCATTCAAATTTGATTTTTCACTCATAACATTTCATTATGGTAAAAAAAAATTAAAAGGGTTGAATCACACTAAGTGGTCATATGGAGTAAGATTCTAAAAAAAAAAAAAAAAAAAAACCTCACCAGACAATCTCAAAAGAAAAAGTCTTTGATACACTCACCACTTTCAAAGCAAGCATCAAAGATAAGATGTCCTTTCTTGGGCTGTCCACAGTATCCAGCTGGAAGCACCACATGTTTGCTCACATTCCCTCCGATGGCATCATCATTTCCCATATCACTGCCTATTGTTCAAAAAATTGGCTCTTATTAAGCAGAAATCAAAATGCATTTAGTAACACAACTCCTGCAAATATTTTATCATTACATTCCCCCTGTAATTCAGTGCTTATCCAGGCACTAAAGAAATTAACCACATATTATGATGAAGTAGAAAGAGAATAGATTTTTAAATCAGAAAGATATGGGCTCAAATCTCATCTCTACTATATATTAATTCTCCATGACACAAGGCAATCAGCTTAATCATTTTAAGCCTCAGTTTCTCTCATCCATAAAAAGGAATGGTAAAATCCATATTTCACAACTGTTATGAAAATTAGATATGAAAAATATCTCATATAACCAATGAAATACAAAAGATGTTCACTAAATTTCATCAATTATTTAAATAAATGGTAACATTTAACTTGTAACAAATAGCTATTTTACTGTGGATAAAGCAAAAGTTCTATAACTAGTATGATAAATATCTAATATACCAATACCGGAAATAATTTGAGAAACACTGACTTAGTATAAAAGCTTTATTTCCTAACAGGAACTTAAATTTTTTTAAGTTTTATAACTTTCACCTCCATTTAGAATGTAGAAACTGGAAAGATCTTTTCCATCTTAACAGAAAAATCCCAGTAAAGAACAAAAACATAACTTATAAAAATCTATCAGAGAACTGAGATTGTAGGGTAACTGAAATTCTAATATCCAAGAAAAGTCAGGCTCTACCAAAAAGGGATGAGAAGCAAGCACTGACTCCTCTATATCAGAGCTCAGGAGAAAGAAATGCTGGGTCCCATACAAATGACTGGGTCAAGTTTGAGGAACACAAGAGAGTAGAACCCCTGGGAGTTATAGGCACAAAAGGAAGTTCACAGCACTGGGAGAATCTCCTACACAAGCCTTCAAGCATTTAGGAGAAAGATTAGAAGCAAGGCAGAAGACTAGAAAATGCCTTTCTTTGTGATGCAGACCTGCAAAGGGAGAATGGCCCCATGAATATCATTTTCCCTATAGAAAAAAAGGCCCTAAGTCACTACGGAAGAACAACAAACTTTGTAACCCCAGTGCACAAGTGAGACTCATTGTAAGAGGAGATATAATAAAAAGAAAAAAATTCTCTACATTTAAGGGAAGACAATATATCAACATTATTGAAGGGCTCAAACCTTGGAGGAGGAGTAAAAATCATTCTCTCACAAAGCATATCAAAGATACAAGGCAGAATTAAAAGTTGAGAATGAAACTCAACCAAGCTTAACGCCTGACTAAGACAGAAGTCACTCACCTAGAGCCAGACATCCTGGACTGTGAAGTCAAGTGGGCCTTAGGAAGCATTACTAAGAATAAAGCTAGTAGAGGTAATGGAATTCCAGCTGAGCTGCTTCACATCATAAAAGATGATGCTGTTAAAGTGCTGCGTTCAATATGTCAGCAAATTTGGAAAACTTACCAGTGGTCACAGGACTGGAAAAGGTCCATTTTCATTCCAATCCCAAATAAAGACAATGTCAAAAAATTTTCAAACTACTGTACAGTTGTACTCATTTCACATGCTATTAAGAATATGCTCAAAATCCAAGCTAGGCTTCAGCTGTATATGAAATGAGGACTTTCAGAGTACAAGCTGGATTTAGAAAATGCAGAGAAACTAGAGATCAAATTACCAACATCTGCTGGGTCATCATAAAAAAAAAAAAGCCAGGGAACGTGGCCCCCCCAAAGAAAAAAGCATTTACTTCTGCTTCATTGACAACCTAAAGCCATTGACTGTGTGGATCACAACAAACTGTGAGAAATTCTTAAAGAGATGGGAATACCAGACCACCTTATCTGACTCTTGAGAAACCTGATATAGATCAAAAAGCAACAGTTAGAACTGCACATGGAACAATGGATTGGTTCAAAACTGGGAAAAGAGTACATCAAGGCTGTACATCACTTTGCCAAAAAAGGCCTGTATTGTCTAAGCTATGGGTTTTCCAGTAGTCATGTACAGATGTGAGAGTTGAACCATAAAGAAGGCTGAGCACTGAAGAATTGATGCTTTTGAACTGTGGGGCTCTCTGAACACTTGAGAGTTCCTTGGGCAGCAAGGAGATCAAACCAGTCAATCCTAAAGGAAATCAACCTGAATATTCACTGGAAGGACTAGTATTGAAGCTGAAGCTCCACTATTTTGGTCACCAGATGCAAAAAGCCGACTCATTGGAAAAGACTCTGATGCTGGGAAAGATTGAGGGCAGGAGGAGAAGAGGTCAACAGAGGATGAGATGGTTGGATGGCAGAACTCAATGGACATGAGCTTCAGCAAACTCCAGGAGATAATGAAGGACAAGAAAACCTGGCATGCTGCAATCCATGGGGTTGCAAAGAGTCAGACACAACTTGGGGACTGAACAACAACAGTATATAGATATAAATATAGATAAAATGAGCGCAGGTGGCAGAGGCAGCCGCCGCACATGAGCGCAGGTGGCGGAGGCGGCCGCTGCATTTCAGCGCGGCCTAGAGCTACCCGACGTCTGAGGTCAGGGGCAACAGCCTAGAGGGCCAGGTTGCGATGGATGTGACTGGTGATAGAAGTAAGATCCGATGCTGTAAAGAGCAGTATTGCATAGGAACCTGGAATGTCAGGTCCAAGACCAACCTAGATAGTATATTCAAAAGCAGAGACATTACTTTGCCGACTAAGGTCCATCTAGTCAAGGCTATGGTTTTTCCTGTGGTCATGTATGGATGTGAGAGTTGGACTGTGAAGAAGGCTGAGCACAGAAGAATTGATGCTTTTGAAGTGTGGTGTTGGAGAAGACTCTTGAGAGTCCCTTGGACTGCAAGGAGATCCAACCAGTCCATTCTGAAGGAGATCAGCCCTGGGATTTCTTTGGAAGGAATGATGCTGAAGCTGAAACTCCAGTACTTTGGCCACCTCATGCAAAGAGTTGACTCATCGGAAAAGACTTTGATGCAGGGAGGGATTGGGGGCAGGAGAAGAAGGGGACAACAGAGGGTGAGATGGTGGATGGCATCCCTGACTCGATGGACGCGAGTCTGAATGAACACCGGGAGTTGGTGATGGACAGAGAGGCCTGGCGTGCTGTGATTCATGGGGTCGCAAAGAGTCGGACACGACTGAGCGACTGAACTGAACCGAAAGCTTGCTTTGCCAACCCATGTGGTAGACCAGAAGTGCCAAGGAATTTAAACTTCCCTGGAGCAGCTCTCAACAAATGACAGTTCATTCGTCTCTTGAACAAGACAATCTGGAGAATGTGTTGTAGTCTTTCAGAGGAAAGTCCTTGCTCCTGAGTGCCTATGTCAGAATCTGCTCCTGATAAGACAGTTTGGAAGTCTTTCCATAATAATCTATATCGATCTACCAGATTATTTTTTAACGGCTGCAATCCTATTGATGATCTTAGATTGTTTTCAATTTCTTGTTTTTGTAGCCTATGCTACAAGGAACATCTCTTCCTGTAATTGTGCCCCGCATCTGGCCATTATTTATAGCAGTTTATTATGAAAAAGAGTAATTTTATTCAAAGTAGGGGGATTATTGCAATCACGTTAAAGAGTCAAAGAACGAGCAAAATTAGCAACGCCAAGAAGCAAATGATACAGACGTGAGTAAATCCCCTCTGCGAGTAATTGCATTTTTGGCACTTGGCAGTTAGAGATTTGCCATTTGGATCAAACGCTTGGAGACAAATAACCTGGGATCTCCATCTGGCATTTCTGCTTGGTCTTTGGGGAAAGAGCAGTGTCAAGGTCAGATGTGTGAGCAAGCTGATTCTAGACAACAAATCTGAAGAAGCTTCTGAGGCAGGGCTCAAGGTAGAACAGATGGGCAGCTACCTGGGGTATTTGTCTTTAAGAGTGGCTAAAACACTCTGTCACTCTTAGAGACAAATATGCCAGGTAAGGCACACTTCCAGCTCACAGGTAAGTAGTGTTTCTGCTGAGATACACGGCGCCCTCTACTGGAAATAATAAACCATCTCCCCGGGTGCTAGCCTGCGTCTTCTGTATTTTTTTGTGAGGCAGGATGTGACTGGTGATGGAAGTAAACTCCGATGCTGTAAAGAACAATACAGCATAGGAACCTGGAATGTTAGGCCCATGAGTCAGGGTAAATTGGAAGTGGTCAATTTACCTTGAGATGGCAAGAGGAATCAGTGATCTAAAATGGACTGGAATGGGTGAATTTAACTCAGATGACCATTATATCTACTACTGTGGGCAAGAATCCCTTAGAAGAAATGGAGTAGCCCTCATAGTTAACAAAGAGTCCAAAATGCAGTACTTGGATGCAATCTCAGAAATGACAGAATGATCTTTGTTCATTTCCAAGGCAAACCATTTAGTATCACAGTAATCCAAATCTTTGCCCCAACAAGTAATGCTGAAGAAGCTGAACGGTTCTATGAAGACCTACAAGACCTTCTAGAACTAACACCCCCAAAAGATGTCCTTTTCATTATAGGGGACCGAAATGCAAAAGTAGGAAGTCAAGAGATACCTGGAGTAACAGGCAAATTCGGCCTTGGAGTACAAAATGAATCAGGGCAAAGGCTAACAGAGTTTTTCCAACAGAACGCACTGGTCATAACAAACACCCTCTTCCAATAACACAAGAGAAGACTCTACACATGGACATCACCAGATGGTCAACACCAAAATCAGATTGATTATATTCTTTGCAGCCAAAGATGGAGAAACTCTATACAGTCAGCAAAAACAAGACCGGGAGCTGACTGTGGCTCAGATCATGAACTCCTTATTGCCAAATTCAGACTTAGACTGAAAAAGGAGGGGAAACCACTAGACCAGGTATGACCTAAATCAAATCCCTTATGATTATACATTGGAAGTGACAAATAGGTCAAGGGATTACATCTGATAGACAAAGTACCTGAAGAACTATGGACAGATGTTTCTGACACTGTATAGGAAACAGGGATCAAGAACATTCCCAAGAAAAAGAAATGCAAAAAGGCAAAATGGCTGTCTGAGGAGGCCTTAGAAATAGCTGAGAAAAGAAAAGAAGCAAAAAGCAAAGGAGAAAAGGAAAGATATACCCATTTGAATTCAGAGTTCCAAATATCAGAGAGAGATAAGAAAGCCTTCCTTAGTGATCAATGCAAAGAAATAGAGGAAAACAATAGAATGGGAAAGATTAGAGATCTCTTCAAGAAAATTAGAGATACCAAGGGAACATTTCATGCAAAGATGGGCACAATAAAGGACAGAAATGGTATGGACCTAAAAGAAGCAGAAGATATTAAGAAGAGGTGGCAAAAATACACAGAACAACTATACAAAAAAGATCTTCATGACTCAGATAACCACGATGGTGTGATCACTCACCCAGAGCCAGACATCCTGGAACGCGAAGTCAAGTGGGCCTTAGAAAGCATCACTACAAACAAAGCTAGTGGAGGTGATAGAATCCCAGTTGAGCTGTTTCAAATCCTGAAAGATGATGCTGTCAAACTGTTGCACTCAATATGCCAGCAAATCTGGAAAACTCAGCAGTGGCCACAGGACTGGGAAAGGTCAGTTTTCATTCCAATTCCAAAGAAGGGCAATGCCAAAAAAAGTTCAAACTACCACACAATGGCACTCATTTCACAAGCTAGCAAAGTAATGCTCAAAATTCTCCAAGCTAGTCTTCAACAGTACATGAACTGAGAACTTCCAGATGTTCAAGCTGGATTTAGAAAAGGTAGAGGAACCAGAGATCAAATTGCCAACATCCATTGGATCATAGAAAAAGCAAGAGAATTCAAGAAAAACATCTACTTCTGCTTCATTGCCTATACTAAAGCCTTTGACTGTGTGGATCATGAGAAACTGGAAAATTATTAAAGAGATGGGAATACCAGACCACCTTACCTGCCTCCTAGAAATCTGTATGCAGGTCAAGAAGCAACAGTTAGAACTGGAACAACAGACTGGTTCCAAATCAGGAAAGGAGTACTTCAAGACTGTATATTGTTGCTGCTGCTGCTAAATCGCTTCAGTCGTGTCCGACTCTGTGCGACCCCATAGACAACAGCCCACTAGGCTCCACCGTCCCTGGGATTCTCCAGGCAAGAACACTGGAGTGGGGTGCCATTTCCTTCTCCAATGCATGAAAATGAAAAGTGAAAGTGAGGTAGCTCAGTCGTGTCCGACTCTTTGAGACCCCATGGACTGTATATTGTTATCCTGCTTATTTAACTTATATACAGAGTACATCGTGTGAAATGCTGGGCCAGATGAAACACAAGTTCGAATCAAGACTGCCAGGAGAAATATCAGTAACCTCAGATATGCAGATGACACCACCCTTATAGCAGAAAATGAAGAAGAACTAAACAGCCTCTTGATGAAAGTGAGAGATTGAAAAAGTTGGCTTAAAACTCAACATTCAGAAAACTAAGATCATGGCATCTGGTCCCATCACTTCACGGCAAATAAATGAGGAAACAATGGAAACAGTGAGATACTTTATTTTGGGGGGCTCCAAAATCACTGCAGATGGTAACTGCAGCCATGAAATTAAAAGACATGTGCTCCTTAGAAGAAAAGCTATGACCAACCTAGATGGCATGTTAAAAAGCAGAGACATTACTATGCTGACAAAGGTCCATCTAATCAAAGCTATGATTTTTCATAGTCATGTATGGATGTGAGAGTTGGACCATAAAGAAAGCTGAGCACCAAAGTATTGATGCTTTTGAACTGTGGCGTTGGAGAAGACTCTTCAGAGTCCCTTGGACTGCAAGGAGATCCAACCAGTCCATCCTAAAGGAAATCAGTCCTGAATATTCATTGGAAGGACTGATGCTGAAGCTGAAACTCCAATACTTTGGCCACCTGATGCGAAGAACTGACTCATTGGAAAAGACCCTGATGCTAGGAAAGATTGAAGGTGGGAGGAAAGGGGACGACAGAAGATGAGATGGCTGGATGGCATCACCGACTGGATGGCCATGAGTGTGAGCAAGCTCTGGGAGTTGGTGATGGATGGGGAGGCCTGATGTGCTTACAGTCCATGGGATCGTAAAGAGTTGGATACAACTGAGCGACTGAACTCAGTTACTTACTATGTGCAACTATTTTTGCCTGGAAAATTCCATGGACAGAGGAGCCTGGAGGTTTACAGTCCATGGGGTCTTGAAGAGTCAGACACGACTGAGTGAGCAATTAGAGGTGATTACTGTTTTGGGGTTCCTATGTGCATTTTTCTAAAGCTTCTGAAACAAAAATGTATTGTTTACTGCCTCTCCTCTTCACATCAGTATTTAAAACACTGAATCACCCTCTTCTCAGGCTCAGTGGATGGCCCTATGCAAGAAAACGGAAAGTGAACAAATAATTCTTCAGCCTCCCAACACCAAACCCTAAGAGAACAGTCCATGTTGCTTAGCTTTTCTTTCTATTAAAATAGATCTTCCCGCATCCAACTTTTCTTATTTAGACACTATTTAGTTTTCATTTAGTGTTAGCTAGAAACATCACTTCTCTTTTCTGGAACATAGACATGTCTTTGAGATTTATTTCTACTCATTAGCACTTAAGCCTGTTTAACAAAAACTTTAAAATGTCAACACCACCAAAAAAATGAACACTCTAAAACTACTACTGGATTCCACTATCCTATCACTCACTTTTTGTTGTAAAATAAACTGCTTAGTGGCCTACACGGGTAAACATTCGTTATTTTCCCCCAAAATGTATTGTTTGTAATGATAATGTTACACTTAACTTCTTTGCTTGGATTAAAGCCTCTTCCTCCTTGTGAGTATGTACATGGGCGCAGCCACTATGGAGAACAGTATGGAGTCTCCTTAAAAAACTAAAAATAGAGTTACCATATGATCCTGTAATACCACTCTGGGGCATATATTCAGAGAAAACCATACTCTGGAAAGACAATACACCTCAGTGCTGACTGAAACACGTTCACAATAGCTAAGACGTGGAAATAACCTGACTGTCCATCAACAAAGAAATGGATAGAGAAGGTGTGGTATATTTATACATCAGCCTATTACTCAACCACAAAGAATGAGATAACGTCATTTGCAGCAACAGGAATAGACCTAGAGATTATCATACTAAGTGGAGTAAGCCAGAGGGGGAAAGATAAATATCGTATGATATCACTTATATGTGGAAACTAGAAAAAAGGTACAAGTGAACTTATATAATATGAAACAGAAATAGACCCAGAGACAGAAAAGAAACTTCTGGTTACCGAAGGGGAAGGCGGGGGAGAGGCTTAGGGAACAGAGATGAGTCAGTTATGGCCATGCTGGCCTAGCCAGCGCCCGGCCAACTCGCCAGCTGACAAAAGACACAATAGTAAGTCCTGCAGAGGTGAGAGCCGCCGAAAGACCAAACTGCAGAATCATGGGTTAAATCCATTGCCATTTTAGGCCATATGTGTTGGAGTAGTTTGTTACAAAGCAAAAGGAAACTACATTCCACGTAGTCACCAACTGTCCTTAGGCAAATCCCTCAGGATCTCTGAGCCTCAGTTTTCTCATCTGTTAAATGGGGATAGTAGGGTTGTTCAATGGACAAGAAGAGGTGGTGTGAAGAGAGGGCTTAGCATGGCTCCCCACGCTAGGGAAGCACTCCACTCATTATTTTCAGCATCACTACCAATGTTACTGTCATTGTTATTATCGGTCAAGGACCCATGTGAACACCTTCTTTGGGGGAAGCAAGAAAAGAAACAAGAAATAAAGGGAGAGGAGTTAGAAAGGCAAAATTAGGGCAGAGGGATGGGCTCATTATTAACAATATAATTTCTATATGAATTGATGGATGTCAGCTAAACACACTGTGTTAATCATTTGCGAGATACAGAAGTCATTATGCTGCATACCTTAAACAGTTGTTTCGTTGTTTAGTGGCTAAGTTACGTCCGACTCTTTTGTGACCCCATGGACTATAGCCCGCAAGGCTCCTCTGTCCCGGGATTTCCCAAGCAAGAATACTGGAGTGGGTTGCCATTTCCTTCTCCAGGGGATTTTTGCAACCCAGGGATTAAAGCCACCTGGCAAGCCCACAGCTTATAAGTGCTGTATGTCAATTCCATCTTAATAAAACTAAGAGAAAAAATCGTTTCAATTAAAAAAAAATTGTAATAATACAATTTGCATGTATACCAAATACAGAGTATATTATAAGGATTTCTGATTGTTGAACTTTTAAAAATAATATAGCAAAATCTTCCTCACTTGATTTTGAGAAGTGGCACAACTGGGTAAAGTCCTTCTAGAGGAATGGAAACTCTTAGTTACATTTAATTACACAAAAATATTTTCAACTAAATGTTTCCAAATAATGAACTTAGGGGAGCCATTTTTATAACTAGATAAAAGAGCTTTGCATAATTAAGGGGTGATTATTTTATGTAAATAGCTGGCATGAAAGTGCTTGGGAATCAAGTGAGTCTCCTGGATGGCTAAAACATTTCTTCTGTAACTTTTTTTTTGACCTCACCACGCATAATGCAGGATTTTAGTTCCCCAGCTGGGGATCGAACCAGTGTCCCCTGCTACGGAAATGCAGTCTTAAACCCTGGACTCTAGGGAAGACTCTCTTCTGTAATTTGCGTGTGGTTTTTATTTGCCCTCCTTTTGCTAACCATGTAAGCTTACACAGGCTACTGCTATAAAGCCGCAGTTTCCTTACCTGGAGAATGGAGGTTGTCACATCTGCGCCTAAAGGTTTCGCAAGTTCAGAATGGTCATGTGTTTGGAATGTAGTAATGGCTCGATAAACAGACAGAAGTGCTACTGCAGCATTGAATAAATGAACAGCTAAATGGGGAGGCATGACATTTGGGGAGCGGGGGAAGGGAGCAGACAGGCCAACTTGGAAACGTCAAGATACCCGGTGAGGGGGTAAAGGCCCTCCCAGCTGCGCTGTGTCCTTAATTTTATTCCCTTGGTGTCCTGTCCTCCCTGGCTGAAGAGCTCTTCCCTTTGCAGTTTCAGAGGTGGCTTTTTCTCTCCTCCAGTGACTCAGCCATTGGAATCTTATCAGCTTATAGCCTTCCACAGGTTCCTGAGAATTTGTTTTGCTGACAGCACCTTTTTCTTGCTTTCCAGCACCATTTGAGATTTATTTCTTACACCTTCTGTATTACTTCCAGAAAATGTGGAAGATGACCCAGAAAAGAGCACTTCTCATGGCACCATCTTCAACAAGAATCACTGGGGATGTTCATTAGCCCTGGCTCTTTTCCCTACCCTCCTATGGCCAGAAAATCCAGGGCGGGGATATGAGGAGGCTGGGTCTGCTGCCATCTCCCCAAGCATCCCTGGGAGAGGAATTTCACGTGTTCCTCTGTGAGCTCATCCCTTCCAGCCCTGAGGGGGAAATGGTCCCAAAGCAGTCGTGAGGTCGTGAATGGCTCATGAACGGGGCAGTGGTTGGAACAGCAGGAATTCCTGGAGTTGGGCCAGAAGTGGAGCAGACTGACCACAAGCCCCTGGCAGCCCAGGTTAACAGGCTTGGCGTAATGGCCTCTGCTTTAAGCTCCAGTGGTTCTTAAGCTCATCCCCAATCCAGGAGTCCATATCAAATACCTACTCTGCACAGCCCTGGAGGATCAATGATGAATAATAACCCGGGGAAGGGCTGAGCGGAACTGAGAGCCTCTAAGTGGGAGAAAGGGCTTCCCAGGAGGTGCTAGTGCTAAAGAACCTGCCTGCCAATGCGGGAGATATAAGAGAAGAGGTTCAGCCCCTGAGTCGGGAAGATCCCCTGGAGAGGACACAGCAACCCACTCCAGTATTCTTGCCTGGAGAATCCCATGGACAGGGGAGCCTGGCAGGCTATAGTCTATAGGGTCGCAAAGAGTCACGACTGAAGCGACCTAGCACACACACACACACACACACACACTCAAGCACATCGGAAGGGTCCAGGGGAGGGGCTGTAACGGATGTATCGCCTGGATTCCCCCTTCAGGGCTGAGGCACACAGTCCCTCTGAACGACCAGGAATGTGCCTGCTAAGAGCTCAGGGTTGAGCCCCTTGCAGGAGCTGCCTTGGCCCAAAGTAGCTAACTTCCCCCAAGGTCATGCTCCCTCCTTGAGGGCAGCCCACATCTAAGGTGGCTGATGTGAACAGACAAAGGTCCAGCCCCCATCCTCAGTATGGAACAATCTAAAGGGCCATCCCAGCTTCTGAACCCTAAGGATCAGCTGAGGCCCCTATCAGCGGTTACCATCTCATTGCAACCTAGCTTCTCCCTCTGCCCAGCCCTGTTTTTCTGACTCCTTTACGGGTATTGATTTTGGTGGCTTCTTGCACACATATCTCGATTTCTGTCTGTTTCCCAGGATGTCAGCCTGAAACAGGGGCCATGTCTGTTTGGCCCACTGCTGTACCCCCAGTACCTAGCACTGGCCTGTGTCATAATAGGAGCTCAAGAAAATACCAGTTGGGATTTCTTGGTGGTCCAGTGGTTAACACTTGGGCTTTCACTGCTGTGAACTTGGGTTTGATCCCTGGGAGGGGAACTAAGATCCCACAAGCTACGTGGTACGGGGCGGGGGGACGGGGGGGAACTGTTGAATGAATGAATAAAACTAAAAAGAAACTCCCTGGTCCCTGTGCAAAATTTTCCTAAATTACTGCAACAGGATTCCTTACTTCCAGCCTAGCCAACACACCACTGCCAGATTAATTCTTTTAAAGTACTTCTCCTGCTCGAAAACTTTCAGTGGTTTCCCACTCATCTGCAGACAATCCCTTTGACCTGATATTCAAGACCTTGTATAAGCTTGCCTTAGTCTATCAGGGCTTCCTAAATGGCTCAGTGGTAAAGAATCTGCCTACCAAGCTGGAGGTGCGGGTTGTTCCCTGGGTGGGGAAGAATCCCTGGAGTAGGAAATGGGAACCCACTCCAATATTCTTGCCTGGGAAATGCCATGGACAGAGGAGCCTGGTGGGCCACAGTCCAGGGGGTCGCAAAGAGTCGGAAACGACTTAGCGACTAAACACCAGCAGCCACCTGGTCCACACGCCCATCTCAGGGTTTCCGATTCTCACATTTCTCAGCCTAACAAGCTAACTGAATTGGACCACGAGCCTTCCTCAGACTCAGCTATGGCTTCCTCTTTTCACGAAATTCCCTTCTTTTGAGATATCCTACACGTTCCCCATCTCCTTGGGTCTCTCTAAATCCTTTTAATTGTTCATAGCAAGGCAGTGGAAATCAATGGTTAGAGCCCAGGCTCTGGAGATAGAGGGTGTGGGTTCCAATTGCAACCCTACCTCTTGTAACTGTGTCATCTGGGGCAAGTTACCTCCCCTCTCTGTAACCTTAGTTTCTTTATCTGTAAAATAGAATTAATAATAGAATCCACCTCATAGGGAAATTGAGATTAAATGAGACTGTCTGGGCAAACTGCTTAGAACAGCACCTGCCCCTTAATATCGGCTATCCTTTAGAGTGGGGTCAACACTTTTTTGACAGAGGTCTGGACAGTAAATACTTCAGGTTTGCAGGCCACAGAGTTTCTACTGAGACTACTCAACTCTGCTGCTGAAGCACCAAGACAGGCATAGATAATACGTCAGTGCATGGTGTGGCTGTGTTCCAATAAAACTTTATTTAGAGATCCAGTTGGCAGTTCAGATTCGGTCCAGCTGTCACAAGCTGCCCATCTCTGCTTCAGAACTCCCCAGTCTCCCAGGAAACGGTGACGTCTTCCTACAATCCTGACTACTCTCAGTATCTTAATAACAGTAACAACGAAATAACACATAACTTACAAAATAATTAGCCCCACCCCCTTCCTTGTTAGCTCAGCTGGTAAAGAATCTGCCTGCAATGCAGGAGACCCTGGTTCAATTCCTGGGTCAGGAAGATCCACTGGAGAAGGGATAGGCTACCCACTCCAGTATTCTTGGGCTTTCCTTGTGGCTCAGCTGGTAAAGAATCTGCAGGCAATATGGGAGATCTGGATTCAATCCCTGGGTTGGGAAGATCTCCTAGAGAAGGGAAAGACAACCCACTCCAGTACTCTGGCCTGGAGAAATCCTGGACTGTATAGTCCAAGGGGTCATAAACAGTCAGACACGACTGAGCGACTTTCACTTCCACTTTGACTTCCTGCCTTGTGATCAAGTTAGAAACAGGTAAAAGGGAGCACGCAGGGTAGTCAAAAGCATGGATGTTACAGGCGGACAGATTCCAGGTCTTAGTTTCAACTGCACCCTGTGTGAGTTGGGCAAATGATTTCACCCGCTGAGCCTCAGTTTTCTCAGCTGTAAAATGGGAATTGCACTACCCCCACACATCTTCTGGGGCTGCTGCACCATGTCCAAGGGAAATGTTCCGTCAATGCCAGATCTATTGTTTTGATTATTATTTCACATCTGTGTCCTTCCAGCTACCGTGTTGCTTTTGCTGTTGTTAATCATTACAGTGCTGACAATGGCACTCTTCTCTGGCTCCATCAGAGTCCCTGGGTAGCAGCAGCCCCAGTGTATGTACCATCTCTGCATCCTTCCGAGCCCATGAACATAGCTGCCAGGCTGCCTGGCTGGGTGGCCAGAGCTGGGTCTTTACTTACGACTGGGGGACCCCTCCGATCCCGAAGCCCACCAGGCCCCGGAGCACCAGGATCCAGCTGTACACGGGCGCAAATGCACTGAGGATGCCGTAGTACAGGGTCCAGAGCACGCTGATCTTCAGTCCCTGCGGAGAAGGAAGACACCCAGTCACAGCGCTTCTCAGCATGTCCAGGTCACATGCCCCTGCACGTGTTAAGGTCACCATAGGGTCGCGGTAAAGGGTAATCCACACAGCCAAGTTGGGCAAATGATTTCACCCGCTGAGCCTCAGTTTTCTCAGCTGTAAAATGGGAATTGCACTACCCCCACACATCTTCTGGGGCTGCTGCACCATGTCCAAGGGAAATGTTCCGTCAATGCCAGATCTATTGTTTTGATTATTATTTCACATCTGTGTCCTTCCAGCTACCGTGTTGCTTTTGCTGTTGTTAATCATTACAGTGCTGACAATGGCACTCTTCTCTGGCTCCATCAGAGTCCCTGGGTAGCAGCAGCCCCAGTGTATGTACCATCTCTGCATCCTTCCGAGCCCATGAACATAGCTGCCAGGCTGCCTGGCTGGGTGGCCAGAGCTGGGTCTTTACTTACGACTGGGGGACCCCTCCGATCCCGAAGCCCACCAGGCCCCGGAGCACCAGGATCCAGCTGTACACGGGCGCAAATGCACTGAGGATGCCGTAGTACAGGGTCCAGAGCACGCTGATCTTCAGTCCCTGCGGAGAAGGAAGACACCCAGTCACAGCGCTTCTCAGCATGTCCAGGTCACATGCCCCTGCACGTGTTAAGGTCACCATAGGGTCGCGGTAAAGGGTAATCCACACAGCCAAAGGGATGCTAGGTGTTCTCTGGGTGGTGGTGCCAACTCTGAGGGGGAGTGTGAGAAAACTGTGGGGTGTTCTTAGCAGTCCCAGTGATTGGCAGTTAATAGACAGGTCCCAGGGACTTTCCTGGTGGTCCAGTGGTTAAGACTCTATACTTCCACTTCAGGAGGTATGGGGTTCAATTCCTGGTCAGAGAACTAAGATCTCACATGCTGTGTGGTGCAGCCAAAAAATTTTTTTAATAGACAGGTCCTAGAGATGCTAGATGTCCCACAGCACATGAGACATGAAGACTTAGCTCACACAAGCTTGAATCGAACTTCCCACCAGATATTAAACCATGCAGTTGCTAACTGTTTTGACTCTCTGCACCTAGACCTTCATTCTGGTTTACATATAAACAGGATTTTGGAAGGTGGGTCACATCCTCCAAAAAAATTCCTGAGGGTAGTTTTTCAGGAAAGCAACTTCTAGATAAATCAAAGTAAGATACACTTTGTTTTATATGGAATTTTACAGAATTACCTTTTCAGAAACCCATGTTGCCAGTGGAAAAGCTATGTGTGATATCTGAGTGACTGAGTGTGAATACAGCATCCGTCTGCATTCATGGGACTTCTATGTGTGTCTATGAATAGATCTGAATCTTATTTCGAAATGTCAGATATATAAAGAAAAAGCATCAAGATTTCATTAAACCCAAACTTATTTATAATTGGGGCGAATATGAACTCCTTTCAGGATCTAGGCAGAGTAGTATGTGAATATTTGCATATTGAAAGGAAATTTATTAATTACTTCTTTAAAAAATGTTCTCCTTTGTGGCCTAGTTAAGATATTATAACTGACTTCTTTTTAAAAGCTGTGTAAGTGGGAATTCCCTGAGCGCTCAATGGTAAAGAATCCGCCTGCCAATGCAGGAGGCACAGGTTTGACGCCTGATCCAGAAAGATCCCACATGCCATGGAGCAATTAATTCCGGGCACCACAGCTATTGAGCCTGTGCTCTAGAGCCTGGGAGCCATAACTACTGAGCCCACAGCCACAATTACTGAAGGCCGAACACTCTAGAGCTCGTGCTCTACAAGAGAAGCTGTTGCAACGAGAAGCCCATGCACTCCAGCTGGAGAGTAGCCCCTGCCTGCTGCAACTAGACAAAACCCCGTGTAGCAACAAAGACCCAGCACATACAAAAGAAATTAATTAAATTGAAAAAACTGTATAAATGACTAGGCTATTTTATCTTGGAAATCATTTCTGGATTATTGGGGGCACTACAAAAATTTTATAATTTTTTTTTTTAATAAAGGGGACATGGTAGGGAATTCCCTGGCAGTTCAGCAGTTAGGACCTGGTGCTTTCTCTGCTGTGGCCTGGGTTTCAATCCCTGATCTCGAAGCTAAGATCCCACAAGCCACATGGCATGGCTGGAAAAAAAAAAAAGATGTTGTATTTTATGGGGTTGAGAATCACCTAGGAACACAAAATTGCAGGAGAAACCTGGCATATATTCCTGGAGTGTTAATTACGCTTAGAGATAGAGAAAAAAATTAAGGGCGAATGTAATTGAAAATGGCATTTTTTATAACACAACCAACACCAAAAGTGTTCTAGAGTAGAACACAAATGTAACATGAATATTAGACCTGCCACATGAGGTCTGGGCGGACTGCCCTGTCAGGGAGTGTTTAACAGGAGGATTTCTACGTGCTGTTTCTCATAAGTCCTTTGTTCCTTATCAAGTGGAGCAGCAAGCTGCTCCCAGGAACTGAGCTCATTATGTGAGACAAGCTTGAATCTCCTTTAGTAAACATTCTCTTTACAACAAAACTGCTTAGTCTCGATCCCCTTTCTTGAGATATGGATTGTCTCCTGGCCTTGTGACCATTATTAATCCCTTGTTCCCTTGGTAACGGTTGCTATACGTTTGGTTTTCTGATCTTTATCATTGTCGAAAGAAATTTCTTGTGCAACAGCCTATATGTACTCACAGAAAGATTATTAAAGGACCTTTGCTCCATCAGAGCTTGGGTCCCCGTGTCTTTCTGTCTGTCTTTCTTTCTCTCTCTCTGGCTAATTCTCTGGAGCGTAGAACCCATCACACTCACTCTCCTGCCCGGGCTTCCAAGACCCCCTTGAGAAGGCTCCCTGTGTCTTCATCAGCGATGCAAGCCCTCTGTCAAGGGATTTATTGGTTCTCTAAGAAAACCAGGCCTGTTTCACTTTCTTACCATCGACTGTTTCACTTTCTTACCATCGACTCCGGAACACCAGGTCCCAGTCCATTAAAGGACCCCAACACTGCCCTTCGCAGCACCCTTCCTAGATCTGCAGGACTGAGTCACCCTCTGTCCACCGCCCTCTCTGCACCCCCCTACCCCTCAACCCTTGCTTCAGGGAGAAGTGTGAGATATTCTAATTTTAGCTTTAAAATGAAAATGAATTAAGAGAGACTAGAGAGGGAATTTGGAAGTCTACCACACATGACCTCAGTCTTTTGGAAAATGATTCTAGGTTGTAGAGAGAATGTTTTAAATGACTTTGCACCACTTTGCAAGAATGTGATTAACGTTTCACTTTAATCATCACTCTTCTGATTATGCTTAAAAGGAAGTGTCCGTGGGATGCTGGTCTGTCTTAACACCGTTTAAAAACATTTTCTTTTCTATTGGAGTCGAGCTGATTTACAATGTGTGATAGTTTCCGGCGGAAGCAAAGGGGCTCAGTCACACATAGACATGCATCCTTTCTCCCCCAAACTCCCCTCCCATCCATTCTGCCACGTAACATTGAGCAGAGTTCCTTGTGCTATACAGTGGGACTTTGTTGGTTATCTATTTAAAATATAGAAGTGTGTACATGTCCAAGCCAAACTCTCTAAGTATCCCTTCCCCTCCCCCGTCCTTCCACCCTGGTAACCGTCTTTAACATCTTTTCAAACATCCGCTGATCATATTCTTTAACAGAGACAGCAAGGAGGCAACCATACCAGCTAGAATTCTATAACATTGTTTTCCTTGTATTTATTTTTGCAGGTATTTCTTACTTAGGGCAATTGCTATTGATTTCCCATTTAAGACTCTAAATCAAGTTTCCTTTTCAAAAAACATGCATCTAAGGATTTTTTTAATATTGATATAAAGAAAGATATTAAGTAAGTAAGAGAATATGTGGGGCAGGAATGATTAAAGTCTAGGAACATCTGGATCTATTGCAATAAATAATAATAAATAAAAAAGCAACCTTTCTGCTCCCCTTTCTAAACCCAGGGCTACACAACTAAGCAACAACAACAAGGATACTGGTACCTGCCATAGACTTAGTTCCTTTCTTCCGATTTGAGCTAACTTACTAGGGACTGTCTTTTTTCTTTTTTAATTGAAGAGTAATTGCTTGACATAATTTTTTTGGTTTCTGCCAAACATAACATGAATCAGCCATAGGTATACATATGTCCCTTCATTATGGATCGCCTTCCTTGGAACCTGAGAAGTCTTGAATCAGAAATAAGACATCATTAGTGGCTGCTGCTGCTGCTGCTGCTAAGTCACTTCAGTTGTGTCCAACTCTGTGCGACCCCATAGACGGCAGCCCACCAGGCTCCCCTGTCCCTGTCCCTGGGATTCTCCAGGCAAGAACACTGGAGTGGGCTGCCATTTCCTTCTCCAAAGCATGGAAGTGAAAAGTGATAGTGAAGTCACTCAGTCATGTCCAACTACTAGGCTCCTCCATCCATGGGATTTTCCAGGCAACAGTTCAGTTCAGTCGCTCAGTCGTGTCTGACTCTGCGACCCCATGAATCGCAGAACGCCAGGCCTCCCTGTCCATCACCAACTCCCGGAGTTCACTCAGACTCACGTCCATTGAGTCCGTGATGCCATCCAGCCATCTCATCCTCGGTCGTCCCCTTCTCCTCCTGCCCCCAATCCCTCCCAGCATCAGGGTCTTTTCCAATGAGTCAACTCTTCGCATGAGGTGGCCAAAGTACTGGAGTTTCAGCTTTAGCATCTTTCCTTCCAAAGAAATCCCAGGGT
>SJXQ01003976.1:0-192248 GCA_006408695.1 Aepyceros melampus | reverse complement strand
AATTTGGAAAACTCAGCACACAGGACTGGAAAAGGTCAGTTTTCATTCCAATTCCAAAGAAAGGCAATGCCAAAGAATGCTCAAACTACCGCACAATTGCACTCATCTCACATGCTAGTAAAGTAATGCTCAAAATTCTCCAAGCCAGGCTTCAGCAATACATGAACCGTGAACTCCCTGATGTTCAAGCTGGTTTTAGAAAAGGCAGAGGAACCAGAGATCAAATTGCCAACATCCGCTGGATCATGGAAAAAGCAAGAGAGTTCCAGAAAAACATCTATTTCTGCTTTCTTGACTATGCCAAAGCCTTTGACTGTGTGGATCACAGTAAACTGTGGAAAATTCTGAAAGAGATGGGAATACCAGACCACCTGACCTGCCTCTTGAGAAACCTGTATGCAGGTCAGGAAGCAACAGTTAGAACGGGACATGGAACAACAGACTGGTTTTTTCTTCCAGGCAACAGAGAACCCAAATTATGGGTTTCCCTTGTAGCTCAGCTGGTAAAGAATCCCCTTGCAATGCAGGAGACCCTGGTTCAACTCCTGGGTTGGGAAGATCCCTTGGAGAAGGGAAAGGCTATTCACTCAGTATTCTGGCCTGGAGAATTCCATGGACTGTATATCCATGGGGTCGAAAAGAGTAGGACACGACTGACAGACTTTCACTTTCAGCGGCAGAGAAAATAAAAGAACAGAAGGAAAACAAAGCAGGAGAAGGAGAGTGGGGAGAGAGGAGGGCGCCCAGACTGACACATGGGAGCTATGCCTCCCTCCCGGGGCTGCCTGGCAGCCGGGCTGCCCTGGTGAGGTCACTGGATGCCCTCATGCCAGGCAGCAAAGACAAGGAGGCTGACTGGTCCTGTCGGGTCACAGCAGAGTGCAGCTGGCCCTGCATTTGCCCGCTGATGCCAGCGCTTTCCAGTTGCCCAGAGAACAAGGGTTCAGCAGCCATCTGGAGGGGCCGTCGTGGCATTGCAAAGGCGTGAGCGCTGCCAGCAAGCCCCATCCAAGCACCACTCAGGGCCTCTGCGGAAATGTCCTCTGGGTTCTCATTAACTGCCCTTGTCGCTCTGCCTAACATCTGTTCTGCCTTTTAGATTGCTACCCCTCCCCCTTTTCCTTCCCTCCTTCCTTCCCGATTTATTCAGCAGCCTCTGTATACCCGGCTCTGGAGATGGAATGCGCAGACATTATGCACTCACTAATGTGCTCATTCACTTCACAATAAGCAGGTATTGAATGCCTGCAGTATGCCAGACCCTTAGAAATACTGATAATATACTATTCATCCATTCAATATACAGGTATTGAACACCGACTGTACACGCCTCACTAGAGGTACTGACACATATCATTCATTCATTGACTCATTGGTTCACTGTGCATGTACTGAGTACCTCTTGTGGGCCTGGCATTCATCCTTTCACTCTGCACATATTGATGGCCTACTGGTTGCTAAACGCTTGGTTTTGTCCTGCGCCACAGCAGGCCACAGGACAGCCAGAGGCTCTGACTTCATGGAACTCTAGTTTGCATTTTTGAAATCACTGCCTCATCGTGATGCTGGGTCCTCACCATGCGCTATGGAAAGAGGTTGTTATTTTCATGTCACTTTAAAAACAGCACATTGAGGGCCAGAGGAGATGAGTGATTTGTCCAGGATCAGCAGAGTCAATACTGGAGCTAAGACTTGCAGCCTCTAAAGCTGTACTTTGAATGAGACACTCCCCTCCTCCAGGACCTTCGATGGTTCCCCATTACCCCCAGTAGAGAACACACAGGCCTGATGCAGGTGGAATGCAGTGAGGACAGGTGGACCTGGGTGAATGAAAGAGAACTTGCCCTGCCCTGCCAGCCTCAGCTCCAGCCAAAAGCAACCATCACAGAACGTGGGTCCTAAGCCACCAGATTACCCAGCTTTCCAAAAATCCACAACTCTTTTTATTTTTATGCAAAATATGGCCATTTTGAAACAGAGGCAACTGATTCAAAAATCCCATTAAGCACTGCATGGGATAAATTAAACACATCTAGGGGCCACTTCTGGCTCATGGCCAACCTGTCTGGAACCCATAGCCTGGAAAGGTTTCAAGCTCCCGCTCTAAGAAGCTGAAAGTGTAGCTGTCACTTGGATGCCAGGCCTGCAACCCCAGCTGCAGAGAAGTACACTGATCTCCTTGCCAGGAGCTCTGCTCAGTCACCTGCAGCGTTGCCTGACCCAAGCCCCTGGTACTCTCCAATCATGCTCAAGTATAGTGAAAATATTCACAGGGCAAGGAAACCCGAGCATGTTCAGAACATTGAAATGAGAGGCCCGGTGCCTGCCAGCCACCCGTTTTTATTCCTTAAAGCTAACATGGTCCTAGAGCCTTTGAACCAGATGATGACCTGATCCCATTCTAAATTTTTCTTGAGTTCCAATCAATAGTAGTTACCACCGATCACAGGCTAACTATGCATCAGTAAATACTGTTCTAAATGTATTATATACATATTCTTATTTAATCCTCCCAATGGTCCTGTGAGTTCCTACCGTTGTCAATCCTATTTTGCAGATGGGAAAACTGAGGCTTAGAGAGAGAGAGCAGATTGCCCAAAGTTACGTCGCTCGACAGGGGGCTCTATGATATGACTCAGATGCGTGTGTCTCCATACCCACAAAGCAACACACCCATGGTCGCCCTTCCTTTCCATGACTGCCACAAGTCCCCAGGCTGTAGAAACTTCTCTAGGGATCAAAGGGGCCCACTGAGGGAATTCCCTGGTGGTCCAGTGGTTAAGACTCTGTGCTTCCAATGCAGGGGGCCCAGGTTTGATCCCTGGTTGGAGAACTAAGATCCCACGTCTCCTCAGTGCAGGGAAAAAAAAAAAAAGTTGACTTAGAAAGAAGTGGCCCACTGAGTCTCCTGCAAAGTCATGCAGCACAGGCTCTCACAGAAACCTCAGCTGGGCCAAGGCAGATCAAGGAGGTAGGAGGAGCTTCTTCGAGCTTGCCAAGGCTCGCCAGCTGTCTCGTTTGCCCTCTAGTCCTAGAGGAGTTCTGGGGAAGCTTTATAATTAGAGCCGCATCCATCCGTCCTGATATTGGGCCAAAGTTCCATGCTGGGGAGGAGAAGGCTCTACAATCTGGGGGTACTTTCTCTCCCTCTCTCCATTCACACCAGCTTTGTGTTGGGTGTGGGATTCAGCAAGCTGGTCAGAAGAGCTGGGGGCACCCCCCTACAGGTAGCCCCCCAGGCTTCATCTATTTAGAGTAGATGAATGTTCAACTGATCCACCAAATTCCGGCATCCTATTCAGTGATGTCTTCCAGCAACCCAGGTCAGGGTGAAGGATGTGAACTCTGGAGCCAGATATACCTTCATCTTAGCACTGGTCCTGCCATATTTATTGGCACCATGAGCGTGGTGAATAACAGGTAATGGGAATTGAGGAAACATTTCCTCTGAACCAGGGGCTTTCTGTACAAGGGTCATTTACTCCCCATAGGAGCCCTATGGGGAAGACTATTACTCTCCCATTTACAGATGAGGAGACTGAGACACAGAGCGGTTAAGCACCAAGGGGATGGGGCAGCATCCTATTCAGTGATGTCTTCCAGCAACCCAGGTCAGGGTGAAGGATGTGAACTCTGGAGCCAGATATACCTTCATCTTAGCACTGGTCCTGCCATATTTATTGGCACCATGAGCGTGGTGAATAACAGGTAATGGGAATTGAGGAAACATTTCCTCTGAACCAGGGGCTTTCTGTACAAGGGTCATTTACTCCCCATAGGAGCCCTATGGGGAAGACTATTACTCTCCCATTTACAGATGAGGAGACTGAGACACAGAGCGGTTAAGCACCAAGGGGATGGGGCCAGCGCCACCACCAGCAGCTTTTATGTTCTGAAACACACACACTTGGGCCCCCTAAGGAGGTGTGATTTTTTTTCAAGAGTCCACAACTTCATAGCAATGTCTTTCTTTGCCCTTCAATGTAGCTCTGAATTAAACTTCCACCAAAAAAAAAAAAAAAATCAGTTGGCACAAGTTTTGCTGTTGTCCAGGAGATAACCCAGAGAACACAAGCTTAGGGGAAGTCGCCTTACTGTTTTTCTGCCATACTGGTCTGAGATGTTTCCCCAGAGGGTAGAGCTGGACATCATGCCGACAAAGACCACCTGTGGGGGCAAAGACAGCTTCTGTTAGACAGTGACACAGAGCATCGCAGAGAAAGGGAACACCAAAGTGAGCTTGCGGAGTCACACTCTTAGTAATAAGAATGAACCAAGCTTTACAGCTTCCCAGGTAGCGCTAGTGGTAGAGAACCCACCTGCCGAAGCAGGAGACATGGGTTTGATCCCTGGGTTGGAAAGATCCCCTGAAGAAGGAAATGGCAACCCATTCCAATGTTCTTGCCTGGAGAATTTCTTGGACAGGGGAGCTTGGGCTACAGTCCATAGGGTGGCAAAGAGTTGGACACGACTGAAGCGCTTAGCAAGCAAGCATTTTGGAGATCTTGTTAAGATGCAAACACGAGTCTATGTGTCTCCTGTTACTGTTTAAGTCTCACAGCAACCCTATGGGGTGGGTGCTATCAGTATCCCCATTTCAAACATAAGGAAACAGAGCCTCAGAGAGGTGAGGTCATGCGGCCAGGGTCACGCATGTGTTAGTGGTGCAGCCTGGGCTGGAGTCAGGCTGCCTGACTGCAGAGCTAGTATTTTTCCAGTTTCTTACAGAACCCAAGAAATGTCTTATGGCTAAGAAAATATTAAAGGTTGCAAGGTACTGAATAAAATCTGGAGGATGTGAAAACAGGAGACAGGAGGTTAGGATGGGAGCTGGAAGCCATGAGCAAGAGAAAGCACCCATGGGGCGCTCACTGCGTGCTGGGAAAAATTCTGGTTCCCTTGTTAGTCCTTGATCGGAGCTGAAGAGGTATGACTACTTATACCCATTTTATAGATAGGTAGCTTGAGGCTTAGAAGAGTTTAAGGGGACTTCCCTGGAGGTCCAGCAGTTAAGACTCCGCACTGCCAATGTAGGAGGTGCAGATTCCATTCCTGGTTGGAGAACTCAAGATCCATGTGCCACATGCTACGGCCAAAAAGTTTTAAAAAAGAAAAAGAAGGGTTTTGGAAACCTGCTCTGATCCCAGGGAGGAGAGGGGAAAGACAGGTCTTATCTTAAGCGCAAGCAGGCTGACTAGAGCTTTCTTCACTGTTCTATCCTTTCTGGAGCACTCACCAAGTGTCAGAGACCACACTGAATGCTCTTTACACTTGTTGCTGTCGTTCAATCGCTCAGTCACGTCCAACTCTTTGTGACCCCATGGACTGTAGCACACCAGGCTCCCCTGGCCTTCACCATCTCCTGGAGTTTGCTCAAACTCATGGCCATTGAGTCAATGATGCCATCCAACCATCTCTTCCTCTGTCGTCCCCTTCTCCTCCCGCCCTCACTCTTTCCCAGCATCAGGGTCTTTTCCAGTGAGTCAGCCCTTCACAAGAGGGGCCAAAGTATTGCAACGTTTTAGATACATCTCATCAAATGTTCCCAGGAGCCCCACGAAGTGGGTGCTATTATTATCCCATTTTACAGATAAAGCAACTAATTGAGGCCCAGAGATAGGAACAGCATTGCCTAATGTGGGCTCAACCCAAAAGAATTCCTCCAGGCACGTCCTAGAGCAGTGGGCTCCAAACAGGCTACACAGAGGCATTCCAAGGGAGAGTAAATTTGGATAATTTTAAAGGAATTAATTTCCACATCCTCAACTTCCATAGAAACTCTTTCCTGAGAACAGGTTAGGGGGTCTCACCTGTTCCCGGGTCCCCTTCTCAACCACCCTTCCCCCACTTCTTCATACCTTGCCCCTGGATGTACCTCATAGCCATCGCCTTGAGGTTAAACCCTCTAGGCTGCCTCCAAAAGGACACCAACGACAGAGATAAAAATCCATTCGCAAGTCATCTTGATTCCAGTTCCATTTTATTATTTTTAACCAAATTGCAGGAGAGGCTAATCAAGCTGTCAGCAAATTAGATCACTAAAAATAATTTTTCATAAATGACTGCTGTGTGCTCTTTAGCACGAAACTTGGAAGTTGCTGAAAAGAATCAAGTGGCATTAGTTTACTGAGTTATTATAAAACTCCTTCAGTTCCTCCAGCAAAACTTTTTATATGTGAACAAAACCTTTCATATGCATAACTATTTAGTAAAAATGAAAAATAGAAATAGCATTACAGCTGAACCCTGTCTCATTTTGGCAACAGGCTTTCAAATTGTAGCACTGGAGAAGACTCTTGAGAGTCCCTTGAACAGCAAAGAGATCAAGCCAGTTAATCCTACAGGAAATTAATCCTGAATGCTCATTGGAAGGACTGACTCTGAAGCTGAAGCTCCAATACTTTGGCCACCTGATTCGACAGCTGACTCATTGGAAAAGACCCTGATGCTAGGAAAGATTGAAGGTGGGAGGAGAAGGGGGTGACAGAGGGTGAGATGGTTGGATGGCATCACCGACTCAATGACGTGAGTTTGAGCAAGCCTTGGGAGATAGTGGAGGACAGAGGAGCCTGACATGCTGCAGTCCGTGGGGGTTGCAAAGAGTCGGACACGACTTAGCAACTGAACGACAGCAACAATTCAAGAATGTGTGACATAGTTGAGAAGCACTCCATACTCCTCATCAAGAGGTGCGCTCCTGATAAAAGTGACTTACGTTTAGCAAGTATTTATCAAAATTAATTATATCTTGTTTTGATCGGCTGTTTACTACTAAAAATTATCATGGTTAACTTACTGCAGCAGAAACATCTTAAATCTTAAGAGCCTGATGGTCTCAAAAAATTAAAAACGATAACTGAAAATGTCACAAAAATTATAATAGGGTGATTGATGAAACTTTCAAGCCTAGTAAAACCTTACATTGCTTCCTTTGTAGCTCATCTGGTAAAGAATCCACCTGCAATGCGGGAGGCCTGGGTTCGATCCCTGGGTTGGGAAGATCCCCTGGAGAAAGGAAAGCCTACCCACTCTAGTATTCTGGCCTAGAGAATGCCATGGACTGTATAGTCCATGGGGTTGCAAAGAGTCGGACATGACTGAGCCACCTTCACTTTCACAACCTTACATTAAGATAAAATTATATGGAGAAACTGAATGAAAATACCAATTCAAGAAGAAAACAAGACGAGAATGAAGGGTTCTGCTTCACGCTCTTCCAAGCCTTAGCTCCAGGGAGCACCAGTTCCTACAGTTTACTGAACAGGTACTATGCTGTTTCCAACCCTGAAGTCACCTTCGTGCGGAAGGAACTGGTGTCTCCTTTTTGGAAGAGCGAGGTTTATAAGGTTTACGTGATCCGATCAGGTAGGTTCCAAGTTCCCCGCAATTGAGCAGGATATCTGGGGCCCCCAGATGTGGTTAGAGTTGGCTGCAGACCTGCCAGGATACATGAGATGGAGAAGGGAGAAGGGGCGCTGAGGTCCTGGTGATGCCATTGAGGGTTTAATTCTTGTCTGCTGAGCCCCTGGCAGCAGCAGGAGGAAGGGGGGCAGCCTGCAGAACACCCCCCGGGGGACCAGAACTGAGAAGAGGGCCGCTGGGCTGCCTACCGAGGTCAGCAACGCCACCTGCCAGCTGGGCAGCCGCCACTCACAGTGCAGCTGCGGCGCAAGGATGCTCAGAATCATCATCTCCATGGCGTCGGCCATCTGCAGGGAGCAAGCAAACACGTGAGGCCGGGATGCTGCCCGGGTCGGGGCGGCTGGCCCCTCACTAAAAATTCTCATGGTAACTTACTGCAGGAGAGAAGAATTCAAACCTTAGAGCCTTATGATCTCAGAAAATTTAAAACGATAATTTAAAATGTCACAAGTCCACAGCCCCAAGCAAGTGCGTAGAAAAATCCCTTTGGACTTTCCTGGTGGTCCAGTGGTTAAGACTCTGCCCTTTCACTGCAGGGGGCATGGGTTCAATCCCTAGTCTGGGAAGTTCTGTGTGCCGTGAAGTATGGCCCCCCAAAATTTTTAAATAAATCAATTAATTAAAAAAAGAAAAAAGAGAGAGACTCCCTCTTCTACCTTCTGCTGAGTGCCCTATCACCCATCAAAACACACTGAAAGCCCCAGAAATTAAAACAGCATGGTATCACACAGGAACTCGCGACTAGACATTTAACATTCTTTGGGTGTGTTTTCCCATGTTTGAAAAGAGATTTAGGGACACTCCCCAAACGGAGTGGGAAAGTAGCATATTTTGAAAATCAGAAAAAGTTCTTTTTTTTTTTTTAGAAAAACACTTTTATAGATGTAGAGAGACAGTAATCTTTTTCTTTTGTAGCTCAATTAAAAGCTAGTTTCTCTTTGGTCATTGTTCATGTAGAATTGTCAGTATCATCAACATTAAAAAGTGTGATCTTTTAATATATTAAAACATACTAGGGAGCCTCAGTAATGAAACACTGTGGCACCTTTACAGGATTACACAGACGGAGCAGTGGAACAGAAATGAAAGTCCAGAAGGAAACCCAAGTGGCCCTGGAATGTGGTGGATGATAAAATGCAAACTAGGAGGGAAACGAGGTGGGGAAATTGATGACTGTTTGGAAAAACAGGTAGTTAAATCTCAGTTTTGCACTATTCATAAAAATCCATTTCACTTGTATTAATGGTCTAGATTAATGGCAGAGGATGAGATGGTTAGATAGCATCACCAACTCAATGAATATGAATTTGAGAACACTCTGAAGATAGTGGGGATTCCCAGGTGGCACTAGTGGTAAGGAATCCAGCTGCCAACGTAGGAGACGTAAGAGACTCAGGTTCAATCCCTGGGTCAGGAAGATCCGCTGGAGGAGGGCATGGCAACCCACTCCAGTGTTCTTGCCTGGAGAATCCCATGGACAGAGGCACCTTGGTGGGCTGCATTCTATGGGGTTGCAGAGTCGGACACGACTTAGCAACTGAACAACAACAATGATCTAGATACATCACTTGCTATAGGTAGATCCGGCAAGTTTAATAAGGAATCACAAGCCCCTTGAAAGAGAAGGCACGTTTTGATCTGTGCATGTTCTTCTAGAGTGAGTCCCACAGATGACATTAGAATCTTAGAGTAGCCCTGACCCTCAAAGGGTTGAGAACCACTTAATTAACTGGAAGCTTCAACTCCTCCTTGAGGGCAATTGTCAACCACACCCAACTCCCCCTAGGCTCAGACTTCATTATCATCCAGGGTCACTCAAACTTTGTCGATTCAAGCAAAGACTCGAAGAGGAGGGAACCGTGTCCTCCCTCGTAGAGCATGGAAACCCAGTTGAGCAGCATGGTGTTCCTTGGAGACTGAAGATGACGTCATCGTCCCCAGAGATACTTGCCCAAGCCAAGCCGGTGAGAACAGACAGCTTCCATTGAAATTTTCCAAAACCAATGGCTTCCACCGCATCTTCCACCATGAAAGTATCTGGGAAGGAGAAAGGGGAGGGGAAGGAAGGAGTCAGAGCATTCTGTACTTGTCCTAGTTCCCGAGGTGGGGGGCGGATCTAGGGGGATTCCTGGCCAAGCTCTTTAAAGCAGTGCATGCTGCTTCTAGACTTATCCTAAGAAAACCTTCTGGCAAGTGTGAAGTGTGCCGCAAAGTCCAGTACAACGTGGTTTCTACAAAGGGAATAAGTGGACAACCCAGAATGTCTATCAACAAGGAACTGGTTAAGTTATTTTATGTATTATATATGAATCTTTATATATCTACATCCTAAAATACAACCCACCTATTAAAAAATGCGCAGACATAGAAAGATGCATACAATATATTGTGATTTAATTTTTAGAAAACAAAGTAAGATGGAGCAGAGGAAGTCAGACTGAATGCCCATAGATCATCAAGAGGATCATGTGTCAGTACCCACTTTTTTGAACATTTTGATCATGTCCCAGTGCTTTCCAAATAAACACATGGCATTTGTGTGCTCAGAAAAAAATAAGGATGTACTTTAGAAGCTCATGAGTGGCTTTGAGAAAGACTAAAAGACAAATACAATGTGGTGTGCTAGAATTGATTCCTGTAACACCACTGCTGGGAAAACTGGTGAAACCAGAATAAAATCTGGAGTTTCATGGAGGGTATCGCACCAGCCTCAATTTCTTAGTTTTGACAAGTGTGTCATGATTAGGTAAGATACTAACTTTATGGGAAGCTGCATGAAGCGTATACAAAAATAAATAAATAATGAACGAACAGAAAAGATTTAAAAAAAAGAAAAAAGGAGTTTACGAGCACTCTCTGTGCTATCTTTGCAACTTTTCTGTACTTTTAAAATATTCCAAGACAAAAAATAAAAATTAACTGAAAAATAGAAATACTGAAGGAGCATGCTGGGTGGCTGTCCTGTGGGGGTGCCTCTGAGGATCTTATCTGCCCCTGCTGGGAGCTGTCATCTTATTGGAATTTCAATCATGAGCCTCTTACATCAACCATCATTTTCTCCTGAAGTACGAGCTGGTGGTTATCACACCAGCAGGGTCTAGTTTCCTTCAATAATATTGAGGAGAAAGCAGACTGAGTCCTGTAACGGCATTGGTAATAAGAACAGTAATAGTAATAATATAATTATATTTTACTGGGCGCTCAGTGTGTGTCAGGCGCTGCCCTAAGAGAGCGGTCCCCATCCTTTTCGGCACCAGTGGCCTGTTTCATGGAAGACAGTTTCTCCATAGACAGGGGCAGCTTTGGGGGTCATTCAAGCGCATCACACCTATTGCGCACTTTCGCTCTGTTTTGCAGTGACCTCCGAGTCTTCCACCTTGACTTTACGGCTAGGTTCTCGCTCACCTGAGAATCTAACGCCTCTGCTGATCTGACAGGAGGCTGAGCTCAGGTAGCAATGGGAGCAATGGGAGTGGCTGTAAAGACGGAGGAAGCTTGCTCACCCACCTCTCCCTTCTAGCTGTGCGGCTCTAACAGGCCACAGACTGGAGCCAGGGGTTGGGGACCCAGGCTCTAAGAGCTTCCTGTACATGATCTCACTGCATCCCTGTGACACCTACTAGTTGAAGGCTCAGTCTCAGCCCCATTTTTCAGAGGAGACATGGACTTGCCCAGTGTCGATACAGCGGGCCCACTGCAGATCTGGGAATTCAGCCCAGATCAGCCTGGACCTGAAGCCACTGCTTCTGACCTCTGCCTTCACCCCCACTCCAGTCACTGCCTCCTTAGATCTGCAAACAACGGGCCTTGGGCTCAAGATGTTAACCTTCTCTCTGGTTGGGAATCTGGGCCCTTGGAGGAACGAATGGAATGTTTTCATGCATCAGCATTCTCAGGTGGTAAGGGGAGACCAGGTCCCCTATGAGCACTTCAAATCTCCTTTAACCATTTCTACTTGGAGGGAGCACAAGGTCACAGGTAGGGATGCGGTCTCTGAGGCCAGATTTCCTGGGTGTAAATCCAGCTTGGCTAAGTTCTAACTGTGCGACCCTGGGCAAGATACATAACCTTTCTGTGCTTCTGTGGCCTTTCTTGCAAAATGGGGAAGATGACTGTAATAGTTCCCATCGGAACTGTTGTGAAGATGAAATGGGTAATATATGTAAAGTGCTTAGAACCGGGCCTGGCACAGAGTAAACCCTCAGCCTGCACTGTGGCTCTGATCACTGCTGTCATCTTTACAGTCACCATCACCACTATCAGCACCATCTCCTCGTCATCACCACCATCACCCTCACTGTCATCACTGTGGCTGCCATCCTCGGCCAAGTGTTCGTCGATGATGCTGACTTTCAGGTTTGGTGATGCAACCTCGCCTGCTGAGAAAGCATGCAGGTCCAGCCCACACTGCCAGTGTCACCCGGGGCCCTCCAGGCTCTCCTGCCTGCCCCTTCACAAGACCCCTCTGAGTGCCACCTGGAGGGGCAACCCTGGAGCCTCAGAGCCCCTGACTATGGCCTGCCCCAACTGCAGGGCCCCCTCACCGTCAGTGGGATTGGCAAACTCCTTGGGCACGGCCGCCCCATCATCCAGCTCCACGGCCTCTAGGCCTGCACGGACCCCTTCAATCCGGACCTCATGCTCTCCCGAAGCCGTGTCGTCCTCTGATCTTGCACTCTCGCCTGTGCGACGGAATTTCACCACCCTAGAGGAGAGAGCAAATCTGGTCACGATGGCTGGAACTCCTCCTCGATGACCTTTTAGTATAGTTGTGCCCAAGACATGTGAAAAGCTTTCTCTTGTGCTCCAGAGTTCTCTCATGGTCTATGAATGGGTGAAAGAGGTAGGGGCTGGCATTTCTGTTGAGTTGGGCTGTGGGGAGGGTGACAACTTTAAGAGTTATGTATCAGGGCTGTCTAGTACAGGTGGACAGGTTGGGCACTGCACAACTCCAGGGGGAGCCCTATTCACATAGTAAGCTACGTGAATGAGGATATTTTTGTTCTAGACCCAAATACCATTTGGAAGCATATGTGTTTCAGAATTTATACTCATTTGTCTGTATCTAATGTAAGTAACCGTTCAACTTCAGCTTCTTCAGTGTTACTGGTTGGGGCATAGGTTTGGATTACCATGATATTGAATGGTTTCCCTAGGGAACATTTCATGCAAAGATGGGCACAATAAAGGACAGAAATGGTATGGACCTAACAGAAGTAGAAGATATTAAGAAGAGGTGGCAAGAATACACAGAACTATACAAAAAAGATCTTCATGACCAAGATAATCATGATGGGGTGATCACTCACCTAGAGCCAGACATCTTGGAATGTGAAGTCAAGTGGGCCTTAGAAAGCATCACTATGAACAAAGCTAGTGGAAGTGATGGAATTCCAGTTGAGCTGTTTCAAATCCTGAAAGATGATGCTGTGAAAGTGCTGCACTCAATATGCCAGCAAATTTGGAAAACTCAGCAGTGGCCACAGGACTGGAAAAGGTCAGTTTTCATTCCAATCCCAAAGAAAGGCAGTGCCAAAGAATGCTCAAACGACCGCACAATTGCACTCATCTCACACGCTAGTAAAGTAATGCTCAAAATTCTCCAAGCCAGGCTTCAGCAATACGTGAACTGAGAACTTCTTGATGTTCAAGCTGGTTTTAGAAAAGGCAGAGGAACCAGAGATCAAATTGCCACCATCCATTGGATCATGGAAAAAGCAAGAGTTCCAGAAAAACATCTATTTCTGCTTTATTGACTATGCCAAAGCCTTTGACTGTGTGGATCACAATAAACTGGAAAATTCTGAGTGAGATGGAAATACCAGATCACCTGACCTGCCTCTTGAGAAATCTGTATGCAGGTCAGGAAGCAACAGTTAGAACTGGACATGGAACAACAGACTGGTTCCAAATAGGAAAAGGAGTACGTCAAGGCTGTATATTGTCACCCTGCTTCTTTAACTTACATGCAGAGTACATCATGAGAAATGCTGGGCTGGAAGAAGCACAAGCTGGAATCAAGATTGCTGGGAGAAATATCAATAACCTCAGATACGCAGATGACACCACCCTTATGGCAGAAAGTGAAGAGGAACTAAAGAGCCTCTTGATGAAAGTGAAAGAGGAGGGTGAAAAAGTTGGCTTAAAGCTCAACATTCAGAAAACGAAGATCATGGCATCTGGTCCCATCACTTCATGGAAAATAGATGGGGAAACAGTGGAAACAGTGGCTGACTTTATTTTTTTGGGCTCCAAAATCACTGCAGATGGTGATTTCAGCCATGAAATTAAAAGATGCTTACTCCCTGGAAGGGAAGTTATGACCAACCTAGATAGCATATTGAAAAGCAGAGACATTACTTTGCCAACTAAGGTCCGTCTAGTCAAGGCTATGGTTTTCCCAGTGGTCATGTATGGATGTGAGTGTTGGGCTGTGAAGAAAGCTGAGCGCTGAAGAATTGGTGCTTTTGAACTGCGGTGTTGGAGAAGACTCATGAGAGTCCCTTGGACTGCAAGGAGATCCAACCAGTCCATTCTGAAGGAGATCAGTCCTGGGTGTTCATTGGAAGGACTGATGCTAAAGCTGAAACTCCAATACTTTGGCTAGCTCATGCGAAGAATTTGACTCATTAGAAAAGACCCTGATGCTGGGAGGGATTAGGGGCAGGAGGAGAAGGGGATGACAGTGGATGAGATGGCTGGATGGCATCACTGACTCGATGGACTTGAGTCTGAGTGAACTCCGGGAGTTGGTGATGGACAGGGAGGCCTGGTGTACTGCTATTCATGAGGTCACAAGGAGTTGGACACGACTGAGTGACTGAACTGAAATGAATGTAAGTAACAATTTGGTCACATAAGGATTGCTTTATGCTTACAAAAAGCTGTCCACACAGTATTTTTTTTTTTCTAATTTAAAGTGAATATCAAAGTTTTAAAATTAGAAGAATTCACAAAGAAATCCAGATTCCTGATGTCTCTTTAAAAGATAGAATATCTGGCCATCTGGGACCCACATTCTAATAGGGACCGACATGGTTAGACCAGAGCAGTGTGTCCTTGGATATGGGCCACTCAATCCCCAGATGACTGACAGTCTCATCCTCTGCCAAGGACCTCCAGCCTCTACGGTCTCCTGCCATCTTTCTTTACACTTAATTCTGTGTTCCTCTCACTGGGCACTTTGTTCGCTTTGCCCCCATTGGCATTTGAGTTTGAGGCCCCATGGACTTCACTCTCAATACAACACATTCCTTCACACTGTGCTGTTTCTTGTGACTCTGGGAAATGCCCTGATTTCTTTGAGCAGCAACTTATTTATCTGAGACCCAGGCAAAAACATAATAACCTGTCTCCTTCTAGCTTCCTCATCCTGAAACAAAACTCCTGCTTTCTGCCAGCTAACCTAGATAGTATATTCAAAAGCAGAGACATTACTTTGCCGACTAAAGTCCGTCTAGTCAAGGCTATGGTTTTTCCTGTGGTCATGTATGGATGTGAGAGTTGGACTGTGAAGAAGGCTGAGCGCAGAAGAATTGATGCTTTTGAACTGTGGTGTTGGAGAAGACTCTTGAGAGTCCCTCGGACTGCAAGGAGATCCAACCAGTCCATTCTGAGGGAGATCAAGCCTGGGATTTCTTTGGAAGGAATGATGCTAAAACTGAAGCTCCGGTACTTTGGCCACCTTATGGAAGAGTTGACTCATTGGAAAAGACCCTGATGCTGGGAGGGATTGGGGGTAGGAGGAGAAAGGGACGACCGAGGATGAGATGGCTGGATGGCATCATGGACTCAATGGACGTGAGTCTGAGTGAACTCCTGGAGTTGGTGATGGACAGGGAGGCCTGGCGTACTGCGGTTCATGGGGTCGCAAAGAGTCGGACACGACTGCGCGACTGAACTGAACTGAACTGAACTGAGGCACAAGAAAATAACTGATTATGATTTTGAGCACTAAACATACTTCAGAATTCAAGGACTCACTGTTAGAAAAATTAGAGAAATATGTGCTCGAGAATCAGTAAGAAAGTTATGACAACAAAAAGCACCGTTTTTCCATTTTTTGTCTAGGGAAGTCCACCAGGATTGAGGATAGAACCAAAAATGTCAATAGTTCTAATTTATTTGATGCTGCTACTGCTTTCACCTCAGCCATGTCTGACTATGTGTGACCCTTATGGACTGTAGCCTGCCAGGGTCCTCTGTCTATGGAATTCCCTAGGCAAAAGTACTAGAGTGTGTTGCCCTTTTGCAGTGGATTTTCCAGACCAAAGGATAGAATCCAGGTCTCCTGCATTGCAGATGGATTCTTTACCACTGAGCCACCACGGAAGCCCCTCATTTACTTAAATTACATTAAATCTACTATTCTTACATATCTATCATTTGGATGAACAAGAATTTGTTTGCTGAGTAAAAATCTTGACTTGGATATTTCCACATCCATGTACAGATGTTTAAACTCCTTGAATTGAAGGATAAAGTGTCATCACTTATTTTCAGTATTGTCATTGTTCAGTATCTCAGTCCTGTCTGACTCTTTGTGACCCCATGGCCTGCAGCATGCCAGGCTTCCCTGTCATTGACCATCTTCTGGAGCTTGTTCAAACTCATGTCCATTGAGTTTGTGATGCCATCCAAGCATCTTGTACTCTATCTTCCCCTTCCTCTCCTCCTTCAATCTTTCCCTGCATCAGTCTTTTCCAATAAATTGCTTGCATTGGGTGACCAAAGTATTGGAGCTTCAGCTTCAGCATCAGTTCTTCCAATACATATTCAGGGTTTATTTCCTTTAGGACTGTTTTGAATTCCATGCAGTTCAAGACTTTCAAGAGTCTCCTTCAACACCACAGTTCAAAAACATCAGTTCTTTGGTGCTCAGCCTTCTTTACGGTTCAACTCACATCCATGCATGACTCCTGGAGAAAACATAGCTTTGACTATATGACCCTTGTTTAGCAAAGTTTTGTCTCTGCTTTTTAATATGCTGTATATAGTTTGGTTATAGCTTTTCTTAAAAGGAGCAAGTGTTTTTAATTACACAGCTGCAATCACCGTCCACAGTGATTTTGGAGTCCAAGAAAATAAAGTCTGTTACTGTTTCCATTGTTTCCCCCTCTGTTATAAAGAGGATGACATTATACAGGCTTGATGTACTCCTTTCCCAATTTTGAACCATTTCATAGCTCCATGTCCAGTTCTAACTGTCCAGTTCTGATGCTTCTTGACCTGCATACAGGTTTCTAAGGAGAAAAGCAAATTCAGTTCAGTTGCTCAATCGTGTCAGACTCTTTGTGACCCCAGGGACTGCAGCACGCTAGGCTTTCCTGTCTATCACCAAATGCCAGAGCTTACTCAAATCATGTCCATCAATTCAGTGATGCCATCCAACCATCTCACCCTCTGTTGTCCCCTTCTCCTCCCAACTTCAGTCTTTCCCAGCATCGGAGTCTTTTAAATGAGTCAGATCTTCATATCAGGTGGCCAAAGTATTGAGATTTCAGCTTCAGCAATACTCCTTCCAATGAATATTCAGGACTGATTTCCTTTAGGATTGACTGGTTGGATTTCCTTGCAGTCCAAGGAACTCTCAAGAGTCTTCTCCAACACCACAGTTCAAAAGCATCATTTCTTCAGAACTCAGGTTTCTTTATAGTCCAACCCTGACATCCATACATGGCTATTGGAAAAACCATAGCTTTGACTAGATGGACCTTTGCTGGTAAAGTAATGTCCCACTTTTTAATATGCTGTATAGTTTGGTCATTACTTTTCTTCCAAGGAGCAAGCATCTTTTGATTTCATGGCTGCAGTCACCATCTACAGTGATTTTGGAGCCCCCCAAAATAAAGCCTGTCACTATTTCCATTGTTTCCTCACCTATTTGTGATGAAGTGATAGGATGGGTTACCATGATTTTAGTTTCTTGAATGCTGAGTTTTAAGCCAACTTTTCCACTGTCCTCTTTCAATTTAATCAAGAGGCTCTTTAGTTCTTATTTGCTTTCTTCAGTAAGGGTGATGTCATCTGAATATCTGAGGTGATTTATATTTCTTGTGGCAATCTTGATTCCAGCTTGTGCTTTATCCAGCCCAGCATTTCTCATGATGTACACTGTATATAAGTTAAATAAGCAGGGTGACAATATACAGCCTTGATGTACTCATTTCTGATTTGTAACCAGGAAACACAACCAGGAAACAACCAGTCTGCTGTTCTGGCTCTAACAGTTCTAACTGTTGCTTCCTGACCTGCATACAGACTTCTCAGCAGGGATGTCGGGTGGTCTGGTATTCCCATCTCTTTAAGGATTTTCCAGAGTTTGTTGTGATCCACCCAGGCAAAGGTTTGGGTGTAGTCAATAAAGCAGAAGTAGATATTTTTCTGGAACATCTTGCTTTTTGGTGATCCAACAGATATTGGCATTTGATCTCTGGTTCCTCTACCTTTTCTAAATCCAGGTTGTACATATGGAAATTCTCAGTTCATATACTGTTGAAACATAGCTTGTAGGATTTTAAGCATTACTTTGCTAGCATGTGAAATGAGTCAATTGTGTGGTAGTTTGAACATTCTTTGGCATTGCCTTTCCTTGGAATTGGAATGAAAACTTACATTTTCCAGTCCTATGTCCACTACTGAGTTTTCCAAAGTTCCTGGCATACTGAGTGCAGCATTTTAATAGCACTAATTTTTAGGATTTGAAATAACTCAGCTGGAATTCTATCACGTCCACTAGCTTTGTCCATAGTGATGCTCCCAAGGCCCACTAACTTAACACTCCAGAATGTCTGACTCTAGGTGAGTGAGCACACCATCTTGGTTGTTTGAGTCATTGAGATCTTTTTTTGTGTAGTTCTTCTGTGTATTTTTGCCACCTCTTCTGTCCCTAATAAACTATATAGAGTTATTTCCCACTACAAGGACTTGCTATAGAGCTTAATCTAAAGCAGTCTAAATACTCAAGCAAATTTTGGCTATGAGCAAAACAAAGATATATATTAAAAAAAAAAAAAAAGAGCAACTCATTGTTATGCAAGTTATCCAGTCATCTACTTTAGGCAACATAATTTGGCAACCTATATGTCAAACCTATCACATATATGTTCATTTGGCCATTGCAAAGTTTAATACTTTTGAACATCTTTACATGGAATGTGTACACTTAATTTCAGCATAGGTAACAACAACCAACCTAGATAGCATATTAAAAAGCAGAGATATTACTTTGCCAACAAAGGTCCATCTATCAAGGCTAGAGATTTTCCGTTGGTCATGTATGGATGTGAGAGTTGGACTGTGAAGAAAACTGAGCACTGAAGAATTGATGCTTTTGAAGTGTGGTGTTGGAGAAGACTCTTGAGAGTCCCTTGGACTGCAAAGAGATCCAACCAGTCCATCCTAAAGGAGACCAGTCCTGGGTGTTCATGGAAGGACTGATGCTTAGGCTTAAACTCCAATACTTTGGCCACCTCATGCAAAGAGCTAACTCATTATCAAAAACCCTGATGCTGGGAGGTATTAGGGGCAGGAGGAGAAGCGGACGACAGAGGATGAGATGGCTGGATGGCATCACTGACTCGATTCACATGAGTTTGGGTGAAATCTAGTAGCTTGTGATGGACAGGGAGGCTTGGCATGCTGCGATTCATAGGGTCACAAAGAGTCGGATATGACTGAGCAACCGAACTGAACCGAACAATCTCTTCAAATTAAATGTTCTTTGAACCCAAGAGAGTTTGATCCAAGGATTTTAATATCCTACTGTTTTATACTTGAATTATTAATAATCTGTTCTTCTGGATATTATGTTTTGAATTCAAATCAGACAACAACAACAAAAAAACGTTCTGTAATGCATTATAATATCTACTCCTGGTACATTAGTGAAGATGTCTGAAGTACAACATTCTGGTTTTCAAGTATCCAAATACACAAAAATATTTCTCTCAGATATTAATATCAGTAAGCTGTATTTATGTTGAGTAAATATTAGTTTTGATTTTAATAGCATAACTATTAGCCTTTTTTCTTTGTTTTAGTGACTGAGAAGTTAAAATATTGGTATGTAATTTCTATGAATGCAAACTGAATTTTAAGACACTTAGGATGCAAATCATTCCATGGGTATTGTATATTTATGTTTGAATGCCTTCTGTTAGGTCTTTTTTACTTGAATTTCAAAGTCTTATAAACCATGGATACTTAAGAGCAAAACTGCAAGCAATGTTATAATCCTATGGCTTCTGTAAATGGCTTATTAGATTTTTTTTCTTCATTTATTATTCTACTTCAGTCTAGAAAATATAAGGTAGATTTCAAGAGATAAGAATAAGAGAATACAACTTTTCATTAGATATACAGCAACAATACCTACATGCTGCTACCTATCACAGGTTTTCAAAGAAGCAGATTGAACTGAAGTTAATTCCAAAGTTGTTCCATCCTGGGTGAGTACATATTTTAAGTACTAACTTGGATGGTTGTGTAGTGGGATTTAACAAGTCTGCAGTTCTGACATTTTGTTCTCTGACCATCTGCCTATATTGGGAGTTAACACTATCCTATCTGTTCAAGAGGCCATCCTATGCACTCTGTACGCTGGGGCTTCTGAATTGTCAGATTGTTTTTGTTCATTTATTTAACAGACAATTTTCTTTAGAATGCTAGAGTGGCTCTCAAAATATGATTAATATCTTATTGTCTAATTTCCTTTTTGTCTTCAGTATAGATAAGTTTCAGAGATTGCTACCTTCATTTTCTGACTATTTGCATTCATATTTTTATTGAGATCATCACATTAAGAATCTATATTTATAATCAGTATTTTTTTAATTCCAGTGAATGCGAAGTGTAATAACTATCAAGTATTACTCAGTGAGTATGCAACTGGTTCTAAAATAAGCATGAAATCCTTTCCCAGAACACTACCAAAAACATCCATGTATATATTACTAACATGTCAATTTATTTACCTACATATATTAAAAAAATAAAATTATTGGAGTAGAGTTGATTTAAAATAGTCTGTTAATTTCAGGTCTAGAGCACACTGAATGTTATACGTATATGTACATTCACTCTTTTTTAGAGATCCTCTTCCTACATAGGCCATTTATAGACTATTGAGTAGAGTTCCTTGTGCTACATAGGAGATCCTTATTAATTATTTATTTTATATACAGTAGTGAGTATATGTCCATCCCAATCTTCCAATATATTTCTCTCCCATCCCCTATTCCATGTAAACATAGATTTTTCTACATCTATGAATCTATTTCTGTTTTGTATTATAAATAATTTCATTTGTATCATTTTTTAGATTCCATATATAAGTGGTAGATGATATCTGTCTTTCTCTTCTGACTTGCTATACTCAGTATGACAATGTCTAGGTCCCTCCATGGTGGTGCAAACAGAATCATTCCATTTTTTTTATGGCTGAGTAATATTATATTGAATATATATACTATGTCTTTATCCATTCCTCTGTTGATAGACATTTAGATTGCTTCCATGTCCCTGCCATTGTAAATAATGCTGCAATGAACACTAGGTTGCATGTATTTTTTTCAAATGATGATTTTCTTCCAGGTACATGCTTGGGAGTTGGATTGCTATGTGATATGATCATTTTACTTTTAGTTTTTTAAAGAACACCCATACTGTTCTCCATAGTGACTGTGTTGATTTTCATTCCCACCAACAGTGTAATAGGTTTCCCTTTTCTCCACACCTTCTCTAGCATTTACTGCTTGTAAATTTTTTTGATGATGATCATTCTGACCAGTGTTAGGTGATATTTCACTATAGTTTTGGTTTGATTTCTTTAATAATTGTTGATGTTGAGCATCTTTTCATGTGCTTT
Organism: Aepyceros melampus; assembly: GCA_006408695.1. Taxonomy (NCBI): domain Eukaryota; kingdom Metazoa; phylum Chordata; class Mammalia; order Artiodactyla; family Bovidae; genus Aepyceros; species Aepyceros melampus. The sequence goes on along the minus strand of SJXQ01003976.1, from coordinate 170,959 downwards.
TTTGACATTAGTATGTCTTCTTAATCTCAGAAATGCAGATGATACCACCTTAATGGTAGAAAGTGAATTCAAGAACCTTTTGATGAAGGTGAAAGAGGAGGGTGAAAAAGCTGGCCTAAAACTCAACATTCAAAAAATTAAGATCATAATGTCTGGTTCCATTACTTCATGGCAAACAGATGGGAAAACAATGGAAACAGTGACTGACTTTATTTTCTTGGGCTCCAAAATCACTGTGGATAGTGACTTAAGCCATGAAATTCAAAGACGCTCTCTCCTTTGAAGAAAAGCTATAGCAAATCTAGACAGAATATTAAAAAGCAGAGACATTGCTTTGCTGACATAGGTCTGTACAGTCAAAGCTATGGCTTTTCCAGTAGTCATGTATAGATGTGAAAGTTGGACCATAAAGGAGGCTGAGCACCAAAAGTTAATACTTTTGAACTGTGGTGTTGGAGAAGACTTTTGAGAGTCCCTTGGACAGCAAGGAGATGAAACCAGTCAATCCTAAAGGAGATCAATATGGAATATTCATTGTAATGTCTGATGCTGAAGCTGAAGCTCCAATAATTTGGTCACCTGATGCCAACTCATTGGAAAAGACCATGATGATGGGAAAGACTGAAGGCAGGAGGGGAAGAGGGCAGTAGAGGTTGGCATAGTTGGATGACATCATTGATATAATGTGAATGAACTTGAGCAAACTCCAGGAGACAGTGGGATGACAGAGAACCCGACATGCTGCAGTCCATGGGGCCACAAAAAGTCAGACACAGCTTAGCGACTGAACAACAAATGTCTTTTTTTTGAAAGTGACTATACTACCCAAGGCAATCTACAGACTCAGTACAATATCTATCACATCACCAATGGCATTTTTCACAGAATTAGGGCAAAGGATTGTGCAATTTGTATGAAAATACAAAAAAGTCTGAATAGACAAGGCAATCTTGAGAAAGAAAAATGGAGCTGAAGAATCAGGCTCCCTAACTTCAGACTACACTGCAATGCTACAGTAATTAAGGCAGCATGGTACTGGAACAAAAACAGATCTATTGACCAATGGAACAGGATAGAAAGTCCAAAGATTATCCCATGCATCTATGGTCACCTAATCTATGACAAGGGAAACAAAAACATACAATGTAGATAAGACAAGGCTCTTTAATAAGTGGAGCTGGGAAATTTGGACACTGACATGCTTACAAGTGAAATTAGAACACTCCCTAGCACCATACACAAAAATAAACTCAAAATGAATTAAAGACATAAATATAAGGCCAATCACTATAAAATAGGCAGAACATTCTTTGACATAAATCACAGAGTATATTTTTTATTTTATATATATATGTATATATATATATGTGATGTAATGAAATGTATAATTTTCCCACAGCAAAGAAAAGCATAAGCAAAACAGAACAATTCTCAATGGGGGAGAAACAAACAATCAAAAAAAAAAAATAATGCAAACAAAACAATGAGCAAGGAGTTAATCTCTAAAATATTCATACAGCTCATGCAGTTCAATATGAAAAAAGCAACCTAATCAAAAAATGCACAGAAGATTTAAGAAAACATTTCTCCAAAGAAAATATGCAGATGGTCTTATTTAACTATTTTAGTTTGAAGTCATTTTGTGAAATAGAAAATTTAATTAAGTAAGTATAAGAAGCAATGTTTGTACTTCAGGTTTAAATATGTTTAATTTAATTTGATAAATAAAATAATCTGCCCCAAAATTTAAAAAATCATAATGTATAAAAAATGTCCATTTATCATAGAATACATTGCCCAGAAAAACTTATAATAATTAATGACATATATTTCAAAATATTACTACTCTTCATGGACATGAATGCATAAAAAGTTAAAAAAAGTTACATATTAAGTAAATGTAAAGTGATATTTTGGAATATCCCATGGACAGATGAGCCTGGTGGGCTACAGTCCATCAAGTTGCAGAGAGTTGGACACAACTGAAGTAACTTAACATCATGCACAAAGTGACTTTTTTAAATTCTTCTCACAGGACTATATTTCCATTACTAGTCTAGATTTTCTTTAGTAATTTTTTTTTTCTATTATGCTTTAATACTTCTCCAAAGAAGAAAAGATGGAGTTGGAACATGCATCAGACATCAGATTCATATGAACACCATCTGGATAGTGTTTTGTCTGGCTGAGGAATGTAACATGAGTTCAGAGGTAGCAACAATGTGCTTGAGAAGAGAGTTTAAGCACACAATACAGAGGGTCAGAGATAAGATGCTCCTTTGGGATATTTTGAGCAGGCAATCTACTTTATGGCTGAAATTTGTTTTTCTTATGGGAAGTCCTTACCATCTGTTATCTGAATAAGACAAAGCATTTAAAATTAAAGTGCATATGGTTCTAATTATAAATTTCTTTTCTCAAGCATGAAAAGGAAGCAACTCCTCATAAAGACGGTGAACCATACACAATGGTAATTTGTAGAAATTTGAAGAAGAGTGCAGTAAAGTTGCACTTATTTTTTCCGTGTTTTTGTCCTTTTATTGTTTTTAATTGTGTTTAGTTGTTTTTTTAGAAATGGTCTACAAAGAGTATCAGCTGTTTCAAATTTGAAATGCAAAGTATTGAGCCATAGTCAAAATTCAACTAAAGGAGTATTTTAAAAGATGTGTATTATTTAGAAACATATGAAGTTGGTGTAACAGCATTCCCAATATCATAATAAACTTGAATAACATGAGACAAAACTAAGATGTGTGTGAAGCATGCTAAAATAGGAAATATTAAACCTGATCAGTATTTTTAAATAATAATTCTTATTTAGATATGATAACAAAACAAAGTTATACCTAAAATTGCAAAATTCTGATAGTGAAGCCTTAGCCTATCCTGTCCAAACCTTAGGATATTTTCAGTTCAATTCAGTCGCTCAGTCGTGTCCGACTCTTTTCGACCCCATGAATCACAGCACGCCAGGCCTCCCTGTCCATCACCAGCTCCCGGAGTTCACTCAGATTCAGCTCTTCTTTTTTAAATTCTTCTCACAGGACTATATTTCCATTACTAGTCTAGATTTTCTTTAGTAATTTTTTTTTTCTATTATGCTTTAATACTTCTCCAAAGAAGAAAAGATGGAGTTGGAACATGCATCAGACATCAGATTCATATGAACACCATCTGGATAGTGTTTTGTCTGGCTGAGGAATGTAACATGAGTTCAGAGGTAGCAACAATGTGCTTGAGAAGAGAGTTTAAGCACACAATACAGAGGGTCAGAGATAAGATGCTCCTTTGGGATATTTTGAGCAGGCAATCTACTTTATGGCTGAAATTTGTTTTTCTTATGGGAAGTCCTTACCATCTGTTATCTGAATAAGACAAAGCATTTAAAATTAAAGTGCATATGGTTCTAATTATAAATTTCTTTTCTCAAGCATGAAAAGGAAGCAACTCCTCATAAAGACGGTGAACCATACACAATGGTAATTTGTAGAAATTTGAAGAAGAGTGCAGTAAAGTTGCACTTATTTTTTCCGTGTTTTTGTCCTTTTATTGTTTTTAATTGTGTTTAGTTGTTTTTTTAGAAATGGTCTACAAAGAGTATCAGTGTTTCAAATTTGAAATGCAAAGTATTGAGCCATAGTCAAAATTCAACTAAAGGAGTATTTTAAAAGATGTGTATTATTTAGAAACATATGAAGTTGGTGTAACAGCATTCCCAATATCATAATAAACTTGAATAACATGAGACAAAACTAAGATGTGTGTGAAGCATGCTAAAATAGGAAATATTAAACCTGATCAGTATTTTTAAATAATAATTCTTATTTAGATATGATAACAAAACAAAGTTATACCTAAAATTGCAAAATTCTGATAGTGAAGCCTTAGCCTATCCTGTCCAAACCTTAGGATATTTTCAGTTCAATTCAGTCGCTCAGTCGTGTCCGACTCTTTTCGACCCCATGAATCACAGCACGCCAGGCCTCCCTGTCCATCACCAGCTCCCGGAGTTCACTCAGATTCAGCTCTATCGAGTCAGTGATGCCATCCAGCCTTCTCATCCTCTGTCGTCCCCTTCTCCTCCTGCCCCCAATCCCTCCCAGCATCAGTCCTTTCCAATGAGTTAACTCTGCATGAGGTGGCGAAAGTACTGGAGCTTCAGCTTTAGCATCATTCCCTCCAAAGAAATCCCAGGGCTGATCTCCTTCAGAATGCACTGGTTGGATCTCCTTGCAGTCCAAGGGACTTTCAAGAGTCTTCTCCAACACCACAGTTCAAAAGCATCAATTCTTCGGCGCTTAGCCTTCTTTACAGTCCAACTCTCACATCCATACATGACCACAGGAAAAACCATAGCCTTGACTAGACGGACCTTAGTCGGCAAAGTAATGTCTCTGCTTTTGAATATACTGTCTAGGTTGGTCATAATTTTTCTTCCAAGGAGTAATTGTCTTTTAATTTCATGGCTGAAGTCACAATGTGCAGTGATTTTGGAGCCCAGAAGAATAAAGTCTGACACTGTTTCCACTGTTTCCCCGTCTATTTCCCATGAAGTGATGGGGCCAGATGCCATGATCTTCATTTTCTGAATGTTGAGCTTTAAACCAACTTTTTCACTCTCCTCTTCACTTTCAACAAGAGGCTTTTTAGTTCCTCTTCACTTTCTACCATAAAGGTGGTGTTATCTGCATATCTGAGGTTATTAATATTTCTCCCGGCAATCTTGATTCCAGCTTGTGTTTCTTCCAGTCCAGCGTTTCTCATGATGTACTCTGCATATAAGTTAAATAAGCAGGGTGACAGTATACAGTGCTAAATAAACAATCACTGTTTCCCATTGAGGTGGCATCTACAAGCTTTCTAAAGTATGTAATCTACATGCTATAAAGCATATATATAATTATTAAAACATGTATTAGTTTCAGATATATAGCAAGTGATTCAGTTATACATACAGATGTATCTATTCTTTTTCAAATTATTTCCCCATTTAGCTTGCTATATAATATTGAGTAGATTTCCCTGTGCTATAAAGGGGGTCTTTGTTGTCTATGCATTTTAAATATTGCAGTGTGTACATGTCAATAACCCTCCTCAAAAAAGAAAAAAAAATTGTATTTATGCCAGTTGATGCTAAGACAATGAAAGTTCACATAATTCACACTACGTGGAAATTACATAAGTACATATAAACAATGTTCCCTCTCATATTAATAAGACATAGTGTTCAGTAACTTTGCTGCTGCTGCTGTTAAGTCGCTTCAGTCATGTCCGACTCTGTGCGACCCCTGGGCTGCCCACCAGGCTCCCCATCCCTGAGATTCTCCAGGCAAGAATACTGGAGTGGGTTGTCATTTCCTTCTCCAATGCTTGAAAGTGAAAAGTGAAAGGGAACTCACTCAGTCGTATCCAACTCTTAGTGACCCCAAAGACTGAGGCCAACCAGGCTCCTCTGTCCATGGGACTTTCCAGGCAGGAGTGCTGGAGTGTGTTGTCATTGCCTTTTCAGTCAGTAACTTTCAGTTCAGTTCAGTACAGTTGCTCAGTTTTGTCCAACTCTCTGCAACCCAATGAATCACAACAGTCCAGGCCTCCCTGTCCATCATTAACTCCCGGAGTTCACTCAAACTCAGGTCCATCGAGTTGATATGCCTTCCAGCCATCTCATCCTGTTGTCCCTTCTCCTCCTGTCCCTAATACCTCCCAGGATCAGGGTCTTTTCCAATGAGTCAACTCTTCACATGAGGTGGCCAAAGTATTGGAGTTTCAGCTTTAGCATCAGTCCTTCCAATGAATACCCAGGACTGATCTCCTTTAGGATGGACTGCTTGAACATCCTTGCAGTCCAAGGGACTCTCAAGAGACTTCTCCAACACCACAGTTCAAAAGCATCAATTCTTCAGCGCTCAACTGTCTTCACAGTTCAACTCTCACATTCATGCATGACCATGGGGACAACCATAGCCTTAACTAGATGGACCATTGCTGGCAAAGTAATATCTCTGCTTTTCAATATAATTTCTAAGGTGGTCATAACTTTCCTTTCAAGGAATAAGTGTCTTTTAATTTCATGGCTGCAAGCACCATCTGCAGTGATTTTGGAGACCAAAAAAATAAAGTCTGACACTGTTTCCACTGTTTCCCCATCTATTTCCCATGAAGTGATGGACTGGATGCCATGATCTTCGTTTTCTGAATGTTGAGCTTTAAGCCAACTTTTTTCACTCTCCTCTTTCACTGTCATCAAGAGGCTTTTTAGTTCCTCTTCATTTTCTGCCATAAGGGTGGTGTCATCTGCATATCTGAGGTTATTGATATTTCTCCTGCCAATCTTGATTCCAGCTTGTGCTTCTTCCAGTCCAGCATTTCTCATGATGTACTCTGCATATAAGTTAAATAAGCAAGGTGACAATATACAGCCTTGACATACTCCTTTTCCTATTTGGAACCAGTCTGTTGTTCCATGTCCGATCCTAACTGTTGCTTCCTGACCTGCATATAGGTTTCTCAAGAGGCAGGTCAGGTGGTCTGGTATTCTCATCTCTTTCAGAATTTTCCACAGTTTATTATGATCCACACAGTCAAAGGCTTTGGCATAGTCAATAAAGCAGAAATAGATATTTTTCTGGAACTCTCTTGTTTTTTTTTCAATGATCCAGTGGATGTTGGCGTTTGATCTCTGGTTCTTCTGCCTTTTTTAAAACCAGCTTAAACATCTGGAAGTTCACCTATTACTGAAGCCTGGCTTGGAGAATTTGAGCATTACTTTAGTAGCATTTGAGATGAGTGCAGTTGTGCCGTAGTTTGAGCATTATTTGGCATTGCCTTTCTTTGGGATTGGAAATGAAAACACCTTTCCCAGTCCTGTGGCCACTGCTGAGTTTTCCAAATTTGCTGGCATATTGAGTGCAGCACTTTCACAACATCATCTTTCAGGATTTGGAATAGCTCAACTGGAATTCTATCACCTCCACTAGCTTTGTTCATAGTGATGCTTTCTAAGGCCCACTTGACTTCACATTCCAGGATATCTGGCTCTAGGTGAGTGATCACACCATCGTGATTATCTGGATCATGAAGCTCTTTTTTGTACAGTTCTTCTGTCTATTCTTGCCACCTGTTCTTAATATCTTCTGCTTCTGTTAAGTACATACTATTTCCGTCCTTTATCGAGCCCATCTTTGCATGAAATGTTCCCTTGGTATCTCTAATTTTCTTGAAGAGATCTCTAGACTTAACTGTTCTGTTGTTTTCCTCTATTTCTTTGCATTGATCACTGAGGAAGACTTTCTTATCTCTCCTTGTTCTTCTTGGAACTCTGCATTCATATTCTTTTATTGTTCCTTTTCTCCTTTTCTTTTCACTTTTCTTTTCACAGCTATTGGTAAGGCCTCCTCAGACAGCCATTTTGCTTTTTTGCATTTCTTTTCCATGGGGATGGTCTTGATCCCTGTCTCCCATACAATGTCATGAACCTCTGTCCATAGTTCATCAGGCACTCTGTCTATCAGATCTAATCTCTTAAATTTATTTTTCACTTCCAATGTATAATCATTAGGAATTTGATTTAGGTCATACTTGAATGGTCTAGGGTTCCCCCCCACTTTCTTCAATTTAAGTCTGAATCTGGCAATAAGGAGTTCAAGATCTGAGCCACAGTAACTTTCAATCTGGTTAAAAAAAAAAAAAAAAAAACAAAAACAACAACAACAAAAAAAAAAACTATGAAATGTCATTGGAAAACTATATTGTGGCTTTACATCTGTGCTGTTTTGCTGACCTCTGGGTTATTGTGTTTATATTTCTGAATCTGACAGTAAAATTTGATTAATTATCCATCTCAGAATGTTATGGTGTGGATCAGATAAGATAATAAGTGTAATACATAATATAAACACACCTCAAATATATAAGGTAGCAAAATTGCAAGTCAGTGGGTTAAATAAAACATGTATCACTAAAAATGTACATAAAATAATACATATTAAATATAAATCATATTGTATACTGAAGCATATAATAAATTGGATTCAAAAGTTATGAATGTTTGTTGAAAAAGTGATTATTCCATCCCCAGTTCTCAGCCTTTGTATTCATTTTTTAATGACAGATTATGCAAAAGATTTGAAAAAAAAAAACATTTGAAAAACTTATCATGAACAGTCATCATTATTGAGTGCTTGCAATATGCTGTGTTATGATAAATCTATTTTATTTTGTTCATTTATTTCTTAAAAGAATCCTCTCAGACATCATCATTCTCCCCTTCTTATAGTTGAGTTATTTTAAGACTCTATGAAGTTAAGTAATTTGACTAATATCCTTAACTGTACAATGAGGGAGACCAAAGGCTATAATCTAAATTTTTAAGAGGAAATAAGCAATAGGCCAGAGAAGGCAATGGCACCCCACTCCAGTACTCTTGCCTGGAAAATCCCATGGATGAAGGAGCCTGGTAGGCTGCAGTCCATGGGTCGCTAAGAGTCGGACATGAATGAACGACTTCACTTTCACTTTTTACTTTCATGCATCGGAGAAGGAAATGGCAACCCACTCCAGTGCTAATTAGAATAAATGCCCAACAATCTGAACATCGGATTGCCCACATCATGATGAATCTTGCTTGAAATGGTCCTAGGTAAAGACAAGCTCAGTTATTTCTGATATTAAATTCAACATATTACACTATATGGAGCGACTGCCCTTCAAATACACAGAATCAAGGGTACAAATATTTGGGGATTAGAGTGAAGGTAAAATAATTCTGAGAAAATTTAACCAAATATAATGTTAATGGTATAAAAATACATAGATAGCATGGACACTGCCCAGTTAGTATAGTGGCTTATGATTCAGTTCATACCTTCCCAATATCCAAAGAAGAGGAAAACGTAGAGAATTATAAGATTGAAAACAACATTAAAAATCAAAGCAGGTATTTTTTAAAGAAAAATAAAGCTGATTACAAGACGAGACATGAGAGATTTTCCCTATTTGGAAACTCAGAAATTAAATGTGAGTTACAGTGCAGAAGAGACAAAACCTTTCCTGTCTAGCTGGTAAATATTAAATTTCATATTGCCTTTTCATTTTTAGTCTATTTATGGAATCCCATAGATGACACCACCCTTATGGCAGAAAGTGAAGAGGAACTAAAGAGCCTCTTGATGAAAGGAAAAGGTGAGGTGAAGGTGAAGTCGCTCAGTCGTGTCCGACTCTTTGCGATCCCGTGGACTGTAATGTACTAGGCTTCTCTGTCCATGGGATTCTCCAGGCAAGAATACTGAAGTGGATTGCCATTTCTTTCTCCAGGGGATCTTCCCGACCCAGGGATCGAACCCAGGTCTCCTGTATTGGAGGCAGACGCTTTAACCTCTGAGCCACCAGGGAAGCCTCTGAATGTAAAAGAGGAGAGTGAAAAAGTTGGCTTAAAGTTCAACATTCAGAAAACAAAGATCATGGCATCCAGTCCCATCACTGCACGGGAAATAGACAGGGAAACAATGGAAACAGTGTCAAACTTTATTTTTCTGGGCTCCAAAATCACTGCAGATGGTGAGTGCAGCCATGAAATTAAAAGTGCTTACTTCTTAGAAGAAAAGTTATGACCAACCTAGATAGCATATTCAAAAGCAGAGACATTACTTTGCCGACTAAGGTCCGTCTAGTCAAGCCTATGGTTTTTCCAGTAGTCATGTATGGATGTGAGAGTTGGAATGTGAAGAAGGGTGAGCAAGAAGAATTGATGCTTTTGAAATGTGGTGTTGGAGAGGACTCTTGAGAGTCCCCTGGACTGCAAAGAGATCCAACCAGTCCATTCTGAAGGAGATCAACCCTGGGATTTCTTTGGAAGGAATGATGCTGAAGCTGAAGCTCCAGTACTTTGGCCACCTCATGCAAAGAGTTGACTCATTGGAAAAGACTCTGATGCTGGGAGGGATTGGGGGCAGGAGGAGAAGGGAACGAAAGAGGATGAGATGGCTGGATGGCGTCACTGACTCCATGGGCGTGGGTCTGGGTGAACTCCGGGAGTTGGTGATGGACAGGGAGGCTGGAGTGCTGCAGTTCATGGGGTCACAAAGAGTCGAACATGACTGAGCAACTGAACTGAACTGATAGCATAAAGCAAAAGTGTATTTCAATAATAGCAGCCAAAATTACATAATATATATAAAATATACATCATTTTAAATTATCTATTTGATACAATAATGTTCCCCCAATTAATTTTATATTATTTAGTGTTGCATGAATGCACAGATGTGCACACACACACACACACATACAAAATTTTCTGGTAACATAGTGGAAAGGTAGGAGTATGATGGCAATACACAACTGATCTATTTTTCTATTTTTACTTTTTTCTTACTGATCTCTATAGATTATTTTAACATCTTATGATAATTATTCTCAATATTTTTAATTAATTGGTAATAGTAATATATAAAACCAGTCTTTTAAGGCTCAGTTTCTTAAATTGAGAAGAAAATTTTCTCATCTAGCAAAAGCCATAAGTTTAAAAATAATATTGTGTTTGCAAATTCATACCACTTGAATTAAACCAGTAATAAAAATAAGACAATAATTTACTTTTAATTACCATAAAAATTATGAAGGAAATTTAGATTATTCAGCCCAGGCTGTGTATATTGATGTATCTCTTTTAATATTAAGGCAAAACATTAAACTTGTTAGCTCCTGTGTATGTGTATTTTCATAGCATTCATGGTATTTTATTCAAATGTTTGCCACTAACAGAAACTATCTTACCATTCCTTAGCATGTACTAAGGCTTTAATTAACTTCAATGGCACACAAACCTTTTTTGTTGTCTTTTAAGGAAGTTAAATCTTCAGTATGATTAAAATTGTGCCATTTGGCAGTTTAATTTTCTGCCCCTCTTTTTAATACCACTGCTAGATGGACAGTTTCCTTTATTTAAACCTTGTCCTTATCAGTTCTCTACAGGACCTGATACTTGTTAGTAACCCTGAAATCCCATCACCTATATTTGTTCAAACTTTGTTTTCTTATGCATCAGTGAACACAGTATATTTTCAAGTATGTCAGGATAAACTGGAAGGATATATCTATCAGTCTGATGGCAACTTTTAACTACAGTGAATCCCAAAGCATCCTTTTCAAATATATTAAACTTCCTCTTTCATATTCACAATGTGATCATCTATTTCTGGCTAAAATTGATATTCACACAATCAGTATAGTAACCTTCAAAATTCGCTTTACACCATTCTCTTTACACCTAGGAAACACTAGGCTGTGTATATCAAAAAGTATGTTTATAGCAAAAATTAGCTATTTGAAACTCAAAATTGAAAAGACCCTTAAAAGGTAGAGAATGTGTATAAATCAGCATATTGTCTTCCAGAACCCATCATAGGGCACGACACATAGTGGGCCTTATAGTAAAAATTCAGAGGCATTCAGTTCATTCACAAGGCAAGAACTGTCAGGCATTTATGTGCTGAAGCTGTCAGGTGTCACAGGTTCCTGCAGGGAACCACCACTAGTTTGGGAGGAAGTATGACTCAAGCCTGCAGTGAGCCATTGTCTAGTTACCTCGGAGTGGATTTTGGCTACCTAAATTATTGTGAGGGCAAGATAGTCACTAATTAACTAGCACTCTACAAAAGGATATTGGTTCAGTAGGGATAATACCATTCAGTTTGTGCTTTGACATTTTACTCTAGCAGTAGATTCAACAGCTGACTGTGGATTTTATCAAGTCACTTTAGCTCACTAATTTGGCTGCAGTATAAATTCAGAGTCTGTAAAGAATTGAAAAAATAAAAATAAAAAAGCTATCCCTTAATATTGGGCTTCCCACCACTAATATTGCTAGTGGTGAAGAAATCCCCTGCTAATGCATGAGACATAAGAGACTTGTGTTCTGATCCCTGGATCAGGAAGATCCCTGGGAGGAGGGCATGGCAACCCACTCTAATATTTTTAATGGAAAATTCCTTGTACAGATGAGTCTTAGCAGGATACAGTCCATGGGTTGGCAGAGTTGGACATAACTAAGGTGACTTATGATGCATGTGTGCATCCCTTAATTCAAAGGAGACCAACAAATTTTTGATCTATGCTATGATGATTTTGTCAATGCTTAAGATAGCAAATATGTAATCCTCAAAAAAAATTGTTCTGTTGCCTCTGCTTTGTATCACATTCTTAGCTTTAGAAAAATTAGTGAAATTCATAACGTTCAAGAAAGAATTTCTAAAATTCTATAGATCTCTAAGTTTCTAAGGAATTTGAAAGTACGGTAATGAGAAAATATAAACATGTTTTCTTCTCTGATCCCATCCTTTGGAAGATATTCTATACAATAGTTTCAGAACAGCCTTGACTTCATTTTCCCAAATTGTAGGCTTTACTGTAGATTAAAATAATAATAATAATAATACCCTATATTTCTTTTCTAGATGAGTACAAGTATAGAATAAAAGCTCCATTACATGAGGGAACTTGTTTAAAAAAAATTTTAAGTTCATTTGATGCTGTACAACTGAGAATGCCAGTAAGCGGATGGTGATACATAGATCTTACCAGTTTCAAGAACAAAAGTAAAGAGCTGCTTCACTCCAGTAAATTCATCAATTAACAAACTTGTTTAAAGGTTTATGTCATTTTAGTGTTTCAACTTATGTTTCATTTTGTAGTCCCTAGTGTGACCATCTTCAGACAATAAGTGGTCAAATATTTTTAACCAAGTTATTGTTTGATTTTGAAAAACTTATTAGCTTACAGAATTACATACTCTCTGGATTTAATTAATATTCAAACTTTAAATTTAAGACACTGCTTAAAGGGCATTTATAACATACACAGTTACTAAATAGTCTTTTGTTTTGTATAAATAACTAAGATCACACTCATATTTCCCAATTTAAAAAAATAAATAAAATTCAATAGAAAGTTTTAAAAAGAAGAAATCAAAGTTAATCAAGAATTTAGAAATGCAATAGGAACTCTCTTGTTAGATATACAATTATTTCTAACACTGATATAAATTTCATTTCCTTTTTATTCCTGAACTATTATAGATGTAAAAAAAAATGACCTTATAGTGACTTTTATTTTAAGTAGCTAGTTTTGATACTGTAATAATTAGTTGTTATTTTTATAATTTATATCTTTACCCTTCATATTTTCAAGAGCATTTTCTTTAATGTTGTCAACACAAAACATTTTTTTATTCTATCTTACATATTGCTAGTATTAACCTTTATATTATTATATATTTTTCCTTTAGAAGAAATTCTAATTTCATTTGAGCTATTATCCAGCAGTCACTTACTTATTTATCCAGGTCACTCTTTCTAATCACTAGGGGAAAAAGAAAAATCTCTAAATATTTGATTTGGTTCTTAATGAAACACTACCACACTACTGATCCCATTCCTTCTCATTCTAATTTCATGGAGTAGGAAAAAAGAAAGGTAAATAGAGAAAATGTCTTCTACTTCTTACAAATTTTACCACATGAATTCTTTAAAGAATGCTTCCTCTTTGTTCAAGTCAAAAATCATTGCACTCTATAATCATTGAAGCTTATCTCAGTTAATTCTTCCAGGGAAGTTTACCTATTCACTTTTAAATTTTTAATGAGATTATAAAAATATCTATACATGGTTCTTTCAAATCTAAAAGACTCTCCAGACCTCAAGGAAATTTTATCCATTTAAATCATTTTAAAGTACTCTTACCCATCTCTACTAACTAGACAGCTAATAAGTAACTGTCAATTCTTGAATCTCCTTAGTTTTTCTGAGGCTGCCCAAACTTCAGAAGTCAGAAAATATTACCAATTGGATGACCCTTTAAAGATCTCACGGCTCATTCATTATTTCTCCTTTTCTGAGATGTGTTTATTTTTAGCCTTCTACAAAGGAAAGCCTTAGAGATCAGCAAGTTAGCTAGCTAAATAGACACACACACAGATATCTCTCAGTCTTTCTTTTCTGTATCATTGTTTACTTGATCTCTACTGTTTTTATAATTTCTTACATTGTATATGTATATATATATATTTTAAAAAGGTACACACTTTCTATTATGACAAACTCCCAATATTGTACAATATTATGTTGCAAATCATTAGCTAATCTAGCACATTTCTATAATAACTGGAAATTTATCAACCATGAGGTAGGTATGGATATATTAATATGAGCAAAGGCCAGGGTGGCAGGGGTAACCAAAAGGCAGCTTTGTATCTGGTCTGCCCTCTACAAAGCAGAGCCAAATCTGGGTCATTGTATTCAGCAGGAAGCTTTGAAACACCTTCCAGCTTTCTGTTGCACAGTGATAAGTGTCTTTTGACCTAGTTTTTCACTCGAGGAATGCAAGGCTGCCAAGAAGCCATAGAGGCTGTAAGTGTTGGATCTATGTTTTTATGTGTGTAGAAGGATTCCTAAAATGCTAGCTTCTCTTTCTAGGAAATAGTAGTGTGATTATGTTATTTATCTCTTGTTTGGGAAGTCAAGAATCTTTTATATCATTAAATCAAGCTGCTTGCAATTTGAAATCAGACAAGACGGTCTTAAAGTCTCCTCAGCTTTACTAAAATTTAGACAGGCTACTTCTTGACTTGAGGCCTTTGATCTCCCTTTTCTTGGAGCATTTTCTTTAGAAAACTTATAATTATAAATCTTCCTCTACCTCTTTGAGATGCAAATTATTACAAAGGAAAAAAAAAAAAAAAACTGGCTTCTTGCCAGTTATACAACAGGAAGATTTTTCTCAAGGACCCAAAAGCCATTTCTTTGAAAATCCAACATCAAGGGAAATAGCATTCATATATCTCTATTTTTTGAATGGAAAGAGCAGAATTTGAGTGGGCACCTTGCTTCAAGTTGTGAAACAACCTTCTGTTAAAAAGAGGAGAAAGTTTACTTTTCCTTTAGGTAAAGCCAATAAGCAATGGCCTGTGTTCTCTTTTACCCTCAAACTTAAAAATATTCCCCTAACCCTTTGTTTCAGCAAAATTAAGACTGAATTCTTATCTCACTCCCCTGTTGCAACAGCTTTGAAAACAGATGTGCTTACCTGATTAACTTTGTCCACTGCAATATTTGCTTTGACAAAATGCTATTTAAAAGTTACTGAGGCTGGAAAATGTTTGTCTTTCAATCACCTTGCTGCCTTGAGATTCAAGTACCTAGAACATGTGTATTTTTCTTTCCAAAGTGGTTTCTTTTACTGAGTAAGTATAAAATTAATGTAGTGAACTTCTCTTTGTGAGAAGCTAAATTCTCCAAGAGAAAAGATTCCTACTAGATCCATAGTGTCTGGTTCTATTGGCTAATCTTCACAATGTAGTGGTTTATTCACTAAATTGTGTGTGACTCTTTTGCAGCACCATGGATTGTAGCCTGCCAGGCTCTTCTGTCCATGGTATTTCCCAGGTAACCATACTGGAATGGGTTGCCATTGCCTTCTCTGGGGATTTTCCTGATCCAGACATCAAGTTTGTATTGCTGGTGAATTCTTTGCCACTGAGCCACTAGGAAAGTCTGATCTTCACAATGCCATCTCTCATTTCCCTGTAACCAGAAGTACTGCAGAAACACAGCTCCTTAAATTAGGGTCTTGCTGCTTTGGTAATCAGGCTCGAACTTCTCTTTCTTTCTTCATTTCACACTATGATCAAGAGTTAGGGCAAAATGAACTCCCTGTCACTTCTGAAAATATTACACCAATCCATATTATTTGCTTTTGTTTCTATCACAAGATTTTAGTATAATATGTCCCCTTCTCTTACTAACCTTGAAAGTTATTAAAATGTTTTAAACAAATGTGAGTCATAATAATGCTCTAAATAGCAGGTTTTATGCCCCTAATTTCCTTTTAACATTTGAAATTCTATCATATTTATCCCTTGTCTAACTTTTTACCTCCACTTGGACTGTGAGCTTCTGGAGGGCAAAGACATGGTTTATTCATTAGTTTATTCTCCAGAGGTACAGCTAATATTTGTACATTGAGTAGCATTTAACTGTTATTTGCTAAATTATTTGTGCTAAATATAATATGGTGCAAAGGCCAACAAAAGAACATAATAGATCAGAACAAAGAGAAAAGTGCTTAAAATATTAGCCATTTTCACAATTCTAAGTGTCTTAATTTTCCTTTTTAAGCTAAGTTTGTCAAGTCCACATTAAATTGTCTGTGAAGGTTTTAATACTGAAATAAACATGTTACAAGGATAAAATAATTGAACCCATCATTTCTTAAAAGAAAGAAAATTATAGCTTTTCTTCCTAATGCTCTAAGTTTGAACATAAACAAACTCATATTTAATAATTAATCATCTCTTTCCTGTCTTCCAAACTCATTCCATTGACTATTATTATAAACCAGTTTAAATTATTTGTGGAAGGGAGTAGAGCATTTATATATAATTTACATTGGTGATTTTGTTGACAGAAAAAAAAAATGTGATCTGATTTTTCTCTGTTAGTATCTCAACTGAAAAAAGAAGACTGATATAAGCTAAGCAGTTTTCCTTTTTTAGCTTTAAAACATATATTAAAATTCTAAAACTCACAAGATATTAACATAAAATTCTAATCCTTTTACTGTACCTGTATATGCAAACTGGACAAGGTCCCAGAGAGCATTGGGGTCTATGCCTTCCATCTTGATCTCCTCTTGCTTGGCTTCACAAACATCACTTGTAAACATGGCAGCAAAATAGTCAGAGACTGAGCTCAGAACAAGCCTGAAAGAGTCACAGGATCTTATTTAGGCCATGAACGTGTCAACAAGAATGCAATGAAGGACACTATCTGTCTATCCATCCATCCATCCATCCACCCGCCTATCATCCATCCATTATGTATATATACATATGTATGCTCTATCTATTTATTGCCTTATGAAGTATACTTTAAAAAACTGATTTAGAAAATTCTGCTCCAGCCTTTGCTCACAGAGTTTTATCTTACATTTTCTTCTATATTTTTTTTCTTTCAAATTTAAATCATTCATTCTTTTGGATAGGATTCCAATTTTATTTTTCTCTATATACTCATCCATTTTCCATGAAATTACTAAGGAATTTCATTTATCCCAGTGAATTAATGGTGCCAACTATATTTCAAATTTGAGTCCTGAATGTATTGTGATCTGTCACTGACTTTTTTCCCCCTTATTTTCCTGTCCTTGTGCTAATACATTTTAGAAAAAAGCTATGATTCTAAATATTCTTTATAAGTAGTGAAACAAATCCTCCCTTTTTATTTTTAGTTTCATTTAACTATTAGTGGAGTTTTATTCTTCATATGAAACTTAATGCAATCTATTCAAATAAATTAAATGGAATTTTAATTAAAATGCATTGAATTTCTGATTTAATTGGGGGAAGTTCATATATTTATTACTAAAGTCATCCAATACAAAAGTATAAAATATGTCTCCATGTATTCAGAATATCTTGTCTGCTTTTTATGCAAATTTATTGTTTTCAAAAATTATATTTTGTATTATTTTTTTGATTCTTACATAATTTAGAGTTTTGTTAGTATTATGAATAATAACTTTAAAAAGTTACTTTTTTGGTGATTTTTGTTGACATAGGCTTCATTAGTTGAAACTTTCATGGATCTATCTCTTATCTGGCATATTTACTGAAATATCTTAATAGTCTTTCTGATTTAACTGCTTTGTCTCCTAGGCAGATGATTAAATCATCTGCTAAGAATTTTGTTTTGATCAGTTCCTGTCCATTCTCTATAACTCCTTTCACTATGCCTTTCTTTCAGGTTCATATAGGACCTCAATGTTGTGTTAAACAGTAGCCATGTTGGGAGAGAAAATTTGGGTTACTTTCTATCTTAAATAAGTCACATCTAGACTCTTTCTGTAGAATGCTTGCTAAATTTTGTTGTATGAGCTTTACCAAGTAAGGAAAACCCCTTTAATTTTTAGCTTTGCCAAAAAGGTTTTAATATGTAGATGCTAAAATTTACAAAATGTCTTTTTTTCTGAGTCAAAAGTATCATTAGGATTTTTCTATTTAAAGTCATGAGAAATGAACTTGCTATTTTCTTTTCTTGTTTTCCCTATCTGACT
This sequence comes from Aepyceros melampus, assembly GCA_006408695.1. Classification (NCBI taxonomy): domain Eukaryota; kingdom Metazoa; phylum Chordata; class Mammalia; order Artiodactyla; family Bovidae; genus Aepyceros; species Aepyceros melampus. The sequence goes on along the minus strand of SJXQ01003976.1, from coordinate 152,854 downwards.
CTTGAATAAAGATTATACGAGACTTGTAAAATGAATTGGCAGCTTAAAATATTCTAAATTATGTATAGCAACTTATGGAAGAAAGTAAATAACTTCTTTTAAGATGTTCCAGTGCTTACTTGAATAAAATCTTTGTTGGCCTATTTTGGGAAAAGGTGACATATTAGTCCAATTTCAATGATTAAATTAGCTACAATCCTTTTTTATATATTCTTTTTGTCTTCATTAAGGTTTACATTTCTCAAGAATTAGCCCATTTTATCCTTAGTTCCTTGGGGCTTCCCTGTCTGCTTGTAATGCAGGAAACCCTGATTCAATTCCTGGGTAGGAATTGAATGGGATAGGATACCCACTTCAGTATTCTTGAGCTTCCCTGGTGGTTCAGATTGTAAAGAATTGGCTTGCAACGTGGGAGACTTGGGTTTGATCATGGGTTGGGACGATCTCCTGGACAAGGAAATGGCAACCAACTTTGGTATTCTTGCCTGGAGAATCCCTTGGACAGAGGAGCCTGGCAGGCTATAGTCCATGGAGTCGCAGAGTTGGACACAACTGAGAGACCAAGCACACATCCAGTTTCTAAAATTTACTAAAGTTTATTGTTAAAAAATTATATTCAGGTTTAATTCTACCATTGTACTCAATTATATTTGCTTTCAATTTGCTCCATTTAGTCTTTTTGGTTTATATATTTATTTATTAGTGTCTTTTATTTTATTTCATTCATTTATACTTTGACTCTTTTTTCTTGCATGTATATGTGAGTTTTTTTAAATTTTTTTTGTTTAATTTTTATTTTTACTTTATTTTACTTTACAATACTGTATTGTTTTGCCATACATTGACATGAATCCGTCTCGGGTGTACATGAGTTCCCAGGTTCAGAACTTTTTCTAGAATCAGTTATAAAGAATCAGTTATAAAGTAGTTTAGGTATCAAGAATCATGCATACATTCTCTAGGACGTCCCTGGTGACTCAGTGGTAAAGAATCCACCTGCCAATGCAAGAGACACAGAGTCAGTCCCTGGCTTGGGAAGATACCTTGGAGAAGGAAATGGCAACCCACTCGAGGTTTTTGCCTGGAAAAATTCCATGAACAGAGGAGCCCAGTGGACTATAGTCCACAGGATCACACAAGAATCAAACAGAATTTAGCATCTCAGTTGCCCATAAAAACATATACTATCACATTTTCCTTTAAGAAAATTCAATCAATGGAAAATGTGAAAATGAATTTTAGCTGATGGTCCATATAAAACCTACCTGCATGTTGGATGTGGCCTCTGTATTTAAGTTTGCTGACTCTGTCTAAAGATTATACACACTAATTTTTAACTAGTAACAGTCTACTGTCAAGTAAAATTGCACTGTTAGATTGGTGCAAAAGTAACTGTGGTTTTTCATTGTTAAACTTTGCTGTTTGATACTGAAATACATGCTTAAATAACTGTGGTTATGTTATACATTATTTTAATGTGTATCTTTCACTTTATTTATTTTTTTCTAATGACATTACTTTTTTTATTTTATATTTATTTTAGACTATGGAAATGATGTCAGACAAAAAGCAAATTTCAGAATTTTTTTTTTGTTGTTGTTGTTGGTTTGTTTGTTTTATAATTCAAATTCAAAATGGATCATAAAGCAGCAGAGACAACTTGCAACATCAATAGTGCATTTGGCCCAGGAATTGCTATTGAACATACAGTTCAGTGGTATTTCAAGAAGTTTTGTGAAGGAGATGTGATCCTTGAAAATAAGAAGTGTAGTGGCTTGCCATTGGAAGTTGACAATGACCAACTGAGAGCCATCATCAAGGCTGATCCTCTTACAATCACATGAGAAGTTGCAAAGAACTCAACATTCATCATTCTATGGTTATTTGCATTTGAAGCAAATTTGAAAGACGAAAAAGCTTGATTCAGTTCAGTTCAGTCTCTCAGTCGTGTCCAACTCTTTGCAAACCCCATGAATTACAGCATGCCAGACCTCCCTGTCCATCACCAACTCCCGGAATTCACCCAAACTCACATCCATCGAGTTGGTGATGCCATCCAGCCATCTCATCCTCTGTCGTCCCCTACTCCTCCTGCCCCCAAATCCCTCCAAGCATCAGAGTCTTTCCCAATAAGTCAATTCTTTGCATGAAGTGGCCAAAGTACTGGAGTTTTCAGCTTTAGCCTCAGTCCTCCCAAAGAACACCCAGGACTGATCTCCTTTAGAATGGACTGGTTGGATCTCCTTGCAGTCCAAGGGACTCTCAAGTGTCTTCTCCAACACCACAGTTCAAAAGCATCAATTCTTCGGTGCTCAGCTTTCTTCACAGTCCAACTCTCACATCCATATATGACTACTGGAAAAACCATAGCCTTGACTAGACTAGACATTACTTTGTTGGCAAAGTAATGTTTCTCTGTTTTTGAATATGCTATCTATGTTGGTCATAACTTTCTGCATAGGAGGAAGCGTCTTTTAATTTCATGGCTGAAATTACCATCTGCAGTGATTTTGGAGCCCAAAAAAATGAAGTCTGACACTGTTTCCACTGTTTGCCCATCTATTTCCCATAACACTTTCACTCAGTCCAATTGGTGAGCTGGCTGTCATAATATAACTAACTTTTCAACTCAAGTCACCCTCTGAAGGTGTCTTATGAGTTGATGCCAAATTTAAAAAAAAAAAAAATCTTTGTTTCAAAGTGTTGTCTTCTCTTATTCTGTGCAATAACAATCAATCATTTCTTGATTGGATTGTGACGTGAGTTGAAAAGTTAATTATATTATGACAACCAGCTCAGCAACTGGACTGAGTGAAAGTGTTTGCTGTTCACTTGAGTCCTACTCTTTGCAATCCCGTAGACTAAAGCCTGCCGGCTCCTCTGTCCATAGAATTCTCCAGACAAGAACACTGGTGTGGGGAGTCATTCCCTTCTCAGAGAGTCTTCCCTATCCAGGGATTGAACTCAGTTCTCCTGCACTACAGACAGACTCTTTACCATTTGAGCCACTTTGAATTCCTTGGTTACACCAAAAAGAAGCTCCAAAGCACTTCCAAAAGTCAAACTTGCACCAAAAAAAAAAAAAGTCATGGCCACTGTTTGCTGCTGGTCTGATCCACTACAGTTTTCTGAATCCTAGTGAAACTATTACATTTGTGAAGTATGCTCAGCTAATCAATGAGATGCATTGGAAACTGTAATGCCTACAGTTGGCATTGGTTAACAGATAGGGCCTGATTCATCTCCATAACAATGCCTGACCGTATGTCACACAACCAAGCTTTAAAGTTGAAGAAATTGAGCTATGAAGTTTTGCCTCATCAGCCATATTCATCTGACCTCTCTCACCAATCAACTACCATTTCTGCAAGCATCTGGACAACGTTTTGTAGGTAAAATGTTTCCACAACCAGCAGGGGGCAGAAAATACTTTCTAAGAGTTTGTGGAATCCTGAAGCATGGACTTTTACCCTACAGGAATAAACAAACATCTCTCATTGGCAAAAATGTGTTGATTGTAATGGTTCTTATTTTGATTAATAAAGATGTGTTTCGTGAAAGTCACTCAGTTGTGTCCGACTCTTTGTGACCCCATGGACTGTACAATTCATGGAATTCATAAGGCCAAAATACTCGGGTGAGTAGCCTTTCCCTTCTCCAGGGGATCTCCTCAACCCAGAGATCGAACCCATGTCTCCCGCATTGCAGGTGGGTTCTTTATCAGCTGAGCCACGAGGGAAGCCCAAGAATACTCGAGTGGGTAGCCTGTCCCTTCTCCAGTTGATCTTCCCAACACCAAAATCAAATTGAGATCTCTTGCACTATAGGTGGATTCTTTACTAACTGACTTATCAGGGAAGTCCAAAGAATATATGTGTGAAAGTAAAAGTGACTCATTTTGTTCTAAAGAACAATAAAGATACTGAAGGGTATCAATACCCTTCAAGTGAAAGAAACTTCTTTAGTATTTCTTGTAAAGAATGTCTGATGATAATAAATTCTGTCAGTTTTCATTTATATAAAAATATCTTAATTTAGCTGCATTGAAAATATAAAGTTATAAGAAAAAAAAGAAAATATAAAGTTATTTCACTTGATGTAGAACTCTAGACTGAGAGAAATTTTGAGCTAGAAAACTAATATTCTATTATGATCAAGACTCTATTGTTTCTAATAGAAATGATTTCTCATTCTTATAATTGTTTCCCTGTTTTACTATGTCCTTTATCTCTAATTGTTTTAGTTTTCTTCAGTTTATTTTAAGATTTAGAGTTGGCCTATTATGGCTTAATTTATATAGATGTGGTTACTTTGTTATTCTTCTTACCATTTTCTGAGCTTCCTGGAGAGGTGGATGGATCTTTTTTTATCAAATTTAGAAAATTATCTGTTAATTGTACCTCATTTTTTCACCCAATTCGTCTTCTAACTCTTTTTTGGACTTTCAGTCTATGTATGTTCCAATAAGTGAGAATACCTTACATGTTGTTGAGTGAGCTCAGTTTACATTCAATTTTTCTTTTGCTTTGTGTTTTATTGCAGAAGACCTCTAGTGAGTCAACATTTTTTCCAAATCACTGCTAATATCAACTTACATTATTTATCATATTCATCTTTTTCTATAGATATATTCAGAGAAGGCAAGGCACCCCACTCCAGTACTCTTGCTTGAAAAATCAAACGGACGGAGGTGCCTGATGGGCTGCAGTCCATGGGGTCTAAAAGAGTTGGACACGACTTAGCAGCTTCACTTCCATGTTTCACTTTCATGCATTGGAGAAGGAAATGGCAACCCATTCCATTGTTCTTGTCTGGAGAATCCCAGGGATAGGGGAGCCTGGTGTGTTGCCATCTATGGGGTCACACAGAGTCAGAACGACTTAAGCGACTTAGCAGCAGCAGCAGTATAAATATTTTAATTATCTTTCATACTTACTTTAATGGCCTTGTTTCCAGGTTGAGTTGACTGATTTTGCTCTTGACTGTATATTTACATTCTCCAGCCTTTCTCCCATGTATCGTTAAGTCTCACTTGTAAAATGGACATTATGGTCAACTCACACCATTAAAATAAAAGCAAAAGCTAAGAAAAGAATATTACTTTAGTTTTTAGTTATTTTCAATTTTTATTGTTTTGCCACAACTTTTTGATAGCTTTAAAAACATGCAGCTTTTTCAATTTTCTGATGATTTATTGTTGTTTTAATGATTGTTAAGATTTTTGCATATTTTAAAAAGTCTGAGTAGGAATGTATTTTAAGATGAATGAGTAAATTATTTGACAATATGTTCTGATTCTAAATGAATGGAGAATTGTTAAAAAAAAAAAAGATACCTGAATTGTAGTTAAGATGTGTGTTTTAATCAGTTGTCTGAATTAGTCCTAAAGCTCTTCTGTTTAAAGTGGATTGAAATTAGTGGTATCAGTATAACTTTATGATTTATAGTGTTTATGATTCATAAGTGTATGACTTTTTCAACTGGGTAAAAGCCTTAATATATACTTCATGAATTTAGGGATGTGATTCATGATTTTAACTATTAATAGCCTAATTGGTAACATGTTAGAAATATTTAAAGTTATCAGTTTGCTACATATTTAAATGGACAGTTAGTACTTAAACATATCAACTCTTTATATTCCCATAAGTGACAAAATAATTGAGGTACAGATAGCTTTAAATATTTGTTATACACTGATTAGATAAATCAGTGTTAATCAGTTTTATCAAAAGAACTAAATATAACTGAACACCAAAGTAAACAATCATAAACCAGATATATATATATATATATATATATACTTTTTTTTTTTTCTGGAGCATAAGAAATATACTGATATAAAGTTAGCCAGTTAACCAGTTTAAGTATATAAGGGCTTTATTTGCAACCAGGCAACATCCATGTAGAAGAAAATATTACAAAACCTACAGAATTTTTCTTAAATAATGATATGAAATCTTCTCCATCAGCTATAAAATACAAAATACTATTAACTCAGTAAGATAAGTACAGAAAAGTTTATGCTGCATTTAAATTTAGTGACACATAAAATTTGAATTAGATGTTAAAAGAGGAGTGCAATGCATAACAGAGAGTAATATCTTCATAGGTGTGTATATAGCTTCTATTAATGCAAGAGAAGCAGAAGCAAAAACTGCATAAATAAGTGAATGATTGCAGTCACTCTGGAAAAGTCTCCTATTGAGGTCACTACAAATTTATTTCCTTGCAAAGCTATTAAACCTGTCTAAGTCCTACTCCAGGTTATTGTGGAGCCTGAAACTGTGGACTTCCCACGCCTTCTCTAAATCCCATTTTAGCTAAGGCAGTGCAGACTTCTTTAGCCTGGTTTTCCTCAAATTATTTGACTTTCTTACTCTTACTTTTTGACCGTTTCACTGCCTCCAGGTTTTTTTCTTGAGTCTCTAAATTTTGGCCTTAACACTCACTGTTTCAGAACGATGTTTGAGCATGGCCTTAATTATACCATTTATTGTGATTTTAATCTAGCATCTTATCTAGAATGCCTGTAGAAACTGCTCACTGGATATCCCAGTAGCATTCTGGTATGCCCTCAACTAAACTCAGAGTATTCACTGGGAGGGCTTAAGGACTTCCCTGGTGGCTCAGACAGTAAAGCGTCTGTCTAAAATGCAGGAGACCCGGGTTTGATCCCCGGGCCGGGAAGATCCCCTGTAGAAGGGAATGGCAATCCACTCCAGTACTCTTGCCTGGAGAATCCCATGGACTCCTCTGTCCATGGGGTCGCAAAGAGTCGGACATGACTGAGCGACTTCACTTTCACTTTCAATTCTCCTTGGTATATCACCAATATATTGAATTTTCACAATATTATGAAGTCATTACTTACATCTTCTGGCCTTGTTGTCTGTATAAATATGACACAAGATCCATCTTTCCTCTTGAATTGGGCTGTATGGTTCCTGTGCCCAGACCTTTTTATGAGGTACACCTATGTTTCCAGCACCAGAGACATTGACACCTAACTGCTTCCAGTTGCCCTTTCTGTGTAAACCAATTGCACTTGGTCTAACAGAAGCTGCCTCACTCCATGTGCTCTGGCTACTCTTACCTCATCTCCAAAATTCTACAGCTTTCTCAACTCTCAGCCTCTGAGTGGGTCCAACAATGATAATTAATAGAACCAAGGTGTGAAGGCTGTCCCTTTTCCTCAGGGTATGACTAGGAGTTAAAGATGAAATGATGGACCTGCTAAGACCACATCCTGAATTTGCTCCTTCTTCTACTCTATCCTGCTCTTCTTCTGAAAATACTTTATAAATAAACCTTGCACACTTGAATTCCAGTCTCTACACTGACTAATGACACTGTTCAAAGTATTTCTCAATTTGTCTCTTTTTCAGTGTTTACACAGTCCTCATTTCATGCCTGGATTAGGTATAACAGCTTCCTGGGGCAGTAGCTAGTTTTTACTCTGCCTATTTTTTGTACATTTTCTGAATGAGAGTCGTGTCCGACTCTTTGCGACCCCATGGACTGTAACCTACTAGGCTCCTCTGTCCATGGGATTTTCCAAGCAAAAGTACTGGAATGGGCTGCCATTTCCTTCTCCAGGGTATCTTCCCAACCCAGGGATCAAACCCAGGTCTCCTGCATTGCAAGCAGACACTTTACCATCTGAGCAACGAGAGATGTCTTTCCTACATTTTCTAAACCTGTGCCATTTTTCAGACTGTCTTTGTAAATTATGCTAAGCAGACTATTGTAGTCATTAAATCATTACTTCTATAGCCAGACAGCCTGGTTTTGAATTTGTTTCCGCCACCTATGAAGTGCATAATTTGGGTGAATTCTTAATTTCTCCATTTTATATTCTATGAGAGAAAAAGTGGAAAAATAATTTTCTTCCTTTTCAGGACAAAGAGGGTTAGTATATGAGATACACTTCAAATAGGATTTGGCAGATAAGCAATAGAGTGAGTGTTAACTAGTATTATTAAAGTGAAAGTGTTAATCTCTCAGTACTGTCTGACTCTTTGCAACTCCATGTAGCCCACCAGGCTCCTCTGTCTATGGGATTTTCCAGGCAAGAATACTGGAGTGGATTGCCATTTCATTTGCCAGGGTATCTTCCCTACTCAGGGATCAAATCTGGGTCTCCAACATTGCAGGCAGGTTTTTAACCATCAGAGCCTCCTGGAAAGCTATTATTATTACCGATTTGATTAGCTCAGCTGTAAACAATCCACCTGCAATGCAGGAGACTCCAGTTCCATTCCTGGGTGGGGAAGATCCTCTGATGAAGGGATGGTCTACCCATACCAGTATTCTTGGGCTTCCCTGGGGTTCAATTGGTAAAGAATCCACCTGCAATGTGGGAGTCCTGGGTTTGATTCCTGGGTGGGAAGAGCCTCTGGAAGAGGGCATACCAACCCACTGCAGTCTTTTTGCCTGGAAAATCCCTAGGGACAGAGAAGCCTGGTGGGCTACAGCACATGGGGTATCAAAGAATCAGACACGATTGAATGACTAAGCACAGTATTAATTTAACTATGCTACTCCCCTGTTCAAGAACCTATGTGAACTTTTAACTGTACACATAATCCCAATGCAAACCTCTCTATCAGATATCAAGGTTTATCATAATCACATTTGCCTTAATTTTGTAGCTTACTTTCTATATTGCTCCATGTTAGCTAAGCTGGTACATCATAATTTTCAAAACTGCAAATTATTTATTTCTCTATTTTCCATACTCTTCTATCTAAAATAGCATATTTGTTCTCTTTCATTAGGCTGATCTCAATTTCTCCTAAAAAAAACTTATGTAATATTATCATGTAGTACTCATTTCTTTCATCGTCTCTTGTATTTGGAATCAAAACCATATATTTCAGTTGTACATTGTCAATGTACAAACACAAGTACATTGTCTTATGGGTTATTCTTTCCTCTTCAAGATAGTTGGAAGCTTCACAAGGAAAATGAGCATATTTTATAATTATTTTGCATCACTAGCAGGCATAGACCAATGCTATAATATGTTTGATAAATATCTGCTTGAATTAATGCAAGGAAAGATGCTTCACTGGTTGCTGTATATTCACAGTAAGAATAAAGAGGATATTTAACTGATATCTAAACAAAGGGGAAAAACACAAAAGTTTACAGCTTCTCTTATCTCCCCTAGCTTAGTTTTGTTGAGATACTGTTGATATGTGCTGTGCTGTGCTTAGTCTCTCAGTCATGTTCGACTCTTTGTGACCACAAGGACTGCAGCCCACCAGGCTCTTCTGTCCATGGGAATTCTCCAGGCAAGAATACTTGAGTGGGTTGCCATGCCTTCTTCCAGGAGATATTCTTACTCCAGGATCAAACCCAGGTCTCTCGCACTGGAGGCAGAATTTTGCCATCTAAGCCACCAGGCAAGCTCAAGAATAATGGAGAGGGTAGCCTATACCTTCTGCAAGGAATCTTCCCAACCGAGGAATCAAACAAGATTCTGCTGCATTATAGGTGGTTTCTTTACCAGCTGAGCTACCTATGAAGACCACTGTTGTTATACAATGTGTAAATGTGATACATATATATATATATATATATACTGTGAAAAGATTACCATAATACTTTTTTAATTATCATATTCTACTGATGAATTGACACTTCTATCAATATATAGTGACCATATTTGTCTCTTGTTATGATTTTTGGCTTAAAGGTTATTCTGTCTGAAATAACCATAGATACTTTGATCTCTTTTTATTTTCATTTGCTTGGAATAACTTTTTCTATATATTTACTTTGAGACTATGTGTTTTCTTAAAGCTGAGTCTCTTATAGACAGAATATAATTAAGTCTTAGTTTTTAAGTCATTCAGCCACTCTATGTCTTTGTATTAAAGAGTTTAATCCAATGATATTTAGGATAATTACTGATAACACCCCAAACAGATGTCCTGTTCATTGTAGGGGACAGGAATGCAAAAGTAGGAAGTCAAGTAACACCTGGAGTAACAGGCAAATTTGGCCTTGGAGTACAGAAGAAGCAGGGCAAAGGCTAATAGAGTTTTGGCAAGAGAATGCACTGGTCATAGCAAACACCCTCTTCCAACAACACAAGAGAAGACTCTACACATGGACATCACCAGATGGTCAACATTGAAATCAGATTGATTATATTCTCTGCAGCCAAAGATGGAGAAGCTCTATACAGTCAGCAAAAAGAAGACCGGGAGCTGACTGTGGCTCAGATCATGAACTCTTTATTGCCAAATTCAGACATAAGCTGAAGAAAGTAGGTAATACCACTAGACAATTCAGGTATGACTTCAATCAAATCCCTTATGATTATACAGTGGAAGTGAGAAATAGATTTAAGGGACTAGCTCTGATAGATAGAGTGCCTGATGAACTATGGATGGAAGTTCCTGACATTGTACAGGAGACATGGATCAAGACCATCTCCATGGAAAAGAAATGCAAAAAAGCAAAATAGCTATCTGAGGAGGCCTTACAAAGACCTGTGAAAAGAAGAGAAGTGAAAAGCAAAGGAGAAGAGGAAAGAGATAAGCATCTGAACGCAGAGTTCCAAAGAATAGCAAGGAGAGATAAGAAAGGCTTCCTCAGCAATCAATGCAAAGAAATAGAGGAAAACAACAGAATGGGAAAGACTAGAGATCTCTTCAAGAAAATTAGAGATGTCAAGGGAACATTTCATGCAAAGATGGGCTCGATAAAGGACAGAAATTGTATGGACCTAACAGAAGCAGACGGAGAAGGCAATGGCAACCGACTCCAGTACTCTTGCTTGGAAAATCCCATGGACGGAGGAGCCTGGTAAGCTGCAGTCCATGGGGTCGCTAAGAGTTGGGCACGACTGAGCAACTTCACTTTCACTTTTCACTTTCATGCATTGGAGAAGGATATGGCAATCCACTCCAGTGTTCTTGCCTGGAGAATCCCAGGGAAGGGGGAGCCTGGTGGGCTGCAGTCTATGGAGTCACACAGAGTCGGACATGACTGAAGCTACTTAGCAGCAGCGAAAGAAGCAGAAGATATTAAGAAAGGTGGCAAGAATACACAAAAGACTATACAAAAAAGATCTTCAAAACCAAAATAATCACGATGGTGTGATCAGTCACCTAGAGCCAGATATCCTGGAATGTGAAGTCAAGTGGGCCTTAGAAAGCATCACTATGAATAAAGCTAGCGGAGGTGATGGAATTCCAGTGGAGCTATTTCAAAACCTGAAAGATGATGCTGTAAAAGTGCTGCACTCAATATGCTAGCAAATTTGGAAAACTCAGCAGTGGCCACAGGACTGGAAAAGGTCAGTTTTCATTCCAATCCCAAAGAAAAGCAATGCCAAAGAATGCTCAAACTACCACACAATTGCATTCATCTCACGTGCTAGTAAAGTAATGCTCAAAATTCTCCAAGCCAGGCTTCAGCAATACATGACATGTGAACTTCCAGATGTTCAAGCTGATTTTAGAAAAGGCAGAGGAACCAAAGATCAAATTGCCGACATCTGCTGGATCATGGAAAAAGCAAGAGAGTTCCAGAAAAACATCTATTTCTGCTTTATTGACAATGCCAAAGCCTTTGACTGTGTGGATCACAAGAAACTGTGGAAAATTCTGAAAGAGATGGGAATACCAGACCACCTGACCTGCCTCTTGAGAAACCTACATGCAGGTCAGGAAGCAACAGTTAGGACTGGACATGGACTGTTTCCATAGGAAAAGGAGTATGTCAAGGCTGTATATTGTCACCCTGCTTATTTAACTTCTATGCAGAGTACATCATGAGAAATGCTGGGCTGGAAGAAGCACAAGCTTGAAACAAGATTGCTGGGAGAAATATCAATAACCTCAGATATGCAGATGACACCATCCTTATGATAGAAAGTGAAGAGGAACTTAAAAGCCTCTTGATGACAGTGAAAGAGGAGAGTGAAAAAGTTGGCTTAAAGCTCAACATTCAGAAAACGAAGATCATGGCATCTGGTCCCATCACTTCATGGCAAATAGATGGGGAAACAGTGTCAGACTTTATTTTCGGGGGCTCCAAAATCACTGCAAATGTGCTTGCAGCCATTAAATTAAAAGATGCTTAGTCCTTGGAAGGAAAGTTATGACCAACCTAGATAGCATATTGAAAAGCAGAGACATTACTTTGCCAACAAAGGTCCGTCTACTCAAGGCTATGGTTTTTCCAGTGGTAATGTATGGATGTGAGAGTTGAACTGTAAAGAAAGCTGAGTGCTGAAGAATTGATGCTTTTGAACTGTGGTGTTGGAGAAGACTTTTGAGAGTCCCGTGGACTGCAAGGAGATCCAACCAGTCCATTCTAAAGGAGATTAGTCCTGGGTATTCATTGGAATCCAACCAGTCCATTCTGAAGGAGATCAGCCCTGAGATTTATTTGGAAGGAATGATGTTGAAGCTGAAGCTCCAATACTTTGGCCACCTCATGTGAAGAGTTGACTCATTGGAAAAGACTCTAATGATGAGAGGGATTAGGGGCAGGATGAGAAGTGGACGACAGAGGATGAGATGGCTGGATGGCATCACCGACATGATGGACAGGAGTTTGAGTGAACTCCGGGAGTTGGTGATGGACAAGGAGGCCTCACATTCTGTGATTCACAAGATTGCAAAGAGTCAGAGAAGACTGAGCAACTGAACTGAACTGAAGGATTTATGTTATTGTATTGTTTTCTGACTGTTTTGCTGATTTCTTGTTTCTTCTTTCCCTTTTTGCTATCGTACTTGGGGATTAATGATTTTCTAGTGTTATGCTTTGATTCCTTTCTTTTTTACTTTTGTGTATCTGTTGTAAGTTTGCTTTAAGATTATCATTAAATTTGCATAAAATATTCTATAAAAATAAGTCTATTTTATGCTGATAATGTCATTCTCATAGGAATACTGTGACCTTTTACTCCCAGTTTCCCATCCCCCCATATTTTGTTTTGATGTCACAATTCACCTGTTGTTGCGCTGTATTTATTAGCTAATTATTGTAACTATAGTTATTTTGAACTCTTTTGTCTTCTAACATACATATTAAAGTGATTAATACACCAGCATATGGCAGTATTGGATATTCTTGTGGTTGGTGTGGCAATAGAGTAAGCCTTGAACTTGGAACCACCAGAGTTTGCTTGTAAGGTGAAAACTTTCAAGCTAGTCTGAGGGTTTGTTCTGCCAGACCAAGTTTCTGTTGCAGAGACAGCAGACACCCTGGATCTAAGGGCAAGTGAAAGTGAGAGCTGCTCAGTGGTATCCGACTCTTTACATCCCCATGGACTATGAAGTCCATGGAATTCTCCAGGCCAGAATACTGGAGTGCATGGCCTTTCCCTTTTCCAGGTTATCTTCCCAACCCAGGGATCAAACTCAGGTCTCCCGCATTGCAGGAGAATTCTTTACCAGCTGAGCCCAGGAAGCCCCTATCCATGGAAACCAACTTAAATTTTGGATCCACAGGGGCAAGCCTGGCACTGGAACTTGGCAGTACAAGTGGATGGCCCGACACTGGGAAGGATAAAAGCTTGGATCTCTGGTAGTTGGCCTGGTTGGGCCAACCAGAAGCCTGGGTTCAAGGAACCCAGTCTGGATTGAGGAGGCCTCACAGGCATACTGTGTCCACAGGAGCACTTCCAGAGCCTAGTGCAATGGGAGTTGCCTAGAGTTACTGAAACCAGCAGGCACTGGGATCTTTCTTCTTCTTCTTTTTTTTTTTTTTTTTTCTTCTGAAGTTTGTACAGAACTATTATAATTTATTCTTCTCCCATCAAAGAATATCTATAAACTAACTTTCCATCATTAAAGATAAACATTATTGTTTGCCTACTCTTGGGTATTAATATCTAAGTTACTTGTGAAATTAAATATGTTTCTAAATATAATACTAATTCCTCCTTTAGCTTCAACTATTTCCATAATAGTAGTGCTCAGTAAAGAATATTAAAGTAATAAATATATTCTTGAAATAAATAAATACACTGTCAAGGTGCTAGTCAGTCAGTCGTGTCCTACTCTTTGCAACCCCATGGACTGTAGCTGTCAGGGTCCTCTGTCCATGGACTTCTACAGGCAAGAATACCGGAGTGGGTTGCCACTCCTTCTCCAGGGTATCTTCCCAACCCAGGGATCGAACTTGGGTCTTCCAAATTTTGGCAAATTCTTTACCATCTGAGCCACCAGGGAAGCCCCTGCAGGAAAATGAAAATCGAATATGTTGCTTCTTGAGATACCCAATGTTTTGGTCTATAGAGCAAGATCCTTTCTTCTCTATCATATATCATTTTATTTTTCACTTAATAATTTATTTGATCTTGAAATGTTCATACTAAGAAGTTCAAAGCATATACATGTTTATACATTAAAAATAATTCCAGTGCCTCCTTTATCATGTCTAGGAGCCTTACTTCCCAAAAACAAAGATTGTTGACTGTGTTTTAGATTCTTCCACACTTTTTCTATGCATAAAATTAAAAGCACCATTATTTCCAACTCACAGGAAGTTAGCTGTTTAAGATTTTCTCATTTACTTGTAACCAAGGCACTTGTTCTTAATGATAGCTAAAGGGAGAAAAAAACTTTCAAAATCTTAACTGTATTTCATTATATACTTGTATATCATGAGAGAGTAAGCCATGAAAATTCCTTAATTCTTTTACTATTGAAAATTTGACTTTAAATTATTTTTAAATATAAATTTATTTATTTTAATTGGAGGTTAATTACTTTACAATATTGTATTGGTTTTGTCATACATCAACATGTATCCACCACAGGTATACACGTGTTCCCCATCCTGAACCCCCTTCCCCCTTCCCTCTCTGTACCATCCCTCTGGGTCGTCCCAGTGCACCAGCCCCAAGCATCCAGTATCATGCATTGAACCTGGGCTGGCGACTCATTTCATATATGATATTATACATGTTTCAATGCCATTCTCCCAAATCATCCCACCCTCTCCCTCTCCCACAGAGTCCAAAAGACTGTTTTATACATCTGTGTCTCTTTTGCTGTCTTGCATTCAGGGTTTGCCAGTCTAATTTTCAACATCTGACATCCTTAATTATAGACAGTCTACCTAAGAAAAATCCCTATATTTAGAATTTGGAGTTTTACCTTCAATGTTTTGTTTTGGTAGTTGCTAACCAATTAATTTGGACCATTTATAAGAAGTCTGTATTTTAGAATTTCTTTGAGAAACTAAAGCACAGATAAAATCAAGATTTTTATTATTTTTAATTATGAAAATACATTAATGGTTATCTTAAATACTGTTAGCCTTTCAGAGCTAATCTACTTAAAAATATGCCTAACAATAATCTAAATATACTTATAAAGACATGGCCTTTCATTAATAAATAGTTGTGACTTACATCAGGTTAAATATATATATGCAATATAGCCATCACATAAGCTAAAGATTTTATAAGAAGCCAGTAATGGTCATAATCTGTTAACTTAAATGGCAATTGATTTGAAAGTTTCAAATGACAAGACAATCAATATGAAAGAAAACACACATGATCTTTGTGAATGACTATGACATTTAACTTGCAATGTCTTTTCAGGCAGAACAGGAGATCTTAATGCAAATTGTTTCTTTTTCCATTATTTGAACTTACGTTATTAGTCCCATATTATTCACTGCTAATGACTAAGATATTATATATATTTTGTCCAAAGACAATATTCAATTGTGCTAATCAAAATATAACAGTATAACTTAAAAATCCATTCATTTATTACTACTACTAAGATTATTATTTTTTAAAGCAAAGACTTGATTTTGCATTGATAATAGTACTTTTGTTTTGCAAAAGTATAAACAAGGAAGTGCAATATACTTGCAATTATTAAAAACAGTGCTTGCCTTTTTCAAGCTTCCCATAAATATTTTCCCACATATTTATTAATATATGTTTAACTTAGATACCTACTCACTGAAAGGATAGTACTAAAGTTTTAAACTACAGAGTGAAAAAATATAAATCCTAATTTAAATAAATTTAGTGAATAGGGTAAAATTGTCTTATATTAAGAAAAATGTAGATAACTGACAATATATCGAATTTCATAAATACATAAAATATATAAATGTTTAGAATATTAATCATATAAATAATATATTGCTAAGATATATTTTCAGTAATCTGAACCAATAAACAAACATGTTTTGGTCATATTTGTTATAAAATAAATGCATAATTTACCAAATTATTTAGAAAATAATATTAACAGTCTAGATAAGAAGAGTAATATGGAAAACAATAGAATATAATTAATATGGGGGATTGCCCAATATACTGGTTAAAATTGCTTCTAATGAGAAATACTAAATTAGTACCAATAAAAGTCTATAAAATAAGATTATTAAAATTATATAAAGTTCTGTCTCAAAAAAATTAATGAGAATTTAATCTGTTAACATACTTTTGAGGTGATTCCCTCTGTCTTCTTGAACAAATATATATATATATTAAACTAGTGGGTAATTAAAATAAACTTAGCTACATTATGAAATTAAAATCACTTGTTAACAAAATTTTTATCTAGATGCTATTTAGATGATAGGTTAGAATAATCTACATATTTGTCACACATATTGCAACACTGTCTCAATAATAATGATAATACAATTGTTCTATTGGTAATGATAATGCAATTTCATAGAAGTGCTTGCAAAATAAGTGTGAATATTGTATTATGGGAGAAGAAAATGGCAACCCACTCCAGTATTTTTGTCTGGAGAAATCCATGGACAGAGGAGCCTGGCATGCTTTAGTCCTTGGAGTCACAAAGAATTGAACACAATTTAGTGATCATCACTATTGTATTATTAGAATTGCTGTCATAGTTAGTTGATGAATTAGATCTAGATTAATTATTTAGTGTCAAATGTTCTTTCCTATGCATTTTCAGTGTATTAGTTTAAATGCAATGTCCATGATTTAACATTCTTATCATAATAAAAATATAGCCTTAGATTTTGGGATTCTTTTAATAGTTTGCACTTAGATATATTGTAAATATATCTAGATATATTATCTAGATAATGCAATACAAGTTTAAAAATATGGGAAAGAGAGGTACATTGTAAATATTTATGTTACACAGTTTATTGTTTTCTATTTATTCATAAGTATTAATGGTATTAAATGGCATACATAAGGTAGCCTAAGGCGATTTGTCCATATATTCAGCTATTTAAAATAATCAGTATCAAAAATTAAATTTAAATTGTTTTCTCACAAAAATTTCAAAAAATAAATAGAAAAATTGAGGAAAAAACTCAACATCAAATTTAATTAATAAAAAAAAAACTAATAGTATATCAATAGGACACAAATAATCAGATATCTAGTTCATGTAACTTAGACTTGTTATTTATAAGAATATTTAAAAATGCATTAATAATTGAATATATTGGGCCTTAGAAATAATATCAGTATGTCACAAATTAAGGAACTTTTAATACATTTAAAATAAAGATATCACTATGAATTTCCTATGATATCACATTGGATTTCCTAGTTGAAATAAACAGTGTATACCAAAAATAACCTGACTTTCTTTCAATTTTGACAGAAAAACATATCTCATTTCAGAGCTTAGGTACATACTCCTAAGTCATAATTGATTCCCAATTAGTATGACTCAGTAATGAATCAATAAAATGGGGTATTTTTCAACCTTATTGGAAGAGTTATTTCTGAACTATTTACATTTGCTTTACCTCTTAAAAAGATGATTTAACATGGCATTATAACTCTCACCAAGAAAATTACCCAAACATCCTTAAAAACATGGATTCTTATTTCTCTACTTGTAGAATATTTTGAACTCTATATACCAGACCATCATTATAAATATATGAATTCATATTTCTGATAAAGACAGATTACTATACCTATGTGCAGGTATTTTTCGGTTCCCAACAATCAGGATAACATCACAGAGCTGCTGTTGCTTCAAATAACTTTCCATTTTTCTGAATGTTTGCTCAGCATGGTGCACAGCCTGATAGAATTCTTCAGAGCTACCAGAGTCCATATCACTTTGAGGTGTCAGCAAATGGCTAGTTTCTGAGAGTCTGAAAACCACACACAAAAAGCACAAAAAGATGGGGTTTATAAAGTGCCACCAATTGTTCAGAACTACATACAAAGTTTAGTTTTAAATTTAAGCTTCCTCCTTATGTCCATTATTATTATGTCAGAAAAATGCATTTGGGGTTAAATGATTTGTTTTAAGAAGCAATAAATGAATTGTAAATTTTTCTCACTTTAAAGAAATTTAAAAGATAGGTTTTCTGTATTTGTTAGGAAATAATAAACTTGAAAACAGTGAGAAATGGTAAATGACAAACATAACCTCCCTAAAATGAATTACTATTTAAATGTTAATTTAATCAATTTGACATTGAGTTTGACCATTTAATTATATGTTTCTAAATTACTATTCTTGTGAGGTTTTAATAAATGTTTTATATAAGTAAGTGATTTTTACTGCAATAAATTATATAATGTCATTTGCAAAAGACTGACAAAAATTTGAAAGTCGATTGTTGACTCATATTCTGTACCCAACCGATTAAACAAAAACATATGTATATTAATTATGTAAAAAACTCAGTTCGGTCGCTCAGTCATGTCTGACTCTTTGTGACCCCATGGACCACAAGCACGCCAGGGCTTCCTGTCCATCACCGACTCCGGGAGTTTACCTATACTCATGTCCAATGAGTCTGTGATGCTATCCAACCATCTCATCCTCTGTCATCCCCTTCTCCTCCTGCCCTCAGGCTTTTCCAGGATCAGAGTCTTTTCCAATGTCAGCTCTCTGCATCAAGTGGCCAAAGTATTGGAGTTTCAACTTCAACATCAATCCTCCAAATGAACACCCAGGACTGATCTCCTTTAGGATGGACTGGTTGGATCTCCTTGCAGTACAAGGGACTCTCCAGAGTCTTCTCCAGCACCACAGTTCAAAAGCATCAATTCTTCAGTGCCCAGCTTTCTTTATAGTCCAACTCTCACATCCATACATGACTACTGGAAAAACCATAGCCTTGACTAGATGGACCTTTGTTAGTAAAGTAATGTTTCTGCTTTTTAATATGCTGTATAGGTTGTTCATAACTTTCCTTCCAAGGAATAACCCATCTTTTAATTTCATGGCTGTAGTCACCCATCTGCAGTGATTTTGGAGCCCTAAAAATAAAGTCAGCCACTGTTTCCACTGTTTCCTCATCTATTTTCCATGAAGTGATGGGACCGGATGCCATGATCTTCATTTTCTGAATGTTGAGCTTTAATCCAACTTTTTCACTCTTCTCTTTCAGTTTCTTCAAGTGGCTCTTTAGTTCTTCTTCACTTTCTGCCATAAAGGTGGTGTCATCTTCATATTTGAGGTTATTGATATTCTTCCCAGTTGTCTTGATTCCAGCTTGTGCTTCTTCAAGTTTTAGGATTTCATAAAATCCATGATACTTAATTTTAGCTCTTATATCTAATATTATTATAGGCTGTTTCATAATAAAGACATTAAGATACATATTTTATATATAGAAAACTCTCAATATACATGCATGATAGGACTAGCAGACTCAATTATGTGCTCTGATAATAAATTCTTAAAAAAATAAAAAATGAAATTGTATTAGATGCATAACATTAATAAGGAAATAAATGACATATTTCAAGATAGAAAGTAACATGGAGTATTTTATTTCCATTTACAATGCAATAACTTGCTACTAACTAAACCCCTCACCAGGAACACCAGAAGAAAGTTGCATAAAATGTCAAAATAACTACTGGAATATACTTACAGCTTCAAAGGCAGCTAGGATCTGAAAGAATAAGATCCTAGAATAAAAGTAAACTCCTGAAAGTCAGCTCAAAATTACACGCAATGTTTTCTTTCCTCCTCAAGGTTTCTACCAACTATAAGCAAGTAGGAGTCTGAGAACCTAAAAAGCTAATAACGTGGGAACTAAGCAGAACTTCTGCTGATACCATATGGCTTGGTGGAAGAATGGATATTGTTCTCAAAAGCAGTCAGAACTGGAGAGCAAATGTGGGACCATAAAGCAGGAAAGTTCACGTATGGCCACTGTTGTGTGCCACTTTTCCCTTAGTGGTTATTTGCTGATTCCTAAATGTGCTTGTCAAGGCTATGACTTTTCCGGTAGTCATTTATCTATGTGAGAGTTGGACTATAAAGAAAGTTGGCGCCAAAGAATTGATGCTTTTGAATTGTGGTGTTTTAGAAGACTCTTGAGAGTCCGTTGGACTGCAAGGAGATCCAACAGTCCACTCTAAAGGAGATCGGTCCTGAGTGTTCATTGGAAGGACTGATGCTAAAGCTGAAACTCCAATACTTTGGCCACCTCATGCAAAGAATTGACTCATTGGAAAAGACTGATGCTGGGAGGGACTGGGGGCAGGAGGAGAAAGAGAAGACAGAGGATGAGATGGCTGGATGGCATCACCGACTCAATGGACATGAGTTTTGAGTGAACTCCGGGAGTTGGTGACGGACAGGGAGGCCTGACGTGCTGCGATTCATGGGGTCGCAGAGTCAGACACGACTGAACGACTGAACTGAACTGAACTGAAATGTGCTAGGTGAGTAAAAAATAGTTATAGTATGTTTAGAATTTAAATGGAGCTTGAAAGATAACAATTTGAATTTAAGGGCAAACAAAAACAGGGAACTTTGACAAATTAATGGACTCTCAACTGAACTTCTGAAGAACTATCCTAGAAGTCAGAGAAACTGGAAATAGACAAGATGATACAAAGGCTGAAACCTAGATATGAATCAATGAAATCTCCAGTTGAATTAAGTTGATTTTCTAATGTAAATGCCAACAAGCAGTCAAAATAAATTATCACTAGAAAGAGATAACCTTATTTAGATTCTTTGATTTCTTGTGTATGTGCATACAACACTTGCCATTAAAGAAAAGTAGCAAACTTATAAAAAAGTTACAGGGAGAAAAACAAACATTAGAAACAGGCCACCAGATACTACAGATATCTTTAGATGGATGGATCACAGCTAGGTATTTAGTAGATGTGAAAATAATTATCATTAATATTAATATTCTTTAATATACCAATGATTTGAAAACATAAGTAGAAAATATTTAAACTAAAATAAAAAGACTGTCACCAGAGAATGGAAAAAGAGATCATGTCTTCCAACTATTTTAATGAGGCAAATATAACTTTGATACAAAATCTAAAACAATGATAAAGGGAAGGAAAATTAATGGTCATTGTCTCTCTTAAAGATATATACATAAATTGTAAGAAAATATTAGCAACCAAATATAGAAAAGTATGTGAAAGAGAATAAAAAAATTAAAATATCAAATATATGGTTGGTAATGCATCAAAACTAGGTTGGACTTAAAGAAAAACTTTTAATTATATAAACCACTCCATTCATTCATATAGCAAATATCAAATTTTGTTGAATCCTTTTCACCTTGAAATTAAAAACAAAATCTACAAGTACTACTTCTATTCAACATTTTTCTATAACGCCTTGCCAGTGTAATGTAAGCAAATTAAAAAAAAAAAAAAGCCATTAGAGTTAGATAAGAAAAAACACATTTGGTATTATTTCCAGAAGATGTTTTTGTATACATCAAACACCCAAAGAATATACAGACAAGCTTATGAATCTAAATCCATTAAAATGATGTGTATTCACTGTTATCTATAATATTTTCCTTTGTCACATGGTTATTTTTATCAGAATTTGCATGTTTTCTTTTAAATATTTAAAATATTTAATAGCAATAATGAATATTTAAAATAGTTAATAGAAAAATTGTTATAGTATTTGTCTTCTTTTCACAAGTTTGCAAATTACAACCCCAGAATATGGTATTTTCCAGCATATATTTTAGAAATTCAGGCTTAGGCATATGTGACAAGAATAACAAAATTATTTCAGACATCAACACACTGAAAAGAAAAGTCTCAAAATTCCCTGAACGATACATCTTAAAATCAAGAATGAACATATTATTGACTCTCATTTAACTAAGGAGAATAGAGTCAGAACTGTAAGTTGCCAATTAGATCAAGAATGCCCCTTTAAGATCCTGATATTTCAGGCCGATACTGATAATGACATGAAAAATGTCTAAAAGTCAAGATATTAGAGACAGCTCTGCAGAATGGCTCCAGATAGGTTTCCAGGAAGTTTGGGATAAATTCAGATCATTATATTATCTTTCTACAAGTTAAATAATGTACTAGGGAAGAAAGTTTTACACCTGATTAAGAATTTCATAGCTTGGGAAATGTTATTGGGAAAATGATCTAGCATATTTTATTTTCAAGTCACTCAAGTTGTGATGGATGCAATAGTAGAGGAGATAGGAAAAAATATAATTTATTTTACTTTCAGTTTTAGAGGTTGGTGAAACCACAGACATAAAATGAAACAGGGCATACATAGAGTTTGACAAGATCTAGGCAAAATAAAAAAGCTAATTACTGTCAAGGTAGTCTTTTTTCTTTTTTTTTAACATAACCTAGGTACATTAGCAAATGATTATGACAGGAACTTGAGCCTTTTCTGAAGAATTTGAAAATACTTTGAGAATAAGTCTTAAAAGAACAGAGTTAGAAACTAGCCTCAAAAATTATTTTTTCAGAGTTCATCACTGCAGATGGTGATTGCAGCCATTAAATTAAAAGATGCTTACTCCTTGGAAAGAAAGTTCTGACCAACCTAGATAGCATATTAAAAAGCAGAGGCATTATTTTGCCAACAAAGGTCCATCTAGTCAAGTCTATGGTTTTTTCAGTGGTCATGTATGGATGTGAGAGTTAGACTGTGAAGAAAGCTGAGCGCCAAAGAATTGATGCCTTTGAACTGTGGTGTTGGAGAAGACTCTTGAGAGTTCCTTGGACTGCAAGGAGATCCAATCAGTCCATTCTAAAGGAGATCAGTCCTGGATGTTTATTGGAGGAACTGATAAAGCTGAAACTCCAATACTTTGGCCACCTCATGCAAAGAGTTGACTCATTGGAAAAGACCTTGATGTTGGGAGAGATTGGGAGCAGGAGGAGAAGGGGATGATAGAGGATGAGATGGCTGGATGGCATCACTGACTCGATGGACGTGAATTTAAGTAAACTCCAAGAGTTGGTGATGGACAGGGAGGCCTGGAGTGCTGCAATCATGGGGTCGCAAAGAGTCGGACACAACTGAGCGACTGAACTGAATTGAACTGATATTCATTCCTAGATTTCTGTCCTAAAATTTCTAAGTTTTGTTTTTTCATGTTATATATGAAAACAATTCACTTTTCCTGAAAAGAAGTTGAATTGTGAGAGAAACAGTTATGTTGGTTTGATGCTATTTTCTCCTTATAAAGTCACTGTCACAGTTCTTACACATTGCCTCTTAAATCATTTCCTGATCTCAGACTTGAGAAAGGCTTGTTCTTAAATTTTGGCTCAAGATATAAAAAGCAGTTTCAGGATGCTTATTAATTTTAAAAGTTCATTGTATAATTAAGACTTATTATATACCTAGGCTTATTATTTTAATAAATGTAATCTTAAAATTTTAAGGTATAACTGTCATATCTTTACAATGTTTTCTATATCTAAAATGCCAGAAAAATCTAACATTGGATTATTGAATTTTATGTCTTCTAACTAAATAAACTTTATAGTCTCTTTCTAATCTGAAAGTCTAACAGCTGTTGTGATATGACATAGTAATTTTTATCTTTATTGTTATTTATCCATTTATTTTATTCTTATTTATCCAATAATATAAAGCCTTTAGCATATGGGATCTAGTTTCCTGACCAGGGGTCAAATCTGGGCCCTCTGCATTGGGAGAGCAGAGTATTATCCACAGAACCATCAGGGAAGTCCCTAAAGCCTCTAATTTTAAGAAACACCATTTTAGAAGTCTAATATTACTTCTTCCCATTAAAATTTAAACATATTTAAGATTTCCAGAACCTGAAGTATTAAAACAATAAAAAGAAGAAAAATTATTTTTGACGTTCTGAAAAGAACTATGTTATTAAACAGTGGTGGCTACAGGACTGGAAAAGCTGTTTTCATTCCAATCCCAAAGAAGGGCAATGCCAAAGAATATTCAAACTACCACACAATTACACTCATTTCACATGCTAAGAAAGTAATACTCAAAATTCTCCAAGATAGGCTTCAACAGTACGTGAACTGAGAACTTCCAGATATACAAGCTGGATTTAGGAAAGGCAGAGGAACTAGAGATAAAATTGCCAACATCTGTTGTATCATAGAAAAACAAGGGAATTCCAGGAAAAAAAAAATAAACAAAAAACTACCTCTGCTTCATAGACTACACTAAAGCCTTTGACTCTCTCTCTCTCTCTCTCTCTTCTCTGTCTCTGTGTGTGTGTGTGTGTGTGTGTTAGTTGCTCAGTCATGTCCAAATCTTTGAGATCCCATGGACTGTAGCCCACTAGGTTCCTCTGTCCATGGTATTCTCCAGGTAAGGATACTGAAATGGGTTTCCATTTCCTCCTCCAGTTTGACTTTGTGGACCACAACAAACTGGAAAATTCTTAAAGAGATGGGAGTATCAGACCACCTTACCTGCCTCCCGAGAAACCTGTGTGTAGGTCAAGAAGCAAAAATTTGAACCAGACATGGAAAAATAAACTGACTCAAAATGCAAAAAGGAGTACATCAAGACTGTATATTGTCACCATCCTTATTTAACTTACATGCAGAGTACATCAGGCAAAATGCTGGGCTGGATGAATCACAAGATGGAATTAAGATTGCCAGGAGAAAAATCAATAATCTCAGATATACAGATGATGCCACCCTTATGGCAGAAGGCAAAGGGGAACTAAAGAGCCT
Organism: Aepyceros melampus; assembly: GCA_006408695.1. Taxonomy (NCBI): domain Eukaryota; kingdom Metazoa; phylum Chordata; class Mammalia; order Artiodactyla; family Bovidae; genus Aepyceros; species Aepyceros melampus. The sequence continues at coordinate 127,938 of SJXQ01003976.1, read as the reverse complement.
CTTGATGAAAGTGAAAGAGGATAGTTAAAAAGCTGGCTTAAAACTCATCATGCAAAAGACTAAGATCATGGCATCTGGTCCCATCACTTCATGGCATAAAATTAATCTGGCCACAACAGGGAGTTTTTGAAATTCCAAAACTGGTCTTTTTGTGTATATAATTAGAAGCTAAAAGGTATGAAATGAAGCAAATAGAAAGAGAAGCCTATTTCAATTGATTTACTGAAGTCTCCCAATGAACTCATGAAACCCAAAATGTCTGTGAATCAAACGTTACTTCACATTCAGATACTGTTTCTAAGTTCCTTCCTACAAATAAAAATCTGTGCCTCATTCCTTGGATTTGATCCCTGGCATGGGAAGATCATCTGGAGAAGGAAATGGCAACCCACTTCAGTGTCTGGGAAATTTTTGTCTGGGAAATCCCATGGACAGAAGATGTGGCGGGCTATATTCCATGGGGTGACAGAGGATAAAATAGTTGGATAGCACTGACTTAACAGACCTGAGTAAAGGACAGTAAAGGACACAGAAGCCTGGTGTGCTGTAGTCGACGGGGTTGCAAAGAGTCAGACACGTCTTAGTGACTAGAGAACAACAGACCCTAGTAAATATTTGCCTCCCTTGAGGCAAAACCTTCTCAGACCTGAAGCCCTAGAAAAAAATGTGTCCCCTTGCCAAGGCAAACCCCTAAAGGGGCCTCATAATCCCATGACCAAGTCCCTGTAACACATCAGTCCTTCCCATACACAAACTTCACAATGCAGGCAGTCATTTCATTCAAGATCTTTGAGCCATAAACAATATAGTCATACCACATCTCCCTGTGGTCCCCATCCCTCATACTATTCTCAAGTTAATCCTTCCAAACATGTAGTTTTTTATGTGTGTGTTTGATCAATCATGTCTGACCCTTCGCAACCCCATGGACTGTAGTTCTCCAGGCTCCTCAGTCCATGAAATTTTCCAAGAATACTGAAGTGGGTTGCCATGCCCTCCTCCAGGGGATCTTCTCAACTCAGGGATTGAACCCCAGTCTCCCACATTTCAGGCAGATTCTTTACCATTTGAGCCACCAGGGAAGTCCACAGCTTTTAACAGTTAGAGATTTATGTAGTGCTTTCTTCAGTGTTTCTATACATCCAGATAGTCATTACCTGTTTACCTTTATGTGGGTAAGATGTCAATTTACTTTATGTCTCAGAGCATCATGGAAAGCTCTACTTATTTTTCACAGATATTGAACTAAGATTTGGCCCATGTATATTTTGCTCATGACTCCGCTTCATATGTTGACAAACATTTGCTATGTTCTCCCATTGAAGAAGCAAGCCTCGGGGACAACCTACACCTCCTCACGCACTAGCATACTAAGGACATGAGGTCTTAAGGGATAAACTCAAATTTGTCCAAACTCAAGTAATATACTGGGCTTTGTTAGGGGCCAAAGAGCTATCTCGCAGCACTCAAGAAACCATACTGAGGATACTGATAAAAAATATTTGGGGAAAACAATACTTTTGGAAACCTCCTACAACAGCAGCAAAACATGTCAGAGGTGTCAGATCTGACCTAGGTATAACTTAGGAAAGCTTATTCATACTCCTCAAGACGACTTTCTTTGAGTCCACGTCCCTTTGCTATCTGCCAACTGTATTTTATCCAGCTGTCTTCCTCTCAAGGATACAAATATATTCAGGGGAGAATTTGCACAAATTCCCAGTGCATGGAAGCCTTTTTTTGCAGATGTGTCACTTGGCAGTGGGTTAGAAATATGGTTGGAAAAGATTATTCTTACTTAGGAAATTCCCTTGGAATTACATAGTGTCAAAGGTAGCCATTTCACCGGACAGATTTCAAATGTTGTTTGTGAAATCTGGCATATTATACAGCATTTCCATTGTGCCTATTAGTCTCAATTTTCTGATCTAGTAGAAAGAATCAGTGTCATTATCAAAACTCAATTGGTAAAACTCTGAGGCTTTCAATCTGTTTTTTTTTTTTTTTTTGGCCTCAATTCCTATCCATTGTTCTATTAAATGTAAAATCTACACATTTTGGAAAACAAATAGTCACCCTTAGAAATAAATACTAGAAATCTATGAGTTTTAGCTCAAGATTAGATGAGCTCCTTCTAGTCAAGGGATATTTTTTATATTACTGTTAAATTCTCATTAAGCCTGTAAAGCAAAATGAGTACCTGATTGAAAAATCTTTACACAGTGAGTTCCCAGGAGACAATATAAAGTACCACAATTAACAGCCAGGGGACTATGTTTATTGGAAAAGATAGCTTGCAAAGGATGCCTTATAGCTTAGATGGAAGAGATCCTATCAGGTACTTCCAAACAAACTTTATGATACTAAATATAAAAGTATTACCTCTTAGAATCATATTTCCCCTTTAAAAAAAAGGCTTCCCTACCTGAGTGGGACTCTGAAATACCTGGAGACCTAGAACTGAAACTGATTCTAATGTGAAGCTATGGTATGTGATGCAGACAACTCTTCCAAGACTCTGGACCAGGCCAGTAGTCAGCATGGTCCCTGATTAAATCTGATTAAATCTCTCTCATTACCTTTGTTCTAATTGCTGTCATCAGGGAATTGCTATATCTTCTTCATTATGTAATATCTGATGATGCATCAGCTTTCCACTCTTTCTTCTTACTTTCCTTCTTATAGGCAAAATTTTCAATGAGTGAAAACTTTTGTAATGAATTTATGCCTGGAATGAAAGTTTAGAAGACATGACTCTAGTCCTTTGATTTTAACTATGAAAGACCAAATTTTTAAAATTTTGGGACTCCTCAGTGTAACTAGGGATTTATTAATGTTCTTTGCCCTACATAGAGTGAGCATCCTTCATTAATGGTAAGTCTATGAAAACCATAGACCTTGTCTTAACTCTACTGAGAGTAAATCTCTGGCTTCAGTTCTTGGTCACTTAATTAATCTGTTTGGCTTAAAATTCTTTCACTAACCAGGGCCGGGAGCCATCCTGAGTTCAGTTCAGACACTCAGTCATGTCTGACTCTGTGAACCCATGGACTGTATCCTGCCAGGCTCCTCTGTCCATGGGATTCTCCAGGCAAGATTACTGGAGTGGGTTGCCATTTCCTTCTCTAGTATTATCATTATTTCTCTCAAAATCTATCCAGACCCCATATGCTTGGGAAAATAATGCCATCATCTACATTTCCCAAAGTCTAGCCACTGGAGGAAATCTGACAGTTGGATCTCGATCAATGCTCCAGATTACTGATTGAATACTGGGATCCTTTTGCCTTGGCTATCTTCGATCTTTCTATCACCCCTCTACTATGTCTTATTCAGAATTCATCTACTGTCCCAGAATATTCTACTAATTTGCTGTGCTGCCTTTTCTTCTTTGTCAAAAGAACCAGATAATACCTAGCAGCCCCCAACAGTTTTCTAGAAATGTTTCTTCCAACACGACCTGGCAATTACCTGGAAACACTGGATTCAACTTCCAAACACCTACCTTACCTCACTGAATAGTGATAAAATATATTGTTATGATAAGCCTTTTGTATTCCAACAAACAAGGCTTCTAGGCTACTTAAGTATTAACAGACCATGATTTAATTTCACCTTTAACACCTCCTTTCCCTATGTTCTACCTGGTGGCTCAGAGGTTAAAGTGTCTGCCTGCAATGCGGGAGACCTGGGTTTGATCCCTGGATCAGGAAGATCCCCTGGAGAAGGAAATGGAAACCCACTCCAGTATTCTTGCCTGGAGAATCCCATGGAAGGATGAGCCTGGTGGGCTACAGTCCACGGGGTCGCAAAGAGTCGGACACGACTGAGTGACTTCATTTTCCCTGTGCTCCACCTAGCTGTGTCTTTATTTGTAATTGGAAGATTGCCCCCAAGGGATGTCCTCCAGTGGTATATTATTCTGGTTCCCTCCAGAATTTGTGATCTCACTTTGAAATTATAAGACCGATGTGAGCTGTCTTTTTGCCTCTTCATGATTTGTGGTCCTGTCAGCAACTTCTTGAATTACTCCAGCCATAGCTGTTCCTTTCTACTTCCTTTCCCAACCGTGTCTTGAAGGTATTGTCTGTGCCCTTTATCTTAATCCCTGACTTCCTGAATGTTCCTCAATCCACTGAAATCCTACTTCTCCAACCACCCAAATGATGAAACTGCTTTTGTCAAGGACATTACTGTCTTTTCTTCTGGCATTATTATTGTTAATTTCTTAATGGTGGAAAGCTGACCAACATGCAATTCTGTCCCTGTGCTAAACAATTCAGACCTAACCATCATTTACTTTCCCACTTTCAAACACACCTGATACCAAGCATATATTTTTCCAAACAATATATGGATTAGGCAAAAATAACAGCTCTTGGAATAGGACACAGTTACATTTGGAAGATTAAACTGCAGAAAAGAGTTTGCCTGCTATGAAGGAGATCTTGGTTCAGTCCCTGAGCTGATAAGATGTCTTGGAGAGGGGAATGGCTATCCACTCCAGTATTCTGACCTGGAGAATTCCAGGACTGGAGAAAATTATGGTGGGCTACAATCCATGAGGTCACAAAAAGTCAGAAAACATTGTTGAGTAACTAACACAACACTAACTTTAAAAAAGTTAACCCCTCCAAATTACCCATCTCTTTTCCCTTTAAGATGCTACCTACATGCCAATCCAAAACTATTACATCATAAATTCTGCACACTGCCAAGCAGCTCTCAGTGTTTATTGCCTCTTTGGTTCAAATAACAAATCACACACTATAAGTACCTATCTGATCTGATACTTCAACTTTTAATACTCTTCAGCTCAATCTTTAATTCTAGGAATACTAATTCTACTTCCTGCTATGTATTAGATTTCTTTCTTCTAAAGCTTTCACACACAAATTTTTTCTTTACCTGAAGCTTGCATAAAACATTGAAATTCTCATGAATAACTTTACTCCTTCAGAGATCAGTTTAAATATAAATTCTTTCCAAAAGATATATTTTAATCTTCATAGCTTATGAGGTTGCAGTTTACTCTGATATGCTAACTACCTAGTATGATTTAAATACACCTCTGGCATATAGATATTTTAGGAGTTCATTAACTATTTGTGAAATAAATCAGCTACTTTATGTTTATTTGTTTCATAGAATGAAAGAATATATTTTTGGTAAAAGCATCTATATCTCAAAAGCCAACAGAAGTGCCATTGTTAAATGTTTGAGTGAATTGCTATTGCTAAATTTTCAATAGCTCCAAGTTCAGTAGAAAAAAAGAAAAAAAAAATTTGCAACTAGTAATATACTCCCGTGTATTCTCTCATAGTGCATTTACATATGCTGTGAAAATACTAAAGAGTAAACTAAATATAATGTAGTAAGTACTTTAAAAATAATCTAAACAGGTAGTTTGATATATTTATTTCAAACAAGAAACCCTGACAAAGACTGCTGCTGCTGCTGCTGCTGCTGCTAAGTCGCATCAGTCGTGTCCGACTCTGTGCTACCCCATAGACGGCAGCCCACCAGGCTCCCCTGTCCCTGGGATTCTATCAGAACACTGGAGTGGGTTGCCATTTCCTTCTCCAATGCATGGAAGTGAAAAGTGAAAGTGAAATCGCTCAGTAATGTCCGACTCTTCGCGATCTCATGGACTGCAACCCACCAGGCTCCTCCGTTCATGGGATTCTCCAGGCAAGAGTACTGGAGTGGGGTGCCATTGCCTTCTCCGTGACAAAGACTAGATCTCAACATTATTGGACTTCCCAGGTGGCACTAGTGGTAAAGAACATGCCTACCAAAGCAAGAGATATAAGAGACACAGGTTTGATCCCTGAGTCAGGAAGATCCCTTGGAAAAGGGCATAGCAACTCACCCCAGTATTCTTGCCTGGAGAATTCCCATACACAGAGGTGCCTGGTGGGCTGCAGTCCACAGGGTTGTGGAGACATGGACATGGCTGAGCCAACTGAGAATGCATGCATAACATTTTAATGTCAATGATTAAGTGTAGAACTAAAATGGCAAGATAAATTTGCAAGAAATGTTTTGTTTATCTTGAGAAATTAGTTAGCTGTGGTCTTGTGAGAATAATTTCAAAAACATCTCTAAAACAAGATTAAAAAAATTACTCATGTATAGTTCTTGGGGAAGGCCTGTAATTAGTAAAAGATTATTTTACTTAAATGACAAAATAATCATTTTAGATCTGCAAATTTAGTATACACTGAAGAAAATGTGCATTGCTTTAGATTATGTTTTCATTAAGATAATTAATTTAACTTAAAATTTTTTTCATGAAAATTTAAAAGTTTGTTATATTCTTCCTTTGTTGCATTTCTTAAATATTTTATATAAAGCACATTTATTTCAATTTTAAAACTATAAATATATTATTACAAATAATTTCAAAGTTCAGAAATTGATAAAACCTTCTCAGATGGTAAAATCAAATATTGCACATATATTTAACCCCAGAAGGCCTCCACTTAGAGTTATTGTTTTGTTATTTTGAAAAAGAAAAGGGAAAACATTTAAATAAATTCATTTTTAAAAATCAACTTTGTATTTTAATACAGAGATTGAAACATCATCTTCATATATTGGTATAGAAGAGTAAATTAATGATAAAAATAAATGTCTGGTTATTTTAAACACACTAATTTTAAAATCTTTCAATTATCCCCAGGAGAGGGGCTCAGATGCAGGAAATATAATGGATAAAGTTCAAGCACCATCTGCTACTATTTAGAAACAAGAAAAAAAGTGAATATAGTCATTAATGTTTCTTCTGGATAAACTGTCTCTTATAAGATAATTATAATAGAATTTTAAGTAAGGATTCTTATCAGAAGTGTTGAAACACACACACACACAAGCACACCACACACATTGGTAAGATAGAAAAAAAAAACAATAATTTAGGACTCAGAGAAAAGTGAATATGTGTGTGTGTGTGTGTGTGTGTGTGTGTCTATGAATTCTGAATCTTTATTTGTCTGTAAATTGAATTACCATTAATAAACTTTCTCATAGATGTTTGTGTAAATAAATGTCTATATATAAATTTGCTTAGTCACTTAAGCTCTTATGCATATTTCCAAAAAAAAAAAAAAATCCAAATGTGGAAATGTGACCAGTAGTATTTGTGAAATTGAAAGAGTATTTTTGTGAATTAGATGCATATCAGTACAGTGCAGTAGGTTGCTTGAAAATCATACCTACTTTAAACAATAAATAGATATATAAAACAAAAACAAAACAAATAATAAATTTGTGGTTTACTTGTTTTAAATTTTTAAATGCCTAGTTCATGCATATATATATATATATATGTATGTATAATATATTTAAAAATATATTTTAGATGTGTGAAATCAGAAGAAGTGAAATGACATATTTTAAAGAACATTAAATTCAGTATAAGGAAAAGCGTACTTCAGGCGATGATCTAATGGTTGATAAGTAAATCACATTTAGATTCTGAAAATTCTCAGCACTCAAGAAGGAAAAATCCAAGAAGATAATTTAGAGAGAAAGATTCATGCAATATGAAATGGTATAAATTCTGAAAGTGCTCTTAATATGAAATGCAGTTGAAATTGACATGAATAATAAAATAGTTCAAGGTCTGCCTTGAGAAGATATATCACACACTAAAATTATTACAATAAGATGCTAATTTGTATAGACAGGGATCTGAGAAACATTAATAGTAAAAGATTCCAAAAGTTGACCTGTATAAAATGAATTTATGTGGCTTCAGAGGATTCAGAAGAGTGGTTGCAACATCAGTTATGGGCTAAAAGAAGTCTGAAGTAACAGAAATTCGAGAATCTGTAATGTCAACATTTCTGTCATACTAAAGAAGAAGGAAAAATACTTATGTACATATAATTCTGTATTATTTTATCTTATTTATATCATCCACTGTGTTTATGAGTACATGTATGCCACTTTACTTCAGTTGTGTCTGACTCTTTGCAACCATATGGAGCCCACCAGTTTCCTCTGTCCATGGGATTCTCCAGGAAAGAATACTGGAGTTGGTTACCATGCCCTCTTCTAGGGGATCTTCCTGACCCAGGGATTGAATCTGCATCTCTTAGGCCTCCTGCATTGGGAGTCAGGTTCTTTACCACTAGCACCACCTGGGAAGCCCAGGTAGCATACTTTGTATGGATTTATATATGGAATGATACATATATGAGATCCATTATGGTCAACTTATTTAACCATAACTATTGTATGTTCTAGTGAATATTCTTTCACCATCAAGAAATTTACTGGCACAGGGATCAACAGCATGCTTTTAAAGCTCTCTGGAATGGAAACTATAGATTCTGATGATACAAATTGCAGTCAATGACAGTACCTACGAATACAACAAAATATGGTTATTTTGTCTTTATCCAATTGTCCAATCAAGCTTGCCACCTGTTTTGGTAAATACAGTTTTATTGGAACTAGCCATACCTGTTAGATTATGTGTTCTCTACAGCTACTCTCTTGCCACAGCAGCAAATCAATTAGTTGCTACAGAGACCATATACCCCACGGAGCCAAAAATTTTTACTATCTGGTCTTTTATTAAAAAAAAAAAAGTTGACTAGTGATCAACTGGGTGGGGTGGGGGGTGGTTATATATATATATATATATATATATATGAATGTACTTGTGTGAAATGGATAGTCCATCCACCAAATTTTTACTTGGTCTATTTAATCAGGAGAAAAAAAAAGTGATTTATTTTGTGAAAAATCTGAGTTCAATTATCATGGCAGGATTTTTATGTTTTCTCCCTAAGTTATGAGAAAGTCAATTCCTAGGCAGATTGATAAGAAGTCCGGGGTTCCTGAGGAGAAAGAGGTCTGGGGCTCTTGAAGATGCAAAAGCGGTCTGGAATTCTCTCCCAAGGAGGAGGAAAGGACAAATGTTTTCTTGTCTACATTCCTTAGTCTTAAATCATATAAAGCATTTTTTTTTTCTTTAAGCCCAGAGCTGATGATTATACAAGGAAACAACTCAGTTTAACCTCTGTAATAAGGATTATATAACAACAATGTATCCTGCCTGAGGACAGTTTCTGTTTCTTGAAAACCTGACTAATCCTGTTATCTTAAAATGTATATTATGGGAGTGGTCTGGTAAAATCTTTCTATTGTTAGTTAAAATCCTGTTATCTTAAAAATGGCTTCCCTGGTGGCTCAGAAAGTAAAGCATCTGCCTGCAATACCAGAGACTTGGGTTCGATTCCCTGGGTCTGGAAGATCCTCTGGAGAAGGAAATGGCAACCCACTCTAGTACCCTTGCCTGGAAAATCCCATTGATGGAGGAACATAGTAGGTTATACTCCATGGGGTCACAAAGAGTCAGACACGACTGAGTGAGTTCACTTTCAAATTTATCTTAAAATGTACATTGTGGGGGTGAGCCTAGTAAGATCTTTACCACCTTGAGACATTCTTTTGATTTATTGTAATAATCAATTAAAAAAGCATATAACTCCTTTTCGAAGACTAGCAAAGGTAGGGGCACTCTTCGTCCCCTTTCTTATGCCTATCTCAGAAGCTTTCTCTGTCCTTTTTTATACTTTAATAAAACTCTGCTACACTAAAACTCTTGAGTGATCAAGCCAAGCCCCTGGTCCTGAAGCTAAATCTTCTTCAGAGATCACAAATCCAACATCGTTCACCATAAGCTATCATCTTGGGGGCTTGTCTGGGATATTTAGGACAAGATAAGAATACTCTATGTGTTCAGAGAGCAATAGCCTCTCTGTTTTCTCAGTATACACATTTTCTGTTTTACTTTACTAACTCTTCCGTGTGCCTGTGTGAATGAATGACACACTCTGCATGAAGCAAGCAATGATCCCTGCTGTGCAGTTCTGCAGTGCCTCATGGTAATGACTGAAGGTAGCCCCTAAAAGGGAAGCCTTGTCAGGGTTTAAACCAACCTGTCAGTGCCAAGAGACACCCAAGGTCCCTGTGAGGGGAGCAACCAGAAATGGGCTAGCATGTGGGCCAAACTTTCCTATCTTCATCAGCTTTTCCTGGTCTCTTTGACCATTTCATAATTATGTGGAGAATTAGAACTACTAACCTAATCTGTCAGATCATAGACTTTCAAGGGGCTTGTGATTCATGCCATTAACTATGTACTAGACCCCAAGCTTAGTACAAATTTTCTAGGATCATGTTTAATAACTAAGTGGAACTAGTGAGTCCTTGTCATAGCTGTGCCTCCAAACTATATGAAAGGGCTGCTAGCGGGTGTGACGTGTTTAAGAACATAGGGCAAGAATCCCAGTTTGGGAGTACAGTGGGCTTCTTCCTTGGGTAGTACTAGCTCTTAGAAGACTAGATAAAACTCTCCAGTGTTTTACTGATGTGGCAATGACTCATCACTTCTACTGCAGTCAAGACTGTACTCAGGAATGTCAATGGACACATGGAAAACTGATGCTTTCCCTAGTAGTACTAGCTTGGGAAACTTTCTGGAAAACTACTCTGGCAAATTAAACAAAGGTCGTGGTGGTATGGAACTAAAAATCAATTTGGGATGCCATCAGGTGTACTCCTGGTGCATCTCCATTCCTCCTTGGTGATAGAACCAAGAGGAACGAGTAAGGCACCTGCGTCAGTAAGGAACAGACTAAGTCTGACCATGGAAGGAAAGCTTCAGTGGAAATTCTGTCTACATCTTCATCTAGAGCAATGAGGGACGCCTCTGATAGAAAGAAGTCATGGCTGTCGATGCCGAATTTTTCTCTCTTACAGATGTGAGCTAGCAGTTCCAGAACCACTCCTTTAAAGTGTGTTTCAAAACTGTGACAAGGTTTGATCCCCAAAATTTAAAAAAGACACATCTGATCTTTGTGATACTGAATAGCCATAGTATCTTTTGGAAGGTGGGGAATGCTGGCCTGTTGAAGGGTCTCTTAAGGGTTTCTTAATCATGATACTGTTTTACAACTAGACTCATTCTATAGAAGACAAGGGAAATGGGTAGAAGTGGCCACGTGTTGCTCTTTATCTCTCTGTGAGACATGCCAGACTTATGCCCTAAAGGTGCATACTTCCATGTGAAACCTCCAGCTCTCTCCTATCCTCTTACTTTGCCCCTGTATCTGTGGCTCCCAACTGAACAGGCTGAGAATCAGGGCACCCTTCTAGGAGGGGTTTTTCAGTCTTTGTAAAAATTAAAACAGTACTGATTGTGGTCAAGACTATTTAGAGGATCCAAAAAGTATATAGAAGCCTTTATGGAACTAACTTTTCTTTATGAACTTACTTGGAGAGATGTAATGTATGTCTTGAGACAGTTGCTGACCCCTGACTTAAAAAAGCTTTAGTTTGAGGGGAAGCTACAACTTTTGGAGACAAATGGCTTGAATGTAAGACAAAGGGAAAGAGGGAACATGAAATAGCCTTCCTTCCTACTGGGAGCCAAGCAGTTCTCATTATGGTGCCAGACTGACATGATAACACAGCTAAAGGAAGGTGGAATCACAGCCACTTTGCAGGATGTATTCTTCAAAGACTCAAGTGAGCACATGCTAAGATTTTAAGCCATGCTAAGTTGACAGACGGAACAGAAAGAAAAAGAAACTCCTGGTAAATTTCTAGATAGACTATGAGCGGCTCTCCGCAAGTTTAGTGACATTGATCCCAAAAATATGGAAAGAAACGTCCTTAAGATTTCTCACCCAGTCACCTCCAGATACCTGCCGTAAGTTACAAAAACAGACATTTGGACCAAATCAGTCTTTAAAAAACTGTTACAGCTGACTCAGATGGTATATTATGGGAGAGAATACAAGGAGGAAAATAGGAAAAAAGATCCAGGCAACCAATAATGGCTGTTAGATCTGCTCTGAAACAGTCTGCGGAAAAATGCCCAAAGAAACCAAGGTGAAAAGGGATGGACTTCTTAATACTGTGGGAAGGCAAGACATCTCAAGCAGGATTGCCATCAAGCATCTACGCCAACCCCAGCTCAATGTCCAGTCTGCAAAGGACCATACTAGAGAAGAGACTGCTCTCCAAGATGTAGGCCCCAGGCATCAGACTTTCAAGACAATCCAGAAGGAAGGTGCCCGGGGGTCCCGACACAAGCTCATATCCTAATTACACCTGAGGAATCCTGAGTAGTAATAACTGTGGCAGTGGGGCGGTGGGAGCGGTGGGGGCAGGGGCATGGGCATCAGTTGATTTTCTTTTGGATGGGCACTGGGGCAACTTTCTCTATGCTAACTGAAGCTCCTGGTCCACTTCCCTCCCAATCCATTGCTGTAATGGGCTGTCTGGATGAGTCAAATGCAATTGTTTCAGTCATCCTTTAAGTAGCAACTGGGACTCTGTGCTATTTTCTCACAGTGTTCTAATCATGCCAGAGACTCCCTCACCCCTTCTGGGGAGGGATATAGTGAACAAGATCCAGGCCTCTGATTTCACAACTATGGAACCCACTATTTTTAATTGCACAAAATGTAATTCCTACAGTGTGGGCTGATGAAAAACTGGGTTGAACACAAACTGCTGTTCCTTATCAAGCTCAGAGACCCTCAACTGTTTCCACGTCAAAGCAGTATCCATTAAAGCCCGAGGTAAAGGAATGGTTAAAACCCATCATTGAAAATTTAAAGAAACAAAGACTATTAATTCCCTGTAACAGTCCATACAACACTCCTATATTGGGTGTAAAGAAGTCAAATGATAAAAGGAGACTAATTCAAGATATATGAATAATAAGTGCCTAATCTTTATACATTATTATCTGAAATTTCTGAATGAGACATATATATTTCATTCATTGACTTGAAGGATACTTTCTAGAATTAAACCTATACTAAATCATCCTCTGCCTATGACATGAAGACAACTGAGAAGACTCTTGGCCATACAGGCTATTTCTCCTTTGGGTTCCGGGTTATGGGGAATTGCACGGTTTTTTACATAAACTTACAACTGAGACTTAGCAAATTGACAAGCTGGCATGGTCCCCAGAGACTCAAAAGGCTTTTTTAGTCTCTTCAAATTACTACCGTGAGGGTCCAACTCTGAGCTTGCCCACAGGACCAGAGTTTAGTTACTTACTTAAAAAAGGCTATGGCCACATTAAGTTTTGTCACTTAGTGGTGTCTGAATTTTTGTGGCCCCGTGAACTGTAGCAGTCCAGGCCTCCTGTCCATCAACAACACCTGGAGTATACCCAAACTCATGTCCTTGAGTTGGTGATGCCATCCAACCATCTCATCCTCTGTCGTCCTCTTCTCTTTCTGCCCTCAATCTTTCCCAGCATCAGGGTCCTTTCCAATGAATCAACTCTTCGCATCAGGTGGCCAAAGTATTGAAGTTTCAGTTTAAACATCAGTCCTTCCAGTGAACACTCAAGATTGATCTCCTTTAAGATGGACTGGTTGGATCTTGCAGTCCAAGGGACTCTCAAGAGTCTTCTCCAAAACCACAGTTCAAAAGCATCAATTCTTCTGCTCTCAGCTTTCTTCATAGTCCAACTCTCACAGTCATACATGACCACTGGAAAAACCATAGCCTCAACTAGATGACATTTGTTGATAAAGTAATGTCTCTGCTTTTCAATGTGCTGTCTAGGATGGTCACAACTTTCCTTCCAAGTAGTAAGCACCTTTTAATTTCACGGCTGCAGTCACCATCTGCAGTGATTTTGGAGCCCCCAAAAATAAAATCTGACACTATTTCCACTGTTTCCCCATCTATTTCCCATGAAGTGATGGGACTGGATGCCATGATCTTGGTTTTCTGAATGTTGAGCTTTAAGCCAATGTTTTCACTCTCCTCTTTCACTTTCATCAAGAGGTTCTTTAGTTCTTCTTCCCTTTCTGCCATAAGAGTGGTTTTGTCTACATATCTGAGGTTATTGATATTTCTTCCAACAATCTTGATTCCACCTTGTGCTTCTTCCAACCCAGCGTTTCTCATGATATACTCTGCATATAAGTTAAATAAGCAAGGTGACAATACACAGCCTTGACGTACTCCTTTTCCTATTTGGAACCAATCTGTTGTTCCATGTCCAGTTCTAACTGTTGCTTCCTGACCTGCTTACAGGTTTCTCAAGAGGCAGGTCAGGTGGTCTGGTATTCCCATCTCTCAGAATTTTCCACAGTTTATTGTGATCCACACAGTCAAAGGCTTTGGAATAGTCAATAAAGCAAAAATAGATGTTTTTCTGGAACTCTCTTGCTTTTTCAAAGATCCAGCTGATGTGACAATTCGATCTCTGATTCCTCTGCCTTTTCTAAAACCAGCTTGAACATCTGGAAGTTCCCAGTTCACATATTGCTGAAGTCTGGCTTGGAGAATTTTGAGCATTACTTTACTAGTGTGTGAGATGAGTGCAACTGTACAGTAGTGTGAGCATTCTTTGGCATTGCCTTTCTTTGGGATTGGCATGAAAACTGACCTTTTCCAGTCCTGTGGCCACTGCTGAGTTTTCCAAATTTGCTGGCATATTGAATGCAGCACTTTCACAGCGTCATTTTTCAGGATTTGAAATAGCCCAACTGGAATTCTATCACATCCACTACCTTTGTTCATAATGATTCTTTCTAAGGCCCACTTGACTTCACATTCCAGGATGTCTAGCTGTAGGTGAGTGATCACACCATCATGATTATCTGGGTCTTGAACATCTTTTTTGTACAGTTCTTCTGTGTATTCTTGCCACATCTTGACCATGGCTCATATAATGAAGCTTATTGCCAAATTCAAACTTAAATTGAAGAAAGTGGGGAAAACCACTAGACCATTCAGGTATGACCTAAATCCAATCCCTTATGACTACACAGTGGAAGTGAGAAATACATTTAAGGGATTATATCTGATAGACAGAGTGCCTGATGAACTATGGACAGAGGTTCATAACATTGTACAGGAGACAGGGATTAAGAGCATCCTCAAGAAAAAGAAGTGTGATAAAACCAAATGGCTGTCTGAGGAGGCCTTACAAATAACTGTGAAAAGAAGAGAAGAGAAAAGCAAAGGAGAAAAGGAAAGATATACCCATTTGATGTACTCTGCATATAAGTTAAATAAGCAGGGTGCCAATATACAGACTTGTCATTGAATGACATAGTAAAGGGATTATAAACTATCTTTTTTTTTTAGGTATTATTTAGTTTCTTGATAAGTTAATGTATCAGTCATGTGGCAAAAGCAAGACAAACTAATATATATATTGTGTATATATATATATATATATATATATATATATATAATATATATATTTTCCTTAAGAGACATAGCCTTGTAAACTTATTCAAAATTGTCAAAACTCAATATAAGCTGAAGAAAAGTTCTAATTACATTGAAAATCTGTTTAAACTTAATGGCAACTTCTTTACCTGTATCTTTTGTAGTGTCAAGCTAGAATAATATTAACATTTTCATGCTAACTTAACATGAGATCATTTGAGGGGAGAAATGTTTGTTAGGAATATTTGGAGTAGAGGTGGAATAAGCCAAGTTGAGTATTCACAGCCAAACAGTGAAATTCTGCTAAATTTGATTATATACTTTCCTAAAGTTCAGGTATAATTAAATTTTGGAGTAATTTTATTCTTTTGTGAAGAGATTTCTTAGGATTGAATGTATAAACACTAAATTTCCAAATAAACAACTTTAAAAATGAAACATGCTTATTGGAACACGTATCCCTACTTTTAGTTTGGAATACAATAGATTCCTTAGCTGCATTATAAATTCTGTGAGCATATAGGGCTCTATAACTATGATGCAGAAAAAAAAAAAAATATATATATATATATATATATTTTTTTTTTCCTTTTTTGATCAAGCCCTTTTGGTCCAAACTGTTTAGTTTTACAGTAAAGGTGAGAAAATTAATAGCTGATAATTACAATATTTTCCTAAACATTTTGATGTTGAGAACAAATATCACCAGTCTATCACAATACTCTTCCCTAAAGGCACAGATTTCTTCTAGAGCAGTGTTGTTAAATAAAGGCTGATTATTAGACTCACTGGGATTTTTAAGGTTCCCAGGTCTCAGGCTGCACTTTGGAAGTGTGCTCAGCTGCTAAATCTTTGTGATCCCATGAACTGTAGCCTCTCCTCACCGTGCCTGGGGCTCCTCTGTGCATATAATTTTCCAGGCAAGTGTACTGGAATGGGCTGCCATTTCTTCCACCAGTATAAACATCTTTTAAGCTGCATCTAAATTTTATGAAATACTTTTAGCATGAGATCAAAATAAAGATGATCAACTTGAAGATAATGTCCCATTTACTGCCTCCCTTTAGAGATTCTTATTACACTTAAAAACAACAAAGGATATGAAAATAAATAAAATAACTTTAATTTGTTTAGCTCTGTTCACTCAAATACATTTATCTTTGAAACAATTTAATTTGTGTTATATTTGTTGATTTTTTAAGGAGAATGACACAAAGGATAACACCTATTAATATTTTATGGAGCTTGAGCACTACTTTGGAAAGAGTGGTTTTAAGTAATCAGCCATTTAAAAGCCAGGGAGTGAGAAAATTGGATATATGGATCAGAAAGAGGAGAAATTGCAGACAGGGAGACTATTGTGTTAATAGTAATCAAGGAAGAAGACTATAAAGATCTGGACCCGATAAGATTTAATACAGGGAGTTTTAAGATAATAGATATAGACTGAGGAGACATAATGAAAATAAAACCTGCAAAACCACCTGAAGTACAAGGCCTGTATTTGGGTAAACCCATTTCTAGATATTAAAGCATATCCAAAAGCTTTTGTGCCCTGGTACTAATTTACACATACTTATTATAACTTTAACTTGGGATCTACTTTTAAGGCCACTTGGCAACCCACTCCAATACTCTTGCCTAGAAAATTCCATGGATGGAGGAGCCTGGTGGGCTACAGGGGTCACAAAGAGTCAGACACAGCTGAGTGACTTCACAAATGGCCCATATGTGGTGTAGGTGAGAAGTTTTAAACCATTATTCTAAACAGGAATTTGTTACCCAGTTTTTTGTTAATGGAAATGGAATTCCATAAGTGAGAGGCTAGGAATAGAAAAAGTTTAGAAATGGTGAAACTTTTACTTGTATAGATCTGACAGATAGGAAAATATCAGATCAGAAAATAAAGACTCCCATGACAAATGACAATATAAAAACATTTGACTAATCAATGAAATAACCTTTGATTCCCTGGTGGCTCAGATGGTAAGAATCTTCCTGCCATGAAGGAGACCCAGGTTTGATCCTTGGGCCAGGAAGATCCCCTGGAGAAGGAAATGGCCACCCACTCCCGTGTTCTTGCCTGGAGAATTCCATGGACAGAGGAGCATGGGAATGAGATGCTAAGCATCCAAAATTATGTTGCTTTAACTTTTGTCCTGGCCCTTTTTGGATCACAGAAAAGCACTTAGAAGGTTACATTTTGGCTGTATAGTAATTGTGTTTTCATTTGAGGATATTAAAATTGATAGCTTTTTATCCTGTCAAGTTCCAGTTTTCCTTGTTTTATTATCTTGTTCATGTAATGCAATTAATAACATTAATATTTATTTCAGCATCACATCATTATGTGTACCAAGACCTTATAAGACATATTCAAAATTACCCAATTGCTCTTAAGGAAAAAATATCTCAGTGGTAATAGCTCTGTTAAAATATTATAATTGTTTTCTACTTTTCATTTCTCAGAAAATTTTATTGTATGAAATAAAATAATATGCTGGGGTAAGCAAAATAAAAGTTGCTGTAGTAGCTAAAATACTGTTAATTAAAAAACACTAAATTTGATAATCATTTTGATAATTACATTTATAATTAAAATCACTGCAAATAACTTTTACTTTATTACTTTTGCATAGACATATATTCAAAATATATTCAAGTAAGAAAGAAAAGATAGTGAATGCAATGTCTTAGAATATAATTTCTTGTTGTGCAGGTTTTCAAAGAGTAATAATGTGATTGCAAAATTCTTTGAAGGTGAGAGGCTTATCTATGCTTTTGGAGAAGGAAATGACAACCCATTCCAATACTCTTGCCTAGAGAATTCCATGGACAGAAGAGCCTGGTGGGCTGCTGTCCATGGGGTCTCATACAGTCAGACATGACTGAAGCTACTTAGCCTGCATGCATGCATGCATCTATGCTTTAATGTATCTGCAATGTATCTTCATGAAGAAGTTACAAAATTCATTACTAAATCTACATATCATATAATGTTCTATGCATATTTCAATATTTTTGAGAAAATCAATCCAAAGAAATATTCTACATACAGATATATCAAATAACTGAAGCTAGAAATCCAGTTGAGCTCATTTTTTTCAAACAAGGGAAATAAAAGTGTTGATGTCTATGTTATGGAAAGATATGTTTCTATCCTGCAAACAATGCCAAATGCTAACACATGCACTAAACACAATTGTACAAAAGTGACGTTAAGAATACATATAAATTAAATTAGATTCTTAATAAACAGACAGGACAATATAAATACTTATTTTTAAAATAAATAACCAAAATGATTTCAGTAATTTAGAATACAAATTCTAAAGAGAATTTGAGAATTAGAGACTTTGCTTGATCAACAGTAAAAAACACAGAATTATTTACTGAAGTTAAATTTATTGAAATAAATGTCTATTTAAATATTCTAAAAAGCAATTGATTTTAGATAAAAACTCATTAATCTACTATTAGTCATATGTAACATTTAAACAAACTATTTTTTAGTGATTAAAAACAAATATTTTATTATAATTTGACTAAAGAATTTTACATTTTATATGAAAAAATACCTGGAAATAGCAAGGAAATTTATAGAAAAGAATAATAATTAATGGAGCATTGCTTTATTGGCATCGAAATAGTCTCCAAAGGTGTTCCAGTAAAATCAACTTAGTATTGATATTTATTAGTAAGAAACAGTATAAATCCATTAATAAATGCCAATATTTACTGAAAGTGAAAGTAGTTAGTCCCTCAGTCATGTCTGATTCTTTGTGACCCCATGGACTGTAGCCCACCAGGCTCCTCTGCCCATTTAATTCTCCAGGCAAAAATACAGGAGTGCGTTGCCATTTCCTTCTCCAGGGGAATCTTCATGACCCAGGGATTAAATCTGGGTCTCCTGCATTGCAGGCAGATTCTTTACTATCTGAACCACTTGGGAAAGTCATTTTTATGATTGGATTCCCTTATATACATGATTTCACCGTTTTCTCTCTATTCTAGCTTCTCATCTGACTATGCTCAAACTATTTTAATTGTTATAAATACATTTTATACAGTGTACATAACACTCTTTTTTAAAAACTTTCTTGGCTAACTATAGAAGAACTGGAAAATCAGCTTAATTCTATAATAAGGTATGGTGGAATGTTAGAATTGCCATCAGTACACTATTAAACTTTCTAAAACACTCAAAGATATGCATAAATAAGGGCATATACAGAATAGAGCAGAAATAACAACAGTATTTTGCAGTTTCTCTTTTCTACATCTATGGCTCACAAGCTATATGCAATGAAGAATGGTCAACAGATCTACTCATTGTCAAGAGAATTCTCAGGTATTTATGATGGTTTTAAAATGAGAATTGAAAAAGTATTAAATTCTGGAATGGCTAAGGTTCATTCACATAATAAATACAGAAGTAAACTAAAAATTTTCATAATTTGAACTCTGATTATCACTCAGAATTTACCACATGCTGATGTTTCCTACATCAATAATTAAAATTTAATTTGCAGAATTTCATGGTATTAATACTTCCTGGTTCCTGCTTATAAGTATTCCAATCTGTGAAATAACTCGTATTTCCATCTCTCTACCATATATATATTTGCACATTTTTAAGTCTTAGTTCAAAACTCATCATTTTCTTAAAGACTCTCCTGAATCTCTAAAAACACTGTGGAGCACACCTTAGGCATTTCTACTTGATTACATACAAATATCTAATCTTGAACTTCAGTTATTTTGTGCACATATTAAAAAAAAAAACAAACAACAACAAGTTTTTCAAACATTACTACTTACCTAATTCTGGTTAAAATTATGCAACATTAAAGCTGACTCTCAAATTTTGTTATTATATCAAAATATCATTTCTTTTAACTTTTAATGTAAGCAATACGTTTGTCATAATATGTAGCAGTGGATAGTTTTAGAGATATGTTATGGTGCACAATTAGAATTACTTTTGAGATCAGAAATTATCCACATTCATCTTCACTTTGCCACAGAATTTTAATAAGAAAAATTCAGTGGAGCCAATAAGTCTTGATAATTCACAAGAGTGAGTGGAGGGAGCCATTAAAAAAGTTATTACATGTGGATATTATTGACTTAATTTGATTTAATGTTTAACCTTGGAGAATACTAATGCATAAATAAATCTTTATTTATCCAGGTTAATATTGCATTTAAAGTATTATGAAAAAAATGAACATCTTGAAGATACATAAAGTTTGGAAGAATATTTATGCTTGTTAAGTAACTGAAAATAAAATTTATTATAGCCATAAAATCAAATATCCTTTAGAAATAGCTGATACAAATAGTTTTTTCTAATGTACTTAAATTTAATCCATATCTACATCAACAGTTTTCCATTTTGGTATTCATAAATTGTCCACAAATAAGATAATTGTCCACAAAATATTACAAAAATGCTTATTTTACTGCATGTTAACTGACACAGTGAATTCATCAATAAAGTATTTGTTTTATGGCTAGTAATCATAGAAAATGTTTTATTAAGAAGTTAAAAATTGAGGAATTTTTTTGTGCTATGATTAAAGATGAATTCATTTTTAACCAAGGAAATTATATTTAATAATTTAAGGAATATATCAATAAAGTATATGTTACTGAAATTGTGCTATTCTTTTCTTCAGATGTTTCATATATTCCTTCTCCTCTTTTAATGTTTCGCCCATATCCACCCGACTAATACTATGATTTTTTTTATTAAGTGTCTATTTGTCTTTACCAGGAACAATGGAAATTCTGTTATAACAATAGAAAATTTTAATGCAATTTGAATAGAATGTGCTTAAATGAATAAATTACTTAATTGTAATGTACAATAAAAAAGATTGTCACCCTGCTTATTTAACTTATATGCAGAGTACATCATGAGAAACGCTGGACTGGAAGAAACACAAGCTGGAATCAAGATTGCTGGGAGAAATATCAATCACCTCAGATATGCAAATGACACCACCCTTATGGCAGAAAGTGAAGAGCAACTCCAAACCCTCTTGATGAAAGTAATTAGCAGTGGATAGTTTTAGAGATATGTTATGGTGCACAATTAGAATTACTTTTGAGATCAGAAATTATCCACATTCATCTTCACTTTGCCACAGAATTTTAATAAGAAAAATTCAGTGGAGACCAATAAGTCTTGATAATTCACAAGAGTGAGTGGAGGGAGCCATTAAAAAAGTTATTACATGTGGATATTATTGACTTAATTTGATTTAATGTTTAACCTTGGAGAATACTAATGCATAAATAAATCTTTATTTATCCAGGTTAATATTGCATTTAAAGTATTATGAAAAAAATGAACATCTTGAAGATACATAAAGTTTGGAAGAATATTTATGCTTGTTAAGTAACTGAAAATAAAATTTATTATAGCCATAAAATCAAATATCCTTTAGAAATAGCTGATACAAATAGTTTTTTCTAATGTACTTAAATTTAATCCATATCTACATCAACAGTTTTCCATTTTGGTATTCATAAATTGTCCACAAATAAGATAATTGTCCACAAAATATTACAAAAATGCTTATTTTACTGCATGTTAACTGACACAGTGAATTCATCAATAAAGTATTTGTTTTATGGCTAGTAATCATAGAAAATGTTTTATTAAGAAGTTAAAAATTGAGGAATTTTTTTGTGCTATGATTAAAGATGAATTCATTTTTAACCAAGGAAATTATATTTAATAATTTAAGGAATATATCAATAAAGTATATGTTACTGAAATTGTGCTATTCTTTTCTTCAGATGTTTCATATATTCCTTCTCCTCTTTTAATGTTTCGCCCATATCCACCCGACTAATACTATGATTTTTTTTATTAAGTGTCTATTTGTCTTTACCAGGAACAATGGAAATTCTGTTATAACAATAGAAAATTTTAATGCAATTTGAATAGAATGTGCTAAATGAATAAATTACTTAATTGTAATGTACAATAAAAAAGATTGTCACCCTGCTTATTTAACTTATATGCAGAGTACATCATGAGAAACGCTGGACTGGAAGAAACACAAGCTGGAATCAAGATTGCTGGGAGAAATATCAATCACCTCAGATATGCAAATGACACCACCCTTATGGCAGAAAGTGAAGAGCAACTCCAAACCCTCTTGATGAAAGTAAAAGAGGAGAGTGAAAAAGTTGGCTGAAAGCTCAACATTCAGAAAACGAAGATCATGGCATCTGGCCCCATCACTTCATGGGAAATAGATAGGGAAACAGTGGAAACAGCATCAGACTTTATTCTTCTGGGCTCCAAATTCACTGCAGATGGTGATTGCAGCCATGAAATTAAAAGGCGCTTACTCCTTGGAAGAAAAATTATGACCAACCTAGATAGCATATTCAAAAGCAGAGACATTACTTTGCTGACTAAGGTCCATCTACTCAAGGCTATGGTTTTTCCTGTGATCATGTATGGATGTGAGAGTTGGACTGTGAAGAAGGCTGAGCACTGAAGAATTGATGCTTTTGAACTGTGTTGCTGGAGAAGACACTTGAGAGTCCCTTTGACTGAAAGGAGATCCAACCAATCCATTCTGAAGGAGATCAACCCTGGGATTTCTTTGGAAGGAATGATGCTGAAGCTGAAACTCCAGTACTTTGGCCACCTCATGCGAAGAGTTGACTCATTGGAAAAGACTCTGATTCTGGGAGAGATTGGGGGCAGGAGGAGAAGGGGACGACCGAGGATGAGATGGCTGGATGGTAACTGACTCAATGGACGCGAGTCTGAGTGAACTCCGGGAGTTGGTGATGGATAGGGAGGCCTGGCATGCTGCAATTCCTGGGGTCGCAGAGTCGGACACGACTGAATGACTGAACTGAACTGAATGTACAAAAATAATTTTAATTTCACACTTCTGTTTTGTCTTAAATGAGATGGTAAGAGATGGAAAACATGATTGGTATACCACATATTTTGATGTTATACCAAGTATTTAGCCCAGTGTCATGAAATCTGTAAGAATTCTATTCCACAAATGTTGAATTAATCTAACTTGAAGAATGTTACATGTTTGTTCTGCTTAATTACTACATTCAGTAGTTTCAATGAACTGTCTTATTGTATATGAAAAGACTCTTCTCTTTTACCATTTATATGTTTGTAATTCTCTTGTGACGACAGTGACCTTATCCTAAACTCTATTTACATTAGTTTCTTGAAATAGATGCTTTCTTACCTCTTGCATCAGTGCATGCTAAGTCATTTCAGTCAGGTCTGACTCTCTGCGATCTTATGTACCATAGACTGTCAGGCTTCTCTGTCCATAAGATTCTCTAGGCAAGAATACTGGATGCAGAGATCAAACCTGCATCTATTACATCTCCTGTATTGACAGGCAGGTTCTTTACCACCAGGAGCCCCACCTGGGAAGCCCCCAGTGTTTGTCATTGATGGGGAAAAAGACTCTCCCTACCTAGGTAAATTTTTTTTTTCCAGAACCTGAATTTAATGTGCGTGTGTGTATTCAAGATCTGTAGTAGTGAATCTAAACCTTATACATTGAATGAGTAGGTATAATAATCCTTAGACCTTAAGTTCTTTTTTTAAACTTATCAGTTCAGTTCAGTTCAGACGCTCAGTCGTGTCCAACTCTTTGTGACCCCATGAATCGCAGTACACCAGGCCTCCTTGTCCATCACCAACTCCCGGAGTTCACTCAGACTCATGTCTATTGAGTCCGTGATGCCATCCAGCCATCTCATCCTCAGTCGTCCCCTTCTCCTCCTGCCCCCAATCCCTCCCAGCATCAGGGTCTTTTCCAATGAGTCAACTCTTCGCATAAGGTGCCCAAAGTACTGGAGCTTCAGTTTTAGCATCATTCCTTCCAAAGAAATCCCAGGGTTGATCTCCTTCAGAATGGATAACTTTAAAAAGATGGATGTAAATTTTTGTGTGTTAGATATTGAGAAAATGAGAAGACAGCTATTCTTCCCCCAATGCATCCTAGCATGTCATTTGGGAATACGATTAAAAAGTAGCATATATCAAAGCATTATTTTTCTCAAAGTTTTCCCTATACACAATGATTATTTTGTAATGATTTTCTATTATTTATCATAAGATCTTAACAGATGGTTATTGTAGTCCTTTATATTCTTTAAAAAAGATGTGTATAAGAGACAGCCAGCCATCTCATCCTCGGTCGTCCCTTTCTCCTCCTGCCCCCAATCCCTCCCAGCATCAGGGTCTTTTCCAATGAGTCAACTCTTCGCATAAGGTGCCCAAAGTACTGGAGCTTCAGTTTTAGCATCATTCCTTCCAAAGAAATCCCAGGGTTGATCTCCTTCAGAATGGATTGGTTGGATCTCTTTGCAGTCTAAGGGACTCTCAAGAGTCTTCTCCAACACCACAGTTCAAAAGCATCAATTCTTCAGCGCTCAGCCTTCTTCACAGTCCAACTCTCACATCCATACATGACCACAGGAAAAACCATAGCCTTGACTAGATGGACCTTAGTCAGCAAAGTTAATGTCTCTGCTTTTGAATATACTATCTAGGTTGGTCATAACTTTTCTTCCAAGGAGTAAGCGCCTTTTAATTTCATGGCTGCAGTCACCATCTGCAGTGATTTTGGAGCCCAAAAAAACAAAGTCTGACACTGTTTCCCTATCTATTTCCCATGAAGTGATGGGGCCAGATGCCATGATCTTCGTTTCTGAATGTTGAGCTTTAAGCCAACTTTTTCACTCTCCTCTCTCACTTTCAACAAGAGGCTTTTTAGATCCTCTTCACTTTCTGCCATAAAGGTGGTGTCATCTGCATATCTGAGGCATAGTATAATAAATATTTTTAAAAATTCAAATGAGATATATTTTCAGATATCAAAGAATATTTATAAAATTGGATTATAAAGCTAATGGATTAAAGCTTGTCTTAAAGGTTAGATTGTGAAGTTCTAACTTTAATGTATTTACTTTTAAATACAAGGCAACTTTTTAGCTTGCTAAAAGTCCAACTATAGTAAAGTATTTACAACTTCTTCCCTTTGTAAAATAAAGTTTGCACCTATTAAACTCATTCTTTGGAGAAGAGATTGGAGCCAACATAATATTTGCAGTGGTTTAGCATATGTGTTTTGTTTGGGCTGCTCAAAGTAGTAGTGAGCATAAAAATAGACTGTTGTTGCTGCTGCTGCTGTTGCTTCAGTCATGTCCAACTGTGTGTGACTTCATAGATAGCAGCCCACCAGGCTCCTCCATCCCTGGGCTTTTCCAGGCAAGAATACTGGAGTAAGTTAGTAGTGCCTTATTCACCAGAGACAGATAATATTGTCCAGTCATATAAGCATTACTTGAATGCTAACTAATAATGAAAAGATCCACCTATAGATGACAATTGAGCTAAAGGAAAAGGAAAATTGATAAGCTTGCCATGCTTTCCCTTGTCCAACAAGAGGAGAAACACATTCTGTATATTTTAATGGCAGTTAGATTTGGTATCTACTTGGATTTATGGAAAGCATGATAGCTACAAATTAAAATTAAGTCATTAGGGAGGGAAACATAACTTTAAATAAAGGAAACACTTCCTCAGCCAGTTGGTCCTGCTTGATATCTAGAGTAATGTCATGTTTTTTGAATGTAACTTAGATATTATGTGACATTATCTCTTAGATGTTTCTCCTCCAAATTGATAATCCAAGTTTAGCCTTGAGAAAAGAATCAATCAAATTCTATATCAGTTCAGTTCAGTCACTGAGTCATGTCCAACTCTTTGTGACTGTGACTCCATGGACCATAGCAGGCGAGGCTTCCTCGTCCTCCACTATCTCCTGGAGTTGGCTCAAATTCATGTCGGTGATGCCATCCAACCATTTCATACTCTGCTGCCCCCTCTCCTTCTAACTTCAATCTTTCCCAGCACCAGGGACTTTTCCAATCAGTCAAATCTTCGAATCAGGCGGCCAAAGTACTGGAGCTTCAGCTTCAGCATCAGCCTTCCAATGAGTATTCAGGGTTGATTTCCTTTAGGATTGATTGGTTTTATTTCCTTGCTGTTTTATTTCCTTGAGTTCCAAGGAACTTGCAAGAGTCTTCTCCAGCACCACAGTTAGAAATCATCAATTCTCTGATGTTTAGCCTTCTGAGTGGGGAAGAGTCATAAGTTTGACTATATGGACATTTGATGGCAAGGTAATTTCTCTGCTTTTTAATATGCTGTCTAGTTTGGTCATAGCTTTTCTTCTAAGGAGCATCTTTTAATTTGATGGCTGCAGTCACCATCTGCAGAGATTTTGGAGCCCAAGAAAAAAAGTCTATCACTTTTCCATTGTTTCCCAATCTATTTGCCTTGAAGTGATGGGATCAGAAAACATAATCTTCATTTTCTGAATGTTGAGTTTTAAATCAGCTTTAACACTTTCCTCTTTGACCTTCAGGAAGCAGTTTTGTTCCTCTACATGTCCTGCCATTAGGGTGATGTCATATGTATATCTGAGGTTGTTGATATTTCTCCTTGCAGTCTGGATTCCAGCTTGTGATTCATCTAGCCTGGTATTTCACATGATGTACTCTGTCTGCATTTAAATTAAATAAGCAGGGTGACAATATGGAGCCATAACATCTTCCCCTTTCCCAATTTTGAACCAGTCAGTTGTTCCATCTCTGAGTCTAACTGCTGCTTCTTGAACTGCATACAGGTGTCAGAGGATATGCATAAAGTGGAATGGTATTCACCTTTTCAAGAATTTTCCACAGTTGTTGTGATCCACACAGTCAAAAGCTTAAGTGTAGTCAATGAAGCAGAAGTTGATTTTTTACTGGAGTTCTCTTGCTTTTTCTATGATCCAGTGGATGTTGGCAATTTGACCTCTGCCTCCTCTGCCTTTTCTAAATCCAGCTTGTACATCTGGAAAATTGTCTGTTCACATATTCTTGAGGCATAGCTTGAAGGATTTTAAGCATTACCTTTCTAGCACGTGAGATAGTGTAATTGTTCAGTAGTTTGAGCATTCTTTGGGATTGCCCTTTTTTAGATGAGTGAAAATTGACATTTTCCAGTCCCGTGGCCAATGCTGTGTTTTACAAATTTGCTGGCATATTTAGTGCAGTACTTTAACAGCATCATCTTTTGGAATTTGAAATATCTCAGCAGGAATTTCATCACTTACACTAGTTTTGTTCATAGTGATGCTTTATAAAGACCACTTGACTTCATACTCCAGGATATCTGGCTTAAGGTGAGAGACCACACCATCTTGGTTTTCCAGGTCACTAAGACTATTTTTGTATAGTTATTCTGTAAACTCTTGCCACCTCTTTTAATTTCTTCTGTTTCTATTAGGTCCATACCATTTCTGTCCTTTATTGCATGCATATTCTTATGAATTATAAAACTAAATATAAATATACAGCTATATATAGCTACTGATTTATATTTTGAATAAGTGAATAGTTTTAGAAACATTTGAATTACATAATATTAGAGAAGTAAAAAGAAATCCAACTGAATTCAGAATTTTAGAGAAAATCAGGAAAATATTAGAAGTTTTTTTGAATAAACAATGAAAAGAAATAGAATAAAACAATAGAATGGGAATGACTAGAGATGTCTTCAAGAAAATTTAAGATATCAAGGGCAAGTTTCATGCAAAGATAGGCTCTATAAAGGACAGAAATCATAAGAATCTAAAAGAAGCAGAAGAGATTAAGAAGAGATGGAAAGAATACACAGAAAACTATACCAAAAAGGTCTTAATGACCCAGATAACCATGATGGTAGGTCACTCATCTAATACCAGATATTGTGGAGTGTGAAGTCAAGTGAGCCTTAAGAAGCATTACTGGAACAAAGCTAGTAAAGGTCATGAAAATCAAGTGAGTTACTTAAATACTAAAATGTGATGATGTTAAAAAGCTGCACTCAAAATGCCAGGATATTTGGACAACTCAACAATGGCCACAAGACTGGAAAATGTCAGTTTTCATTCCAATTTCAAAGAAGGGCAATGCTAAACAATGTTCAAACTATTGTACAACTGCACTAATTTCACGTGCTAGCAAGGTTATGATCAAAATCCTTCAACCTTAGCTTCAACAGTACATGAACCGAGAACTTCCAGACGCACAAGCTGAATTTAGAAAAGGCAAAGGAACCAGAGATCAAATTGCCCACATCCACTGGATCATTGAAAAAGCAAGAGGGTTTCAGAAAAACATCTGCTTCACTGACTACTATAAAACCTTTGAGTATGTGGATCACAACAAACTGTGGAAAATTCTTTAAAAGGTGTGAATACCAGATCTCTTTACCTGTCTTCTGAGAAAACTGTATGCAAATCAAGAAGCAACAGTTAGAACCGGAGATGGAACAACAGACTGGTAGAAAATTGGGAAAGAGTGTGTCAAAGCTGTATATTGTCTCCATGTTTATTTAACTTATATGCAGAGTACATCATGCAAAATGCTGAACTGGATGTATCACAACCTAGAATTAAGATTGCTGGAAGACATATCAATAACTTCAAATATGCAGATGACACAGGAGGAGAAGGGGACGACAGAGGATGAGATGGTTGGATGGCATCACTGACTCAATGGACATGGGTTTGGGTGAACTCCAGGAGCTGGTGATGGACAGGGAGGCCTGGAGTGCTGCTGTTCAAGGGGTCACAAAGAGTCGGACACGACTGAGTAACAGAACTGAACTGAATTGAACCACCCTTATATAGAAAGTGAGAAGCAATTAAAGAGTCTTTTGATGAAAGTGAAAGAAGAGAATGAAAAAGCTGGCTTAAACTCAAAGTCAAAAAACTAAGATCATGGCATCCAGTCTCATCACTTTATGGCCTGTAGGTGGGGAACAACAGAAACAGTGAAAGACTATTCTTGTTGAGCTCCAAAATCACTGTGGATCGTGACTGCAGCCATGAAATTAAAAGACATTTGCTTCTTGGAAGTAAAGTATGATCAACCTAGACAGCTTATTAAAAACAGAGACATTACTTTGCTGACAAAATCCATATAGTCAAAGCTATGTTTTTTCCAGTAGTCATGTATGGATGTGAGAGTTGGACCGTAAAGAAATTTGAGCACCGAAGAATTGACCCTTCTGAACTGTGATGTTTGAGAAGACT
Organism: Aepyceros melampus; assembly: GCA_006408695.1. Lineage (NCBI taxonomy): Eukaryota > Metazoa > Chordata > Mammalia > Artiodactyla > Bovidae > Aepyceros > Aepyceros melampus. The sequence continues at coordinate 98,554 of SJXQ01003976.1, read as the reverse complement.
CACAAGAGACCCTTGGACTGCAAGGAGATCAAACCAGTCAATCCTAAAGGAAAGCTTCAATACTTTGGCCATCTGATGCAAAGAGCTTACTCACAGGAAAAGATCCTGGTGCTGAAAAGATTGAAGGCATATGTAGAAGGGGTCAGCAGAGGATGAGATGGTTAAATCACATCACTGACTCCACGAACATGAATTTAAACAAACTCTGGGAGATAGTGAATGACAGGGAAGCCTGGCATGCTGTGGTCATTGAGGTTGCAAACAGTTGGACCAGACTTAGCAAAGAACAACACCAATTGTACCCATAGGAACTTCTGATTCAATGAAGAGAGTTAATTTATTTCATTCCACTCAATAATTATTTCATTATGTTGAATTTTAAGTTTATAGTATTAGTTTTTATCAAGAGATACTCTACATGACAATATTTTAGAAACTGTGCTGTTCCTACAGCAATACTGTTGAGGGTATTAATCATTTTTTCAATGTTTCTTACACAAAGCCTCCTTACTCTTGTAGTAAGTACCAGAATAAACTTTGCTTCCTTTAGATTTGTTAGAGTTGGGAGACTGACAAGCTCATATGCAGAATATAATTAGAGAAAAAAAATTATTTTCAAATATTTTTTAAATAAATAGATCATATAAAAGAATCTGGGTTGCCTGTCTAGGAAAGTTTTCCTATTGAATTATTTCCTTAAGTATTTATATTAATAATTAGGCTAATAAACAGTAATAAACTATGTGCTCAGTCACTCAGTCATGTCCACTCTTTGTGACCCCATGGACTGTTGCCTGCACAGCTTCATTGTCCATAGGATTTTCAAGGCAAGAATATTGGAGTGGGTTGCCATTTCCTTCTTCAGGGGATCATGCTGACCTAGGGATTGAATGTATGTCTCCTTCATCTCCTGCACTGGTAGACAGATTATCTTTGAGATGTCTGGATAGCCCCAATAAACTATAACTATTATTTACTAATTTGACACTCTTACAACCTATTAGTATGAACTAAAAATGTATAAATATCTAGTTTCAAACAATATATCACCTGTGCTTTAGAAGATCCAGTCTGTTCAGGTCTAGCAACTGGTTAGCTAAAATTTAGTGTATTTTTATCAAATTATAAATTTATTTTAAAGAAAATGGCTGTTCCATGAAAATGTTAATATTTTTAAACATTTTAAAATATAATTTGCACTCTTTTTATTTTGATATGCATTTATATTTATAGCAAATGAACAGCAATTATTAAATATGGTGGCTTGTAACAACTTTTTCTACAAATATAATAAGTTGGCATGTAGTCAAATGGAAATATTTGTAATGTATTAATTGGAGAAGGAAATGGCAACCCATTCCATTGTTCTTGCCTGGAGAATCCCAGGGACGGGGGAGCCTGGTGGGCTGCCGTCTCTGGCGTCACACAGAGTCGGACACGACTGAAGCGACTTAGCAGCAGTAGGGGCAGCAGCAAATTTTAGAGAGTTTATTGTACAAAAGACTCATAGGAATCTGCAATAATCTGAAACATCACATTAATTAGACTGATCTGAGCAATCATTATTTATTTTGAAATTAATCTTACATAGGGCTCCCATGGTAACTAAGCTGATAAAGGATCTGCCTGCAATGCAGAAGACCCTGGTTCAGTTCCTGGATTGGGAAGATCTTCTGAAGAAAGGATAGATTACCCACTCCAGTATTCATGGCTTTTCTGGTGGCTCCAATGGTAAAGAATTTTCCTGCAGTGTGGAAGACATTGGTTTGATCCCTGGAATATAGCCTGGAGGAGACACGGCAACCCACTCCAGTCTTCTGGACTCCCCATGGATAAAGAAGCCTGGCAGGTTACAATCCATGAGGTATCAACGAGTCAGACAAGACTGAGCAACTAAAAAAAAAGCACAGTCTTACATATGTACAAATTCCTCTTCTTTTAGCTTTTTAAATATAAATACATTAACATATTATATTTAGTTAATAAATATTGTTAGTATTATGAATGATAACCATAAGAGTTATGACTCTTGTTAAAATGTAAATTAAGAAAGTTATCTGATTGCAATTATCAGTCTAGTGTTTTCTCAGATATCATAGATATTAAAGGAAGTAATGTTAATAATTTAATGTATAAATAATACATGAATCTATCTACAAGCCCTATGATACTAATTAGATTGGGGAAATATATTTGAAACATCATACTGCAGTGAATCAAATATGTGCACTTGATTCTGAAAAATATCTACTTCTAAGATGCATAATAAAATTATAGAAGTTAGACTTCATTATGTTTTTTTCTGATATTATTCTGCTCAAAAATTAACTTTTCCCAGAAATCACTCATACACAAAGGCACACATACACATCTATGTCAGGACATATTGATGTACTCATTACTTAAGTGAATCTTACATTCCAAGTTGCTGATATATACATGGGAAATATCTACTTTAAAAACAGTATAGCTTAGAATAAATGATAATCAAACTAAGATTGACATATTTTTGAATAATACAAAGGGAAACACCAAATATAAGCACGTGCATCTTTTTAAATTCATCTGGGAGTGTGGAGATGGAGTTGTCTTTTTAATTTAAACTTTGTTGAAATTCTTTGCTATGAAATATTTCACCTATAAATTATTAAACTTTGTTGGTGAACTATTACGTAGCAAAGAATCTCAACTTGTCTAGTACTTCCTAACTTTACACATTAAAGTAATAAAAATACATATACAGGTCATAATCATTTATTAAAACACAGAATAAAACAAACACAGACACAGATATATCCACTAACTATGAGGATTCAAGACTGGGAAGAGTCCTGTGACTCCCTTAAAAATTTTGTTTCTATTACTGTAGACAGTGCAACATGTTATTTGTTTCTTCAGCTGCTTATAAGAATGTATTTCTAACTATGAAAAAGAAAGTCTATACTCTGGACATATGACAATTCAAGTAATGAACAGAGTAAGAGAAAAGGCAGTACAAAAGATGGAAAATAAAGAAACTGTGACTTTTGTTCATTTGAATAAATTTGAATAAAACAAGCAGGTTTGACTTCCCACTTAGAGAATGCACATTCAAATACAAGAGTTGGCCAGAATAAGCTCCCTGCTTCCTCTGATGGTCTCAGTTCCTCAAGTTTCTCTTTGGGAGAGAATATGTTACATAAGCTGTGATACATACTTCTTGTGCCACCTGACTCCTTACTATAGATAAGCTGAGAAGTCTGATATTGAAAAAGCAGACACAAAAACTAAGCTTTCTGTTTCGAAGAAAAATCAGACAGTTTCAGGCCCACTGAGAAAAGGCAAGCTAATCTCCACTGTAATGCTTTCTTAAGAGAGACTGATACATATTTCTAATGGTACAGTTTTTTGACACAAACATTACTAGTTAAGATTAAAACCTACCCTTATACAACTATTCTTTACTTACTACAACAATAAATATGATATAATAAAACAACTGGTTTATAGGTAGGAAATACTACCTGAAAATCTATAAGTGCTTTTTTTCAACCACATGCCAGATGATACATAAAATGTACAATGTTTAGGGTTCCATGTTGAAAATTAACATAGTGTGGCATTAATATGTATTGGTTTATTCTGATTTGGTGTCTCTTGCTATCTTGTTTCCCTGAGTATCATGACATATTTCTCCTGTAAGAGTTCTAGCTTTAAACTTTCCAACTTCATAATCTCCAGAAGTATTTATTTTAAAGTATCATTTTCTGAAGGGCTATTACACAGCTCAATCATATTTGCAGTTTATTGCAATGAAAATTAGATTGTCATGATTGTTTTATAGGTTTCATTTTGAATATTTACTCAAAAATAAATATTCAGAGGCTTCTTTGACTCAGAGGGAATCCATCATCTCAGGAAAAAGGCTTATGAGAAATGTCAAGTTGTTTAATTCATTTGAGAACATGCACTTGTGTCTCTTAGCTAGGGTGTTATCTTTCACATCTAGGGTCCTATCTTTTCAAAATTGTAAAGATTTTTGTCATTTTTGCGGATATAGAAGAATGTGTTTATTTTCTGTGTCTGGAGATATGGTCCCCATATTTGGATACACTTATGTGCATGGCTGGCTATGCACTCAAATAAGCACGTATATAACTATATGCATTAAAAATCTATTGGGAACAGCAAAATTAGTCATTTATTTTAATATGTCCCTAATATTTTCTGTAATTCTCTCACCAATAATTATATGGTTCTCATTTATATTAATGATTATTCTCCTTACCCTACTTTCCTTTTTTTTCATACACAGATGCTAATGATAACAATTGATTATCCTTTTTTTTCCCTTAGTGACTTGAAGACCAAATTCTATCAAGTATCTGAATTGCACCAAATATATGTGGCAAAAGTTTTCCCTAGTTGCACAGCTGGTAGAGAACGTGCCTGCCAAGGCAGGCAAGAGACATCGATTCAGTCCCTGAGTCAGGAAGATTCCCTAGAGAAGGAAATGGCAGCTCATTACAGTATACTTCCCTGAAGAATCTCATGGACAGAGGAGCCTGGTGGGTTATAGTCCATGGAGTTGCAGAGTTGGACACGACTGACCAAGCGTGAGCACTTATGGACTAAAGCTTTTTAACTATGGTGCTGGAGAAGACTTTTGAGAGAATCCCTTGGATTGCAAGGAGATCAAACTAGTCAACCCTAAAGGAAATCAGTCCTGAGTATGTATTGCAAGGACTGATACTGAAGCTGAAACTCCAATACTCTGGCCACCTAATGCAAAGAACTGCTCATTGGAAAAGACCCTGATGCTGGAAAAGAATGAAGGCAGGAGGAGAAGGGGGCAAGAGAGGATGAGATGACTGGATGGCATCACTGACCCGATGGACATGAGTTTGAGCAAGCTCCAGCAGTTGGCGATGGACAGGGAGGCCTACTGTAGTGCAGTCCATGGGGTCATTAAGAGTAGGACACGACTGAGTGATTGAGCTGAACTCAACTGACCAAGCATTTATGCATTTATGTGCCAAAAGAGATATAAATTTAATTTTACACTAGTATAAATCTCCCATTATGATGTAATCAGATTAATTAGTTCTTATTGACTTAGGAGGGCTGAGAGGAGCTACTCCAAGTTCAAGGTCAGGAGGGGCAACTGTGAGGAGATACCCCTCATCCAAGGTAAGGAATAGTGGCTTGTGCTTTGCTGAAGCAGCTGTCCAAGGTAAGAGAAACCCAAGTAAGATGGTAAGTGTTGCTAGAGGGCATCAGAGGGCAGACACACTGAAACCATACTCACAGAAAACTAGTCAATCTAATCACACTAGGACCACACCCTTGTCTAACTCAATGAAACTAAGCCATGCCTGTGGGGCAACCCAAGATGGGCAGGTCATGGTGGAGAGGTCTGACAGAATGTGGTCCACAAGAGAAGGGAATGGCAAATCACTTCAGTATTCTTGCCTTGAGAACCCCATGAACAGTATGAAAAGGAAAATTGATAGGATACTGAAAGAGAAACTTCCTGGATCGATAAGGTACCCAATATGCTACTTGAGATAAGTGAAGAAATAACTCCAGAAAGAATGAAAAGATGGAGCCAAAGCAAAAGTAATACACAGTTGTGGATGTGACTGGCAATAGAATCAAGGTCCGATACTGTAAAGAGTAATATTGCATAGGAACCTGGAATGTCAGGTCCATGAATCAAGGCAAATTGAAAGTGGTCAAACAGGAGATGGCAAAGTAAACATCAACATTCTAGGAATCAGCAAACTAAAATGGACTGGAATGGGTGAATTCAACTCAGATACCATTATATCTAGTACTGTGAGCAGGAACCCCTTAAAAGAAATGGAGTAACTATCATGGTCAACAAAAGAGTCCAAAATGCAGTACTTGGATGCAATCTTAAAAACGACAGAATGATCTCTGTTCGTTTCCAAGGCAAACCATTCAATATCACAGTAATCTAAGTCTATGCCCGAATCAGTAATGCTGAAGAAGCTGAAGTTGAACGGTTCTATGAAGACCTACAAGACCTTTTAGAACTAACACTGCAAAAAAAATGTTCTTTTCCTTATATGGAACTGGGATGCAAAAGTAGGAATTCAAGAAACACCTGGAGTAACAGGCAAATTTGGCCTTAGAATATGGAATGAAGCAGGGAAAAGGCTAATAGAGTTTTGCCAAGAGAACACACTGGTCATTGAAAACACGCTCTTCCAACAATACAAGAGAAGACTCTACACATGGACATCACCAGATGGTCAACATAAATATCAGATTGATTATATCCTCTGCAGCCAAAGAGGGAGTTCTATACAGTCAAGAAAAACAAGACTGGGAGCTGACTGTGGCTCAGATCATGAACTCCTTATTGCCAAATTCAGACTTAAATTTAAGAAAGTAGGGAAAGCCACTTGGCCATTCAGTTATGACCTAAATGCAATCCCTTATGACTACACAGTGGAATTGAGAAATAGATTTAAGGGGCTAGATTTGATACAGTGCCTGATGAACTATGGACGGAGGTTCATGACATTGTACAGGAAACAAGGATCAAGACCATCCCCATGGAAAAGAAAGGCAAAAAAGCAAAATGGCTGTCTAGGGAGGCCTTACAAATAGCTGTGGAAAAAAAATAGAAGTGAAAAGCAGAGGAGAAAAAAACAAACAAACAAACAAAAAAGATATAGGCATCTGAATTCAGAGTTCCAAAGAATAGCAAGGGGAGATAAGAAAACCTTCTTCAGTGATCAATGCAAACAAATAGAGAAAAACAACAGAATAGGAAAGACTAGAGATCTCTTCAGGGAAATTAGAGATACCAAGGAACATTTCATGCAAAGATGGGCTTGATAAAAGACAGAAATGTTATGGACCTAACAGAAACAGAAGATATTAAGAAGAGTAGCAAGAATAAACAGGAGAACTGTACAAAAAAGTTTCATGACCCAGATAATCACGATGGTGTGATCACTCACCTAGAGCCAAACATCCTGGAGTGCAAAGTCAAATGGGCCTTAGAAAGCATCACTAAAAACAAAGCTAGTGGAGGTGATGGAATTCCAGTTGAGCTATTTCAAATCCTGAAAGATTATGCTGTCGAAGTACTGCACTCAATATGCCAGTAAATTTAGAAACTAGAAGTGGCCACAAGACTGGAAAAGGTCAGTTTTCCTTCCAATCCCAAAGAAAGGCAATGGCCAAAGAATGCTCTAACTACCACATAAAATTTCACTCATCTCACATGCTAGTAAAGTAATGCTCAAAATTCCCCAAGCCAGGCTTCAGTAATATGTGAACTTCCAGATGTTCAAGCTGGTTTTAGAAAAAGCAGAGGAACCAGAGGTCAAATTTCCAACATCCGCTGGATCATGGAAAAAGCAAAAGAGTTCCAGAAAAACATCAATGTCTGCTTTATTGACTATGCCAAAGCCTTGACTATGTGGATCACAATAAACTGTGGAAAATTCTAAGAGAGATGGGAATACCAGACCACCTGACATGCCTGTTGAGAAACCTATATGATGGTCAGGAAGCAACAGTTAGAACTGGACATGGAACAGACTGGTTCCAAAAAGGAAAGGGAGTACATCAAGGCTGTATATTGTCACCCTGCTTATTTAACTTATATGCAGAGTACATCATGAGAAACGCAGGGCTGGAAGAAGCACAAGCTGGAATCACGATTGGCAGGAGAAATATCAGTAACGTCAGATATGCAGATGACACCACCCTTATGGCAGAAAGTGAAGAGGAACTAAAAAGCCTTTTGATGAAAGTGAAAGAGGAGAGTGAAAACATTGGCTTAAAGCTCAACATGCAGGAAACGAAGATCATGGTATCTATTCCATTACTTAATGGGAAATAGATGGAAAACAATGTCAGATTTTATTTTCTGGGGGCTTCAAAATCACTGCAGATGGTGATTGCAGCCATGAAATTAAAAGACACTTACTCCTTGGAAGGAAAGTTATGACCAACCTAGATAGTATATTCAAAAGCAGAGACATTACTTTACCGACTAAGGTCCGTTTAGTCAAGGCTATGGTTTTTCCAGTAGTCATGTATAGATATGAGAGTTGGACTGTGAAGAAAGCTGAGCACAGAAGAATTGATGCTTTTGAACTGTGGTGTTGGAGAAGACTCTTGAGCGTCACTTGGACTGCAAGGAGATCCAACTAGTGCATTTGAAGGAGATCAGCCCTGGGTTTTCTTTGGAAGGACTGATGCTAAAGCTGAAACTTCAGTGCTTTGGCCACCTCACGCAGAGTTGACTCACTGAAAAATACACTGATGCTAGGAGGGTTTGGGGGCAGGAGGAGATGGGGACAACAGAGGGTGAGATGGCTGGATGGCATCACTCACTCAATGGACATGAGTCTGAGTGAACTCCAGGAGTTGGTGTTGGATAGGGAGGCCTGGCATGCTGTGATTCATGGGGTCAAAAGAGTCGAACACGATTGAGCAACTGAACTGAAATGAACTGAAAGAAGATAAGCATTTGCAATATTCTTCAAAGGTACTGCTGATAGATTACATAGTTTGATTATATAGTTTTTACCTTCAAGTATGAAGGTAAAATATGTAAATATATATATATATATATATATATATATATATATATATTCACACACAGGATTATGTACAAGTTTTTTACCTTAACAATTCGGGGGCTGATTTTGAACCATATATAGTGGGAAAAAAAAAAAAAAAGCCAGGAGAAATGAATAAAAACAAGAATTCAGTGCCAGAGTAAATCCCAGTGGCAATGTCAAATAGGCCTCTGGATAAAATTCTTTAGTGCTAGGAAAGTTATGAGTTTGAATAATATATTTGGCTGCCATATTTTTTATTGACAATATTTAAAACATGCCACTGAGGCAGATCATATACACAATAAGCACATGTAGTAAAAGTAGAAAGTTTAAGAATGAAGTCCTCAGAATAACCAGCAAATGAAGCTGAGGAGAACTTGTAAAGAAAAGTTAAAGATGAAAATCAAAGACAAACAACTGAAAGGTATTGGTATCTCAAAAGGCCAAGTAAAGAAAGTATGATAAGTTGAAGCTTATCAGGGGACTTCCCTGGTGGTCCAGTGGTTAAAAATCTACCTTGCAGTGCAGAGGATGTGGACTTGATCCTTGCTTAGGGAACTAAAATCTCACACACAGCAGAGCAGCTAAACCAATGGACCACAACTACTGAATCCTGCAGACTTTATAGCCAGTGTGCCTCAACTAGAGAATACATGCATTGCAATGAAAGATCCCACATGATGTAATGAAGACCTTGCATGCTGCAGCAGAGATCCAATGCAGCTAAATAAATAATAAATAAACAATTTTTAAAATGAAGTTCATTAAATACTTTTGATAGAACCATGAAGACAATAATGGAGATATCACCATGGAATTTGCCAATATTTTTTTATTTCATCAATTAAATAAATAAATAAAATTGTATCCTTCTGACAAATGCTTCCTTTTACTCTCACCATTATGTACTTCACTGAATTCCCAGAGACATTTCATTGACAAAAAAATAGGTAATTTACAATGCTAAAAGCTAGTTTCTCTAGCATTTCTAAAGTATTATTTTTATGCTGCCTTTTTAAATGTTTCTCATAATCAAAATATATTATTTATAGTATTTTCAGCAACATTTCTGAAAATTAAGCAGTGTGTCTTAAATATTAAATTGTAATATTTTCAGCAATGTGTCTACTAGTGTGTGTCAAAAGATATGGTCATAATTCCTTCACTAGCTAATATGGATTCCATAATGTGAAAACACAAAAAATTAAAGGATTAGATCTGATAGACAGAGTGCCTGAAAAACTATGGACAGAGGTTTGTAACACTGTACAGTTGGTGATGATCAAAACCATCCCCAGAAAAAGAAATGCAAAAAGGCAAAATGATTGTCTGAGGAGGCCTTACAAATAGCTGAGAGAAGAAGAAAAGTGAAAGACAAAGGAGACAAGCAAAGATACAACCATTTGAATACAAAGTTCCAAAGAATAGTAGAGAGATAAGAAAGTATTTTAAGTGAATAATGCAAAGAATAGAGGAAACAATAAAATTAGATCTCTTCAAGAAAATTAGAAATAGCAAGGGAAAATTTAATTCAAAGATAGGTACAATAAAGGACAGACATGATATGGACCTAATGGAGCAATATGAAATTAAGAAGAGGTGGCAAGAATACAAAGAACTATACTAAAAAGAAAATGACCCAGATAACCACAATGGTGTGATTACTCACCTAGACCCAGACATCTTGGAGCATGAAGTCAAGTGGGCCTTAAGAAGCATCACTACAAACAAAGCTAGTGGAGGCGACAGAATTCCACCTGAGCTATTTAAAATCTGAAAAGACAATGCTGTTAAAGTGCTGCACTCAATAGTCCAGCAAATTTGGAAAACTCAGCAGTGGCCATAGGACTGGAAAATGTCAGTTTTCACACCTATCCCAAAGAAGGGCAATGCCAAAGAATGTTCAAACTACCACACAGTTCCACTCATTTTACATGCTAATGAAGAAATCTCAAAATCCTTCAAGCTAGGCTTCAGCAGTATGTGTCCAAGAACTTCCAGATGTAAAATCTGTGTTTAGGGTGAGTAGAGGAACCAGAGATCAAATTGCCAACATTTGTTGGACTCACATGAGAATTCCAGAAAAATATCTACTACTGCTTCATTGACTATGCAAAATTCACTGACTATGGGTATCACAATGAAGTGTGAAAAATTCTTAAAGAGATGAGAATATCAGACCACCTTACCTGCTTCCCAAAAAAACTGTTTCCAGTCAGGAAGTAACAGTTAGAACCTGACATGAAATAATGGACTTGTTCAAAATTGGAAAAGGAGTAGGGCAAGGCTTTATATTGTCACCCTGCTTGTTTAACTTAATGCAGAGTATATCATGAAAAAATGCTGGGCTGGATGAAGCCCAAACTGGAATCAAGATTGTGGGGAGAAATATCAATAACCTCATACATGCTGATGACACCACCATTATGGCAGAAAGTGAAGAACTCAACTCTTGAGTTTTACCTCTTGAAGAAGGTAAAAAAAAAAAAAAATGAGAGTGAAAAAGTTGGCTTAAAACTCAACATTCAAATAACAAAGATCATGGCATCTGATCCCATCACTTCATGACAAATAGACGGTGAAACAAAATAAACAGTTACAGATTTTATTTTCTTGGAATCACTGTGGATGGTGATTGCAGCCTTGAAACTAAAAGATGCTTGCTTTTTGGTTGAAAAAATATGACAAACCTAGACAATGAATTAAAAAGCAGAGACATTACTTTGCCTAGCAAAGGTCCATATAGTCAAGCTATGATTTTTCCAGTAATCATGTATGGATGTGAGAGCAGGAAAATAAACAAGAATGAACACTGAAGAACTGATGCTTTTGAACTCTGGTGCTGGAGAAGACTCTTGAGAGACCCTTGAACAGCAAGGAGACAAAACCAGTCAATCCCAAAGAAAATCAGCCCTGAATATTCATTGGAAGGACTAATGTTCCAATACTTTGGGCACCTGCTCGAAGACTCAACTCACTGGAAAAGATTCTGATGCTGGGAAAGACTGATGGCAGGAGGAGAAGGGTATGACAGAGGATGAGTTCTTTCGACAGCATCCCTGACTCAGTGGACATGTGTTTGAGCAAAGTCTGAGCAATGGTGAAGGACAGGAAGCTTAGGGTGCTGCAGTTCATTAGGTTGCAAAGAGTCAGACAAGAATGAGTGACTGATCAACAAAATATGAAAAGAAAAATATAAATGAAACCCCCATAATGGAATTGTAGTTACAGAGTTTCAAGGTATCCCTTATAAAAGAAAATGAAGGCTTGCAGATTATTTATGATTAGCTTTAAAAAATTCATGATTAGCAGAAAAATTCAAAACTTAATACATAAATAACCAAATTGTAGATATTGTAATACCATAAATTTCTAGGCTCTTAAAATACTATATAAACCAAAATATTTGAAACTTATTTCAGAAAGCAATACATTTAAAAATATATACACTTTTTGCTAACTTTCCATGTTCTATTTGCTTCCTTTCCAAAAATTAATACTATCTTAGTTTCCTGTAGGATCCAGCTGAAATGCATAGAATATAAATGTAAAATCAGCAAGTTTTCCAATGTTATATTTCTTTCTTCTTCTTCTTTTTTTTTTTTTTTCAAATTTGATGTCTTCATTGAAGAAAATTAGAAAGAGCAACTGGAAAATAAAGAGCTACTTTTTCTTGTCTATCACTCTATACTGATGATTTAATTAAACATTTTTAAATATAAATTTATTTTAATTAGAGCCTAATTACTTTACAATCTTGTTGGTTTTGTCATACATCAACATGAATCTGCCACAGGTGTACATGTGTTCCCCATCCTGCACCCTCCTCACACCTCCCTCCCCATACTATCCCTCTGAGTCATCCCAGTGCACCAGCCCCAAGCATTCTGTATCATGCATTAAACCTGGACTGGTGATTCATTTCATATATGATAGTATACATGTTTCAATGCCATTCTCCCAAATCATTCCACCCTGTCCCTCTCCCACAGAGTCCAAAAGAGTATTCTATACATCTGTGTCTCTTTTGCTGTCTTGCATACAGGGTTATTGTTACCATCTTTCTAAATTCCTTATGTATGCATTAATATACTGTCTTGGTGTGTTTTTTTTTTTTTTCTGGCTTACTTCACTCTGTATGATAGGCTCAAGTTTCATCCACCTCATTAGAACTGATTCAAATGTATTCTTTTTAATGGCTGAGTAATACTCCATTGGATATATGTACCACAGCTTTCTTATTCATTCGTCGGCTGATGGACATCTAGGTTGTTTCCTGTATAAGCAAATCAGCACATTTAATAATACAGTTTCATTTTTAAAAATTTTATTTATTCTTTAACACCAAAAATTTTTATTGGGTATAGCTGATTAACAATGTTGTGTTAATTTCAGGTGAATAGCAAAGGGGCTTAGCCATACATATATATGCATCCATCCTCCCCCAAACCCCTCTCTCATCCAGGCTGGCACATAACATTGAGCAGAATTCCATGTGCTATACAATAGGCTTTTTCTGATTATTCATTTTAAATATAGCAGTGTACATGACCTTCCCAAATTCCTTAATAATCCCTTTGCCCTGGCAACAGTGAGTTCATTTTCTGAATCTGTGAGTCTCTACCTGTGGAAGTAAGTCCATTTGCATCATTTCTTTTTAGATTCAAGATATGAAATGTCATATATTTCTCATATGTCTGATTTATTTTACTCAGTATGACACTCTCTAGGCCCATCCATGTTACAGCAAATGACCTTATTTGATTATTTTAAATGTCTAAGTAATATTCCATTGTACCTATGTACCACAACTTCTTTATCCATTCTTCTGTCAGTAGACACTTAGGTTGTTTCCATGTCTTGGCTGTTGTAAACATTGCTGCAATGAACACTTGAGTGCATGTTACTTTTCAGGCTTTTCTTTTCTTTTTTTTTTTAATCCCCTTGGATATTTTGAAAAAGAGATACAGAACTGGAGGAATTATACACCCTGGCTTCAGACTATACTACAAAGCTACAGTCAAAAAACAGTGTGGTACTGGTACCTGGGCTTCCCTGGTGGCTCAGAGGTTAAAGTGTCTGCCTGGAATGCAGGAGACCCGGGTTCAATCCCTGGGTTGGGAAGATCACCTGGAGAAGGAAATGGCAACCCACTCCAGTACTCTTGCCTGGAGAATCCCATGGTGGGAGGAGCCTGGTGGGCTACATTCTATGGCGTCGCAAAGAGTCGGGCATGACTGAGCGAATTCTCTTCCACTTTCACTTTCACTGGCACAGATATAGAAGTATAGATCAATGGAACAGGATAGATAACCCAGAGATAAGCCCGTACACCTGTAGTCAACTAATCTATGACAAAGGAGGCAAATCTACACAATGTTGGAAGACAGTCTCTTCAACAAATGGTGCTGGTAAAACTGGGCAGCCACATGTAAATAAATGAAATTAAATCATTCCTTCACTCCATACACAAAAATAAGCTCAAAATGTATTAAAGAACTAAATGGTAGATGAGACACTATAAGACGCTTGGAGGAAAACATAGGCAGAACACTCTCTGACATAAAATCACAATAACATCTTTTTCAATCTAACTCCTAGATTAGTGGAAATAAAAGCAAAAATTAGCAAACAGGACCTACTTAAACTAAAAGTTTTTCACAGCAAAGAAATCAATAAACAAAAAGAAAAGATAACCCACAGATTGAGAGAAAACTCTTGCAAATGATGTGACTAGTCAGGGATTAGTCTCCAAAATTTACGGACAGCTTATGACACTTAATAGCATTAAAAAAACAAAACAAAACAGAACAAAAAAAAACCCTCACTCAAAAAAATGGGCAGAATAGCTAAATAGACATTTCTCTGAAGAGGACATATAGATGGCTAATAAGCACGTAAGATGTTTGACATCACTAGTTATTCAGTTCAGTTCAATTCAGTCGTTCAGTCATGTCTGCCTCTTTGCAACCCCATGGATTGCAGCACACCAGGCCTCCCTGTCCAACACCAACTTCCAGAGTTTACTCAGACTCAGGTTCATCGAGTCAGTGATGCCATCCAGCCATCCCATCCTCTGTTGTCTCCTTCTCTTCCTGCCCCCAATCCCTCCCAGCATCAGAGGCTTTTCCAATGATTCAACTCTTCGCATGAGGTGGCCAAAGAATTGGAGTTTCAGCTTCAGCATCATTTCTTCCAAAGAAATCCCAGGGTTGATCTCCTTCAGAATGGACTGGTTGGATCTCCTTGCAGTCCAAGGGATGCTCAAGAGTCTTCTCCAACACCACAGTTCAAGAGCATCAATTCTTCGGCACTCAGCTTGCTTCACAGTCAAACTCTCACATCCATACATGACCACTGGAAAAACCATGGCCTTGACTAGATGGACCTTTGCTGGCAAAGTAATTCTCTGCTTTTCAATATGTTATCTAGTTTTTGGTCATAACTTTTCTTTCAAGGAGTAAGTGTCTTTTAATTTCATGGCTTCAGTCACCATCCACAGTGATTTTAAATGCAAATCAAAACTGCAATGATATATCACCTCAGACTGGTCAGAATGGCTATCAACAAAAAATCCACAAATAACAAAAGCTGGAGAGAGTGTGGAGAGAAGGGAACCCTCCTGAACTGTTGGTGGGGATGTAAATTGGTATACCCACTATGGAGAACAGTATGAAGGTTCTAAACTAAACTAAAAATAGAGCTCCCAAATGACCCTGTAAAATATCATTTTCTATATGCTTAGAAAGTGCATATAAATCAAATGTAATCTAGAATACAACTTAGTGTAAAATTTATCTTTATATAAATCTCATGAATCAAAATGTTATTGGAGTGCCAAGTAATTTATATTTTTAAAATTAAAGTTGCTAGAATATGGTATCTTTGATGCAACTTACATGCAGTGAAAATATAGATGATTTGTGAAGCTTTTTGTCATTCAAAAAATTTTTTTTTCTTCTTCTTCTTCTGGATCCATATCTCAACGATATTGTCACTTAACTAGACAATACACTTTGCTTAGTTCATTTTTTTTTTTGGTTATTTTTCCATTAATAGATAAGCACTAATTGACATTTCTACCTTGGCTATACCATCTTAAATATAGCCCTCAGAGAATGAATTAATGTTTTTCTGTTTTTCTTCCTTAATTAGTAAGCCCACAACTAAACCTGGATAATGACAATCAAAAAAAAAAAAAAGTCACAGAAATTGCTGGATCAACTTCACCTACCAGGGACAGAGACCAAAAGCAAGAAGAACTATGACACTATAGTCTGGGAAAGGAGATCTCAAACACAGTAGGTTAGACAAAATTGAAAGAAAGAAAACTATTATGCAGATGAAGAAACAAGATAAAAAGCCACAAGGCCAAATAAATGAAGAGGAAATAGGCAAACCATCTGAAAAATAATTCAGAATAATGGTGTAAAAATATAAAATCTCAAAAATAAGAAAAAAAATACAAGAATCCTCTAACACATTTAATAAAGATCTAGAAGAAATAAAGAATAAACAAATAGTGGCAAACAACACAGTTACTGAAATTAAAAATAAAAGGAATCAATAGCAGAGTAACTGAGGCAAACAAATAGATAAGTAAGCTGAAGATAGAATGGTGGAAATAATAGCTGAAGGGCAGAATAAAAGATAAAAAATTAAAAGAATTGAGGATAGTCTCAAAGACCCTTGCAACAATGTTAAACTTGTGAACATTTGAAATATAATGTTCTCAGAAAAGGAAGAGAAAGATTTTGAAAAAATTTTTGAAGAGATTAGAGTTGAAAACGTCCCTAAAATGGAAAAGGAGTTAGTCAGTTGAATTCAAGAAGCACAGAAAGTCCCATACAAGATAAACCCAAGGATAAACATTAGCAGACACATATCAATCAAACTAACAAAGGTTAGTAGTAATAGTAGTTTAGTTGCTAAGTCATGTCTGACTCTTGAGACTCCATGCCAGGCTCCTCTGTCCATGGGATTCTCCAGGCAAGAATACTGAAGTGGATTTCCATTTCCTTCTCCAACAAAGGTTAAATACACACACACACAAACAATAAAACAGTAAAGAAAAAGCAACAAGTAACAACAAAAATCCCATAAAATCAACAGCTAACATTTCATCAGAAACTTTGTAAGATGGAAGGGAGTGACAGGATGTATTTAAAATAATGAAAGGGGAAAAAACCTACAACCAAGATTATTCTACCCAGGGGAATTATCTCATTCAGAATTGATGGAGAAATCAAAAGTTTTATAGATAAGCAGAAGTTAAGGGAATTCAGCACCACCAAACCAGCTTAACAACAAACTCTAAAAAGATTTATCTAAGAAAGAAACACAAGAGAAGGAAAAGAGCTACAAAAACAAACAGAACAATTAAGAAAATGCAAATGGTTCTCTTTAAATGTAAATAGACTAAATGTTCCAGCCAAAAGACACAGATGGGCAAGTGTATACACAAACAAGACTCATATATATGTTGTTTACAAGGGACCCACTTCAGATGTAGAAACACATACACACTGAAACTGAGAGGATGAAAAAGATATTCCATACAAATGGAAATAAAAAGAGAGTAAG
Source organism: Aepyceros melampus (assembly GCA_006408695.1). Lineage (NCBI taxonomy): Eukaryota > Metazoa > Chordata > Mammalia > Artiodactyla > Bovidae > Aepyceros > Aepyceros melampus. The sequence continues at coordinate 81,380 of SJXQ01003976.1, read as the reverse complement.
AATGACAAAACCCCTGTTAGACAAAATAGACTTTAAAATAAAAAGTATTACAAGAGACAAGGAGGGATACTATATAATAATCAAGAGATCTATCAGAAAAGACACATCACTTGTAAATATTTATGCACGCAACATGCTGCTGCTGCTGCTCCTGATAAGTCGCTTCAGTCGTGTCTGACTCTCTGCGACCCCAGATGGCAGCCCACCAGGCTCCCCTGTCCCTGGGATTCTCCAGGCAAGAACACTGGAGTGGGTTGCCATTTCCTTATCCAATGCATGAAAGTGAAAAGTGAAAGTGAAGTTGCTCAATCGTGTCTGACTCCTAGCGACCCCATGGACTTCAGCCCACCAGGCTTCTCAGTCCATGGGATTTGCCAGGCAAGAGTACTGGAGTGGGTTGCCACTGCCTTCTCTGTATGCACTCAACATAGGAGTACTTCAATACATAAGGGAAACACTAACAGATATAAATGGGGAGCTCAACACTAACACAGTAATAATAGGGAATTTTAACACCACACCTCCACCCAATAGACCTGCATTCAGAGAGAAAATTAATAAGGAAACAATTTTTATATGTTACATTAAACCTGGTGGACCTAATTGATATCTAATACCATTCCATCCAAAAAGAGCAGAATACATGTTTTTCTCAAGTGCACACAGAATATTCACCAGGATAGATCATATCTTGGGTCACAAATCAAGCCTCAATAACTTTAAGAAAATTGAAATAATATCAAGCATCTTTTATGACTTCAATGCTGTACGATTGCATACCAACTATAAGGGAAAATATATAAAAATCATGAACACATGGAGGTTAAACAATATGTTTCTGAATGACCAAGAGGTCACTGAGTAAATCAAAGAGGAAATAAAAAATATAGACACATAAAAAAAAAAAAACCTAGAAACAAATGACAATGAAAATATGACAACTTAAAACCTATGGGATACAGCAAAAGCAGTTCTCAAAGAGGGAATTTTATACAAGTAGCAATACAATCCTACTTCAAGAAACAAGGAAAACATCAAATAGACAACCTAAATATACACTAAAATAATTATAAAAAGAAGAATAAAAACACTAGAAGTTAGTGAAAGAAATAAACTGTGAAGATCAGAGCAGAAATAAATTAAAAAAGAAATGAAGGAAATAATAGCAAAGATCAATAAAACTAAAAGTTTGTTTCTTGAGAACCAAACAAATTGAAAAACCATTAGCCAGACTCATTAATAAAAAAAAGGGAGAAAATCTCAAATCAATAAAACTAGAAATTAAAAAGGAGAGGTTACACACAGACAATATAGAAATACAAAAGATCATAAAATACTATTTTATGCCAATGAAATGGACAATCTGGAAGAAATGGACAAATTCTTAGAAAAGTATAACCTTTTATAGTGTGTGTGTTTGTGTTAAGTCACTTAGGTCATGTCTGACTCTTGGCAGCTGTATGCATTTAGGCCACCAGGCTCCTCTCTCCATGGGAATCTCCAGGCAAGAATACTGGAGTGGATTGTCATGCCCTCCTTCAGGGGATCTTCCAGACCCAGAGATTGAACTTACAAATTTTATGTCTCCTGCATTTGTGAGCAGGTTCTTTACCACTAGTGCCACTTGGGAAGCCCTTTTTAGACTATACATTTATATAAAGTATAATCTTCTATAATAACTAAATCAGGAAGGAATAGAAATTATGAACAGAAATAGAAATTGCAATCAAAAGTCTTCCAGGAAGCAAAAACCCAGGGCCAGATGTATTTACAGGTGAATTCTACCAAATGTTTAAAGATGAGCCAGTGCCTATCCTTCTCAAATTCTTTCAAAAAAATTCAGAGGGAAGAACACTTTCAAACTTGTTCTATAAGGTCACCATCTTCTGATGCCATAATCAGGCAACAAAAATACTGGAGTAGGATGTTGTTCCCTCCTCCAGGGGATCTTCCTGACCCAGGAATCAAACTGATGTCTCTTGTGGCTCCTGCATTGTAGGCAGATTCTTTACCATTGAGTCACCATGGAAGCCCCAAAATCAGACACAAATAATACAAAAACAGAAAATTTTCAACATCACTGATGAGCATAGATGTAAAAATACTAAACAAAATTCTAGCAAACAGAATCTAACAACACATTAAAAGGATCATACACCATAATCAACTGGGGTTTATCCCAGGGATGCAAAGATTCCTCAATATGTGCAAATCAAAATCAATATGATACACCACATTAACAAACTGAAAGATAAAAACCATATGATCATCTCAATAGATGCAAAGAAAACTTGCAACACAATTCAACATCCATTTACTATAAAAAACTTGTTTAGAAAATAGACATAGAAAGAACCTACTTCAACATAATAAAGGCCATATATGACAAATCCATTTGTGCAGTTTATGAGGTTCTCATGGCAAGTATACTGAGGTGGTTTGTCATTCTCACCTCCCTTGGAATATCCTCCAATGACTGTGTTGTTGCTGCTGCTGCTGAGTCGCTTCAGTCGTGTCTGACAATGTGCGACCCCAGAGATGGCAGCCCACCAGGCTCTGCCGCCCCTGGGATTCTCCAGGCAAGAACACTGGAGCGGGTTGCCATTTCCTTCTCCAACACATGAAAGTGAAACATGAAAGTGAAGTCACTCAGTCGTGTCCTACTCTTCGAGACCCCATGGACAGCAGCCCACCAGGCTCCTCCCTCCATGGGATTTGCCAGGCAAGAGTACTGGGGTGGGGTGCCATTGTCTTCTCCGTGTGGATCATAATAAACTGTGGAAAGCACTTAAAGAGATGGGAAAACCAGACTGTCTTACCTGCCCCCTGAGATACCTATATGTGGGTCAAGTAGCAACAGTTAGAACCTAAGATTGAGAAAAGAGTATGATAGGGCTGTCTGCTGGATGTCCACTTTCACCACTATTATTTAAATAGTTAAATTTGGTGTGTTTCCAGAAAGCAGGCACAGAATGAACATACCTCAAAATAATAAAAAACATATATGACGAACCTGCAGCAAACATTATCCTCAATGGCAAAAAGTTGAAAGTATTTCCCCTAAAGTCAGGAACAAGACAAGGGTGCCCACTTTCACCACTCCTATTCTACATGGTTTTTGGAGTTTTAGCCACACCAATCAGAGAAGAAAAAGAAATGAAAGGAAATCAGATTGGAAAAGAAGAAGTAAAACCCTCAGTTTGCAAATGACATGAGAGGTACAGAGAAAATCCTAAAGATACCACCAGAAGATTATAAGTACTAATCAATGAGTTTATTAAAATCACAGGATACAAAATAAATTCACAGAAATCTCTTACATTCCTATATACTAACAATGAAAAAATCAGTAAGAGAAATTAAGGAAGCAATTTCACTCACCATTGCAATGAAAAGAATAAAATACCTAGGAATAAATCTACCTGGTGGCTCAGACAGTACAGAATCTGTCTGCAATGTAGTAGACAAACTTACCTAAGGAGACAAAACATCTGTATGAACAAACCTAGAAGACAGTTATGAAAGTAATAAAAAATGACACGGAGAGATATATCATGTTCTGGGACTAGAAGAATCAATATTGTGAAAATGACTGTACTACCTAAAGTTTACAGATTCAATGCAACCTCTAAAAAATTACCAATGGCATTTTTTCACAGAACTAGGGCAACAATACCAACAACAACAACAAAAATCACATTTTGTTGGGAAAAGCAAAAGAGTGAAGAACAAAAGCAATCTTGGCAAAGAAAAATGGAGCTGGAAGAATCAATCTTCCTGACTTCAGACCATATGTGCTACAAAGCTAGAGTAATCAGGACAGTATCGTACACACATAAAATCAAAAATATAGATCAATGAAACAGAGTAGAAAGCCCAGAGATAAACCCAGACACCTATGGGCCCCTTTAATAAAGGAACAAGAACATACAATGAAGAGTCTCTTTAATAAATTTGCTGTGAAAACTGAACAGCTATATGTATAAGAATGAAATTAGAATATTTTGTAACATCATAGACAAAAATAAATTCAAAATGGATTAATGATTTAAATGTAAGGCCAGAAACTATAAAACTCAAAGGAAAACACGGGTAGAAAACTCTTTGATATAAGTAATAGCGAGATCCTCTTTGACCCACCTTTTTAAAGGAAATAAAAACAAATATAAACAAATTTGATCTAATTAAACTTAAAACCTTTTGCACAGCGAAGGAAACTAAAGAAAGAAGATAAAAGCACAATCCGCAAAATGGAAGAAACTAACTGCAAATGAAGCAACTAACAAAGGATAAATCTCCAAAATATACAAATAGTTCATGCAACCCATCATGAGAAACGCTGGACTGGAAGAAACACAAGCTGGAATCAAGATTGCTGGGAGAAATATCAATAACCTCAGATATGCAGATGACACCACCCTTATGGCAGAAAGTGAAGAAGAACTAAAAAGCCTCTTGATGAAAGTGAAAGCGGAGAGTGAAAAAGGTGGCTTAAAGCTCAACATTCAGAAAACAAAGATCATGGCATCCAGTCCCATCACTTTATGAGAAATAGACAGGGAAACAGTGTCAGACTTTATTATTCTGAGCTCCAAAATCACTGCAGTTGGTGACTGCAGCAATGAAATTAAAAGATGTTTACTCCTTGGAAGGAAAGTTATGACCAACCTAGATAGTATATTCAAAAGCAGAGACATTACTTTGCCGACTAAGGTCCATCTACTCAAGGCTGTGATTTTTCCAGTAGTCACGTATGGATGTGAGAGTTGGACAGTGAAGAAGGCTGAGAGCCGAAGAATTGATGCTTTTGAACTGTGGTGTTGGAGAAGACTCTTGAGAGTCCCTTGGACTGCAAGGAGATCCAACCAGTCCATTCTAAAGGAGACCGACCCTGGGATTTCTTTGGAAGGAATGATGCTAAAGCTGAAATTCCAGTACTTTGGCACCTCATGCGAAGAGTTGACTCATTGGAAAAGACCTGATGCTGGGAGGGATTGGGGGCAGGAGGAGAAGGAGACGACAGAAGATGAGAGGGCTGGATGGCATCACTGACTCGATGGATGTGAGTCTGAGTAAACTCCGGGAGTTGGTGTTGGACAGGGAGGCCTGGCGTGCTGCAATTCATGGGGTCACAAAGAGTGGGACACGACTGAGTGACTGAACTGAACTGAACTGAACTCATGCAACCCAATATCAGAAAAATAAACACCTGAATCAAAAAATAGGAAAAAAGATCTAAACAGACATTTCTCCAAAGAAGACATACACATGGCTAATAAGTACATGAAAAAATACTCAACAGATCAAAGCCACAATAATGTATCATCTGACATCAATCAGAATGGCTGTCATCAAAAAGTCTAAGAACAAAAATGCTAGAGAGGATGTGAAGAAAAAGGAATCCTGTTTTGCTGTTAGTGGGAATACAAATGATACATCCACTATGGAGAACAGAATGGAGAATTAAAAAAAAAAAAGGAATAAAACTACCATGTGTGTGTGTTAAGTCATTTCAATAGTGTTTAACTCTTTGTGAGCCCATGGACTGTAGCCTGCCAGGCTTCTCCGTCCTTGAGGTTTCCCAGGCAAGAATATTGAAGTGAATTGCCATTTCCTCGTCTAGGTTTCTTCCTGACTCAGGGATTAAACCGCATCTCCTGTGTCTCCTGCATTGAAGGCAGATTCTTTACCATCAAGCCACCAGGGAAACTACCATATAACCCAGTTACCCCATTACTGGGCATATACCCTAAGAAAATAATTATTGAAAAATAATGTACCTCAGTATTCATTGCTGCACTATTTACAATAGCCAGGACATGGAATCAACCTAAGTGTCCACTGATAGATGAATGGATAAAGAAGATGTAGTGTATATAATAGAATATCACTCAGCCATAAATAGGAACAAATTTGAGTCAGTTGTAGTGAGGTGTATGAACCTAGAGCCTGTTATACAGAGTGAAGTAAATATGAAAAAGAAAAGCATATACCATATATAACATGTATATATGGAATCTAGAATAATAGTACTGATAAACATGTTTACAGGGCAGGAATAGATACACAAATACAAAAAACAGACTTGCAGATATAGCAGAGGAAGGAAAGGATGTGATGAATTGAGAGAATAGTATGGAAACATATACACTACCATATGTAAAATAGAGGAGTAGGAAATGGCAACCCACTACAGATATTTTTTATGGAAAATTCCATAGGCAGAGGAGCCTGGGGGCTACAGTCTATGGTACTGCAAAATTGGACAAGACTGTGTGACTAAGCAGCAGCACCATGTGAAGTGCACAGTTAGTCTGAAGTTTCTGTATAAAATAGGGAGCTCAACCTGGTGCTCTGTAACAACCTAGACTGGTGGGATGAGTGGGGGATTGGAGGGAAGTTCAACAGGACGGTGATACTTATGGCCAATTCACATTGGCAGTAATAAACCCAACACTGTTAAGCAATTATCCTCCTATTAATAATAATAATAATAATAAGGAAATTAGGACTGCAACTACTAACTAAAACTCTGAAGGTATGTTCTACATACAGTCTTACTAAGACAACACTTGTATATCCTATTCATATCTTTTATTTTTGGAACCAAGGCAGAGCTTTGTTGCTGTTCTTCAGTTGTCTCAGACTCTTTTGTGACCGCATGGACTGTAGCCCAGTAGGCTCCTCTGTCTGTGGAATTTTCCACCTAAGAATGTTGGAGTGGATTGCCATTTCCTTCTCCTTGGATCTTCGCAATTCAGGGATCAAATTTGCATCTCATGCATTGGCAGGCAGAGTCTTTAAGAGCTACCATGGGCAGACAGTGCAGAGCTCACATATTTCCTAAATATCCCTGGATCAAAATAAGCTGCAGCTTCCTTTTGGACTATGAGACATAAAACGCTACAATATTTTATATTACATTTACACAAATTTGATACATATGATTGCTAACCTTTGACAGACTAATAGATAAAACTATTGAATAATCATCTCAAGGAAAGAACAGTTTAAAACCTCTGTCATTCTATTCTTCAAGTTGTTTTTTTTTTTTTATAAGAATGTTAAACTAATAGCATTTCCTTCAAATGCACTTATTGTGTTAAATTGTATGGAAAATAAAATATACTTATGAAATAAAGATGTCCACCCAATCACATTTATTTAACTATCCAAATGAATCCAGCAGATTGTGAATAATGATCACTAATTTCTGTAGTTTACAAATTCTTAAAATTCTTTGATCCATTTTTCCATCATTGATAACAAACATTGTAATATAGGCTGAAAGCTATCTCCCCTTTTGGAAAGCAACATATTTGCTTTTCTCTATTCTTATGGATTCTTTTATGATTCTTAATATGTTCAGAAAGAATGGGGAGGGGGGGCAGTCACAAGATGGCAGAGAGATAGGATGAGGAGACCACTTTCTCCCCAAAGGGTTCATCAAAAGATCATTTGAATGCTGAGCACAAAACAACTTTTGAACACTGGCAGATGACATCAGGATCCCAGAAAGGCAGATTATTCTCTTCAGAAGGAGGTAGGACAAAATATAGAAAACAATAAGAATACACAAAAAGTTATGGATGGAGACCATCCTGTAGAGGGAGTCATGAAGAAGTTTCCAAATAACAGGAAACCCTCTCACTGGCAGGTCTGTGGGGAGTTTTGGAATCTCAGAGGGCAACATAACCAGGAAGAAGAAGAAAAGAAAAGGAAAACAAACAAACAAACAAACAAAAAAAAAAAACAAAACAGATTATGTGCCTAACCACAACTCCCAGGGGAGAAGTAGCCTAGACACTTGAGTCCACCACTGGAGGGGCTGGACAGGGAGGCATGTGTTGCATCCTTAGGGTAAGGACTGAGCCTGAATGCCCTGAGGACAATCTGAGGAAGCTAATGTGAGATAGCAACCCAAACTGTGGGACAGCCAGAGAGGAAAAAAAAAGAGAGAGAGAGAGAGAGAGAGAGAGAGAGAGAGAAATATCCCACAAAAGGCTCTAATGTGCAGCCTGACCCACTTACAGAACAAAGGAAGAGCAAATACCAAAGGAGAGCTAGCTGGCTGTGGACAGGACCCTCTCCACTGCCAGAGGTAGAGGCAGGTGTGCAACAGCCAGAGCCAGAAGGCAAGGAGCACTCTCATCCCCAGAGACTGGTATTCTCCACCAAACTGTGAGCAGGCTCCCAGTTGCTAACCACATCTTCATGGGATCCTGGATGTTTGACATCTACCAGGAGGGTTGCAGCCTGACATCAGCTCCTCAGAGGAGACACATGGCACACCTGAGACGGTGCTCTCACAGTGTACCCAGGAAACTGACTGGCCATGACCAGAGAGGTGATTAAGACACCCAGTCCACCTGGGGCAGTGCACTTGCCAAGCACCTGGTCACCTGAGCTGCTCAGACCAGGGAAGGGCCCAAAATGCACCCCCAACCAAGTCTGTGCCCTTGCTGAGTACTTGAGAAACTGAACCTAACTACCTTAGACCTGGGAAGTGCAAGAAATGCAGGGTCTGCTTTGGATAGTACCCCTGCAGAGCAACCTGGAGTGTGAGCAGTGTAGAGCCAGAAAATACACGGTGCTGTGAGCTGGGGCAAACTCACTGTGAGCACACCCCACACATATCAGCAATATTTGTTTGCAGTGTTCCTCCCTCCCCACAACAAAACTGAACAAGTGAGCCTAAATAAGTGGCCATCTTCATCCCCTTGTGTCAGGGCAGAAATTAGACACTGAAGAGACTTGAAAACAGAGGAAACCAAAATAAACAGAGAAGAGGGAACTTCTCTGGAAGTGACAAGTGCGACAAATCAAAACCCTGTAGTTAACATTAACTAAGTACTGGAAGGGGCCTATAAACCTTGAGAACTACAAGCTGGAACAAGGAGCTATCTGAAACTGAACTGACCCCACACTACCCACAACAGCTCCAGAGAAATTCCTAGATATATTTTTACTATTATCATTTTTAATTTTTTTTATTTTAAGTTCTTTATTACTCCTTTAATTTTCATTTTTATAGCCTACCATTGCCTTGTAAAAAAAGACTCTATTTTAAAACAAATTTCATATATATATATATATATATATATATAGTCTAACTTCTATTCTAGATTTTTAATCTTTGCTTTTTGGTATTTGTTATCAATTTCATACTTTTAAGAATCTAGTCTTCAGTCTTCATTTTCACTTAGGAGTGTGATTACTGGCCTAATTTCACTCTACCCTTTTGACTCTTCCTTTTCTCCTTCAGGTCACCTCTATCTCCTCCTTCCCCCTTCTCTTCTCTACTTAACTCTGTGAATCTCTCTGGGTGTTCCAGGATGTGGAGAACTGTTAGGGAACCGATTACTGGCTAGACTGTTCTCTCCTCTTTTGACTCCTCCTCTTCTCTTCCTAGTCACCTCTATCTCCCTCCTCCTTCTTCTCTTCTCCATATAACTCTGTGAACCCTTCTGGGTTTCCTTCATTGTGGAAAATTGTTTCACCATTAACCTAGATGTTATATCATGTGTGCTGTATGGATGGAGAAGTCTTGAAGCTACTGCAAGAACAAGACTGAAAGTCAGAGGCAGGAGGTTTAAATCCAAAACTTGAGAACACCAGAGAACTCCTGATTCCATGGAACATTAATAGATATGAGTTTATCCAAAAGTCTCCATACCCACATTGAAACCAAATTCCACCTAAGAGCTAACAAGTTCAGGTCAAGACATATCATGCTAATTCTCCAGCAAAGGAACAGAGCCCTGAGCATCAAAATACAGGCTGGCCAAAGCCATGCCAAACTCATAGACACCCCCAAAACTCACTACTGGGCACATCATTGCACTCCAGAGGGAAGAGATCTAGCTCCACCCACCAGAACACAGAAGCAAGCTCCCCTAACCAGGAAACCTTGATAAGCCACTCTTCCAACTCCACCCACAGGGAGCAAGCTCCACAATAAAGAGGAACTACAAACTTCCAGCCTACAGAAAGGCCACCCCAAACACAGCAAACTAAATAAAAGGAGAAGGTAGAGAAATATCCAGCAGGTAAAAGAACATGATAAATTTCCACAAAACCAAACAAAAGGAGGAGATAGGGAGTCTGCCTGAAAAAGAATTCAGAATAATGATAGTAAAGATGATCCAAAATGAAAGCAAAATGGAGTTACAGATAAATACAAGGTTTGAGAAAATTTAAGAAATGCTTAACAAGAACCTAGAATAAATAAAGAAGAATCAATCAATAATGAATAATACAACAACTGAGATTAAAAGCCCTCTGGAGGGAACCAACAGTAGAATAACTGAGGCAGAAGACAGGATAAGTTAAGTGGAAGATAGAATGGTGGAAATGAATGAAGTAGAGAGGAAAGAAGAAAAAATAATTAAAATAAATTAGGACAACCTCAGAAACATCTGGTACAATTTTAGATAGCCTAACATTTGAATCATAGGAGTCCCAGAAGAAGAAGACAAAAATAAAGGACATGAGTAAGTACTTGAAGAGATAATATTTGAAAACTTCCCTAAAATGGGGAAGTAAATAGCCACCCAAATACAAGAAACCCAGAGATTTCCAAAAAGGATAAACCCAAGGTGAAACACCCCAAGACACATATGAATCAAATTAATGAAGATAAAACGCAAAGAGCAAACATTAAGAGCAGCAAGGGAAAAGCAACAGATAACATACAAGGGATCCCCATAAGGATAACATATGTTCTTTCAATAGAAACACTTCAGGCCAGAAGATAATGGCAGGACATCCTAAAAGTGATGAAAGAGAAAAACCTACAACCCAGATTACTATACCCAGCAAGGATCTCATTCAAATATGAAAAAGACATCAAAAGCTTTACCAATAAGCAAAAACTGAGTTAATTCAGTGCCAGTAAAGCAGCTCTGCAAAAAATGCTAAAGGATCTTCTCTATACAGGAAACACAGAAAAGGCTTATAAATTCAAACCCAAAACAACAAAGTAAATGGAAATGGGATCATACTTATCAATAATTATCTTAAGTATAAATGGGTTTAATGACTCAACCAAAAGACAAAGAGTGGCTGAATGGATACAAAAAACAACACCACAATATCGTTGGAAGGACTATGTTGAAGCTGAAACTCCAATATTCTGGCCACCTGATGCAAAGAGCTGACTAATTGGAAAAAGACCCTGATGTTGGGAAAGATTGAGGGCAGGAGGAGAAGGGGACAGCAGAGGATGAGATGGTTGGTTGGCATCACTGACTCAATGGACATCGGTTTGGGTAGACTCCAGTAGTTGGTGACGGACACGGAGGCCTGGTGTGCTGTGGTTCATGGGGTCACAAAGAGTCAGACATGACCAAGCTACTGAACTGAACTGACAAGAGACCCACCTCAAACCAAGGGACACATACAGTTGAAAGAAAGGCTGGAAAAAGACTTTTTATGCAAATGGAGACCAAAGGAAAACAAGAGTAGCAATACTAATATCAGATAAAATAGACTTTGAAATAAAGGCCCTGAAAAGAGACGAAGAAGGACACTACATAATGATCAAAGGATAAATCCAAGAAGATAACAATCATAGGTATATATGCACCCAACATAGGAGCACCAAAATATGTAAGGCAAATGCTAACAAGTATGAAAGGGGAAATTAACAGTAACAATGATAGTGAGAGATCTTAATACCCCACTCACATCTATGTATAGATCAACCAAACAGAAAATTAGTAAGGAAACACAAGCTTTAAATGATACAATGGACCAGTTAGACCTAATTGATAACTACAGGACATTTCACTCCAAAACAATGAATTTCACGTTTTCCTCCAGTACATATGGAACATTCTCCAGGATGGATCACATCCTAGGCCATAAATCTAGTAAATTAAAAAAAAAGAATGAAATCATTTCAATCATTTTTTTTTTTTCTGATCACAGCGTGGTAAGATTAAATGTCAGCTACAGAAAAATAAAAATAAAAACACAAACAAATGGAGGCTAAACAACACTCTTCTGAGTAAACAACAAATCACAGAGGAAATAAAAAGAGAAATCAAAATATGTATAGAAACAAATGAAAATGAAAACATGACAACCCAACAACCCAAAACATAGGGGATTCAGTAAAATCAGTGCTATCAACTTTTGTTATTGTTGTTATTCATAGCAATATGAGCTTACCTCAAGAAACAAGAGTAAAATCAAATAAATTATCTACCTATACATAAAGTAACTAGAAAAAAAAAAAAGAAATGAAGACTCCCAGGGTTAGTAAAAGGAAAGAAATAATAAAAAATAGAGGGGAAATAAATGAAAAAGAAACAAAAGAGACTATAACAAAAATCAACAAAACTAAAAGCTAGTTATTTGAAAAGATAAATAAATAGATAAACCGTTAGGCAGACTCCTCAAGGGAAAAAAAAAGGAAGAATAATAAAATCAATTAAATTAGAAATGAAAATGGAGACATCACAACAGATGACACAGAAATATAAAGGCTCATAAGTGACTACTATCATCAACTATATGCCAATAAAATGGACAATTTGGAAGAAATGGATGAATTCTTAGAAAAGTATGTGAAAGTGAATTTGCTCAGTTGTGCCCAACTCTTTGCAATGCCATAGACTGTAGCCCACCAGGCTCCTCCCTCCATGGGATTCTCCAGGCAAGATTACTGGAGTGGGTTGCCATTTCCTTCTCCAGGGGATCTTCCTGACCCAGGGATTGAACCCAGGTCTCCTGCATTCCAGGAAGACGCTTTAACCTCTGAGCCACCAGGGAAGCCCACCTTCCAAGAAGTATAACCTTCTATTTCTTTCTTCCAGAAAGAAATAAAAAACCTTAGCAGACCCATCACAAGCACGGGAATCGAAAATGTAATCAAAATCTTTCACACACACACAAAAAAAGCCCAGGACCAGATGGCTTCACAGGTGAATTCTATCCAAAAATTTAGAGAAGAACTAACACCTATCCTACTCAAACTATTCCGGAAAATTCCAGAGAAAGTTAAACTGCCAAACTCATTCTATGAGGCAACCATCACCCTAATACCAAAACCAGGCAAAGATGCCACAAAAAAAGAAAACTACAGAGCAGTATCACTGATGAACATAGATACAAAATTCTCAACAAAACTAACAAACAGAACCCAACACATATTAAAAAGATCATACATCATGACCAAATGAGCTTTATCCCAGGGATGCAAGAATTCTTCAATATTTGCAAATCAATCAATGTGGTACACCACTTTAACAAACTGAAAGTTAAAAGGCATTTGATTATCTCAATGGATGCAGATAAAGTTTTTGAAAAAATTCAACATCATTTATGATTAAAAATTCTCAATAAAGTAGGCATAGAAGAAACATAACTCAACATAATGAAATCCATATATGTTAAACCCATAGCAAACATTATCCTCAATGGTGAAAAATTGAAAGCATTTCCCCTAAAGTCAGGAACAAGAGCAGGATTACCGCTCTCACCACTACTATTCAATATAGTTTTGGAAGTTTTAGCCACACCAGTCAGAGAAGAAAAAGAAACAAAAAGAACCCAGAATGGAAAAGGAGAAATAAAAGTTTCATTATTTGTAGATGACATGATCCTCTACATAGAATACCTTAAAGACACCACCAGAAAATTACTGGAGCTAATCAATGAGTGTAATAAAGTTGCAGGATATAAAATTAATACACAGAAATCTTTTGCATTCCTATACACTAACAATGAGAAAACAGAAAGAGAAATTAAGGAAACAATTCCAATCACCATTGAGATGAAAATAATAAAATACTTAGGAATAAACCTATCTAAAGAAACAAAAGACCTATTTATAGAAATCTATGAAACATTGATGAAAGCAATCAAAGATGAAACAAATAGATGGAGAAATATGCCATGCTTATGAATTGGAAGAATCAATATAGTGAAAATGAGCACACTACCCAAAACAATCCCTAGATTCAGTGAAATATATAGAGTCATGCAATAATAATTCAATAATTCAATGCAATAATATAGATTCAATGGAATCCCTATCGAGCTACCAAAGGTATTTTTCACAGAGCTAGAACAAATAATTTCACAATTTGTATGGAAATATGAAAAAACTTCTAACAGCCAAAGCAATCTTGAGAAAGAAGAATGGAACTGGAGGAATCAACCTGCCTGCTTCAGGCTATCCTGCATAGCTATAGTCATCAAGACAGTGTGGTACTGGCACACACAAAAAAAGAAATATAGATCAGTGGAACAAAATAGAAAGCCCAGAGATAAATCCATGAACCTATGGACACCTTATCTTTGACAAAAGAAGCAAGAATATACAATGGAGAAAAGACAATCTCTTTAACAAGTAGTGCTGGGAAAATTGGTAAAAAATGAAACTAGAACACTTTTTAACACCACACACAAAAAATAAACTCAAAATGGATTAAAGATCTAAATGTAAGACCAGAAACTATAAAACTGCTAGAGGAAAACATAGGCAAAACACTTTCTGACATAAATCACAGCAAGATCCTTTATGATCCACCTCCCAGAGTAATGGAAATAAAAGCAAAAACAAAGAAACGGGACCTAATGAAGCTTAACAGCTTTTGCACAATGAAGGAAACTATAAGTAAGGTGAAAAGACAGCATTCAAATGGGAGAAAATAATAGCAAACAAAGAAACTGACAAAGAATTAATTAAAAAAAAATATACAAGCAGCTCAATACCAGGAAAATAAATGACCCAATTAAAAAATGGGCCAAATTACTAAACAGACATTTCTCCAAAGAAGACATACAGATGAACAACAAATAAATGAAAAGTTGCTTAATATCACTATTGGAGAAATACAAATCAAAATGACAATGAGGTACCATCTCATGCTGCTCAGAATGGCTGCTATGAAAAAGTCTACAAGTAACAAATGCTGGAAAGAGTGAGGTGAAAAGGGATCCTCTTACACTGCTGGTGGGAATGTCCTCTAGTGCAGCCACTATGGAGAACAGTATGGAGATTCCTTAAAAAACTGAAATAGAACTGCCATCAGTTCAGTTCAGTTCAGTTGCTCAGTCATGTCCGACTCTTTGCGACCTCATGAATAGCAGCACACCAGGCCTCCCTGTCCATCATCAACTCCCGGAGTTCACTCAGAGTTGCATCCATCAAGTCAGTGATGCCATCCAGCCATATGACCCAACATCCCACTACTGGGCATACACACCAAACAAACCAGAATTGAAAGAGACATGTGTACCCCCATATTCATCGCAACACTGTTTATAAATAAATTCTAATGAGGTGGATGAAACTGGAGCCTATTATACAGAGTGAAGTAAGTCAAAAAGAAAAACACCAATACTGTATATTAACACATATATATGGAATTTAGAAAGATGGTAATGATGACCCTATATGTGAGACAGCAAAAGAGACACATATAAAAACAGACTTTTGGACTCTGTGGGAGAAGGCAAGGGTGGGATGATTTGAGAGAATAGCTTCAAAACATGTATATTACCATATGTGAAATAGATGACCAGTCCAAATTCAATGCATGAAACAGGGCACTCAAAGCTGGTCCACTGGGACCACCCTGGGGGATGGGATGGAGAAAGAGGTGGGAAGGGCATTCAAGATGGGGGACACAAGTACACGCATGGCTGATTCATGTCAATGTATGGCAAAAACCACCACGATATTGTAAAGTAATTAGTCTCTAATTAATATAAATAATAAAATAAAATAATAATTTTTAAAAAGTACACAAAGAACCTCATTTGAATGCTTAGAATTTTAGTATAAAATATCTAGACCAGATAGTAAACGTAGTTTGAATGTTTATTTATACACTTTCTTTGCTGTTATTTTATTTCCCTTAGTCAATGGCTTTTCTGCCCTCTCCATTTTGGAGGGTAAGGAAATCTAGCTCTTGGAAATGTTCACTTTCCCCTTAAAAAATGTGTTACTCTTTTCAGGCAATATTTATTTGCATTTTGGCACTTCTTACTATTCAAATTGTTTACAACAAATGTAAAGAGCAAGCTTTTGCCCTTGAAAATAATATAATACATTAATTACTGCTAGAGTCTTAATGAATTTTGTCATTATGGGGCAGAGTTACATTTTTAAAGTTCTATTAAATTATATTCATAACTTTCCAGTGTTTTCCAGGAAAATTGAATGGTTGTGAAACTTTCCACATTTTAAAAAAATTTTGCTTAATGTCCTATTTTGTATAATTACACACATATTCCTTTGTTATTTAAGAGTAAAAGGTTTGACTCTGTTTAGCATTTGTCTTCTTTCCCAAAAGTTTTTATTTTTACTGTTTTCCATTTTATTTCTTTAAATTCATATTCTCTTAAATATTTTACCCTTTAGTTTCTACACATATAGTGTAAAGACCCCAGAGAAGTATAAAGAACAGAAAATAGAATCCTGGGTATAATTTTTTGTCTTACCTGTTCCCCAGGAAGAGAGGGTATCACATATGTGAAATATTGCTGAGAGATCAAGGATCATAGCATAAACTACAGACTTTTTGTTTGGAAACAGATAGACTAGATATTGATAGACACTATGGTTACAATGCACAAGTTTGTTTAGTTGGAATGTTGGGGCTTTAAATAACATTACTATGGATGCTATCAACAACATACAAAACAAAATGGCATTTGAAAGCAAGTGTATTAGGAGTAAAAGTCCAGGCTCCTAACCATGAGACAAACACTTCTATACTGCCAGATTCTGTCCCATTATGTATACAATTAATTTAGGCTGTCAGTCTTGATCTCTGTCTACATAACTGTGAAAATTTGCACATGCTGCTCTTTTAATTCTTGCCTGGAGAATCCCATGGAAACTGGCAAGCTACAGTCTTTAGGGTCTCGCAGTCAGACATGACTGATTGTGACTCAGCATTCATTCTTGAAATAAAATAATAGTCAAGGAAGAGAAGAGAAAAGTGAAGTGAAGTCGCTCAATCGTGTCTGATTCTTTGCGAGCCCATGGACTGTAGCCTACCAGGTTCCTCTGTCCATGGGATTTTCCAGGCAATAGTACTGGAGTGGATTGTCATTTCCTTCTCCAGGGGATCTTCCCAGGATCTTCTGTTATATATATAAACATATATATATATATGAGAGAGAGAGAAAGCCTATAGTATATATATATATATATATATATTTATCCCCCCAAAAATGGTAATAAAATACATTGATAAACAATATCCAATAATAAAATATCCTTCTTTTAGATGCGTATGTGAATCCATATATTTGAATGAGAAAGATAAATGATTTTATCTTGACAAACTGAGAGAAAAAAATTAGCTGAAAGGATTCTTATTTCTAATGTTAATATTAATTTTCTGTTTAATAATAGGATAGAAATCAGTTTTATAATAATCAAAGTTAACAACAAATTCTATTAGGAAAAAGTAGAGTGGATACTGAAATTAAAATGAGTGCACAACTTTATAATGAAGCAATAATTTTATGTGGCTATAATATTCATTTTTTTTGAAGAATATCAGAATACTCTGATACAGTTCTAATCAGAATTTTAATAACATTTATTAAATGGCAAATATTTAAGAGTAAAAATGTATCAATGTTATATTTTGAGCATGACAGCAAAGAAAATCATCACTGAATCTGTCAAATTGAAAGCTAGTGAAAGAGATAAGGAAATGCAAAATAAAGTCAAGGAGTTTTCCATGCTGTTTATACCATCATTCATGCATTTATAATGAGACTCTTTAAGATTCAAAATGTTACTCCAATTGCTATGGAGCTTTTATAAATATCAATGTGCTTAAAGCATTGTGAAGTTGAACAAAATGTAGTATGCATAATGATAATGTTAGTCATTTATGAATTTTCAGTTAGCTTGCAGAGCTAAATATATAGGAAGCTAAAAAAAAAAGATAGTCAAAATACATTTGCTTTCATAGCAAAAAGATTTGCTGATAAACATGGTATGTTATTTTATTTTTTTCTTTAGTTGGAATAGGTTTCTAGAAGTATTTATTCTTCTTTCACAGTATTTTAACCAGTTTTAAAGCAATACACATAGTACTACAATGAGTACTGAATTACTTCTGAAAAAGGCAAACTAAAAAGTATTTTTAAAACTTTAGTTTAAAGTAATATATACTAATAAGGGATTCACAAACATGATCAGAATTTATCATGGAACTGGAAGTTATAGGGTATACACACACACACACAAACACACACACACGTACATATTATAGAATTGAAATCAGTATTACCATAACATTCTTGAATGTATTTGCATTCCTTCAAGAAGCACTTTCTCATATACATGGCACATTTGTGTCATCCCTGTTCAATATATCCTTAAATATTAAAGACTTTAATTTTAAAGATGAATAAAAATAAGCTACAGAAATGTTAAATGAATACTTACATGTTTTGATGAAGATATCAGTTTTAGAACTCAAAACTTTTCTAAGTTTTATATAAACTCTATATAAAAAAGAACATCCTCAAAAATTCAGGTCGGTACTGATTCTACTCTGACTTCTAAAAATGAAACACCACTTCTCCCCAGAAAACTCTCTTATGGTATTCTGAAATTAACCTAGCTATCTATGACAGAACACAAACACAGGGATATACACACACAAACACACCTATGACTGTTAAATCCTAAGGTTGAAAAAAATTAACATAAACAGAGTTGAAGGTAAGGAAATAAGAAACAATATTATGGAAGGCTCAAGTATAATGCTGTGACTGAATCTCAAATTTTTTTCTGGGGAGGAACAAGAAATAACAGAAATAAATGTAGGGTAAATCATAAAATGATCTATGTGTAAAATTTTTTAAAAGTTTAATATTTGTCTTGAAAGCTATGAGTGAAAAATTTCATTGATAGCTAAGGTAGCAACTAACCCTGACACAGCATTTACTTTATATCAGACAGGAGTTTCACATGTTAACACAGTTATTACAAAAATCCCTAGATATATATGTTATGACTATCCTCACTTTATAAATTCAGAGGTTGAGGAATAGTTATAAATGTCACACAGCTGTAAAGTGGAAGCATTAAGAATTGAATTCAGACAGTGGGGATGTAGAGACTGCTTCTTTACTCATCATGCTGTCCTATTTCTCAAGGCTAATTAATTAGTCACTTCAGCGGTACAAGCCAAAAATAATGAAGACTTCACCTAAGAGGATGAAGTGGTGAATTCTGTGGGGATTAGTGTAATATTTTAGAAAGTGACAGAGAACTTTCAGGTGATTCTGAAGTTTGGCTTAGGTAATTTGTGGGACTTGGAGAAGGGAATGAAAACCCACTCCAGTATTCTTGCCTGGAAAATCCTGTGCACAGAGGAGCCTGGTGGGCTGCTGTCCATGGGGTCGCACAGAGTCAGACATGACTGAAGCAACTTAGCATGCATGCATCCCTTGGAGAAGGAAATGGCAACTCATTCCAGTATTCTTGCCTGGAGAATGTCAGGCACAGAGGAGCCTGGTGGGCTGCCATCTATGGGGTCACACAGAGTTGGACATGACTGAAGCGACTTAGCAGCAGCAGCAGCAGCAATTTGTGGGATGACTGTGCTATTTCATGAGATTGGAAGCAAGAAAAAGAAGTAGATTAGAAAAGCACACTTAGTTCACTTGTTGAATTGTGGAGCTGAAGGTACATATAGGTAATCCAAACAGAATAATAATTTTGATAATTTAAAGGGAGGTTTGAAGAGAAAAATAGATACTTAAGACTTGGTAGTGCATAGAAGTTGGAATGAATGCTTAGAATGTGGTCAATTTCAAACAGGATATACTTTAGAGTGAAAAAATGGAAGGGCTTTGGTGTCACCAATAATAAAATAGATGAGAAAGCATTGAAGTCAGAAAGATAGGAGAGAAACAGAAGAGACTGATACCACTAAAGCAAGCAAATGGGTGAGAGAATTAAACAAACAAACAAACAACAACAACAACAAAACAGATAAAAGATAACTGCCAGTTAAATGCTTCAGTAGTTGATGAAACAATTGAAGTGAAATATTCATTAGAACATTTTTTTCATTCATAAAATAAGGCAATTTATCAATGGAATGCAATGATTCAAAGTTCGATTCCAAGAAATGATACTTGAGAATGGAACATTCCTGTTTAACTTAAGTCATAACGAAATTCTCTGAAGGCTAGACAGAAAGAAACATCAAATCTAAGGTTATTTGTTTTAGTATTTTGAGACAGAAGAAACATGAGGTGTTTAAATGTCTATAGAAGAGAACCAGTAGGAAAAGAACGTGTTGAAAAACCAAAGGAAACAATGGAGTAAGGTTGGAGAAAGGAATGAAAGGAAGATACAGTATCCAGAATATTGGAAAAAGATTTTTGAAGAATTTGGAAGCCATTGAGATTTAAGGAAGGTCTGAACTCAGGCATTTAGTATAAAGAACCTGAGAAGAGAGTTTCCTGACCAGCTGACTTCACTTTTCTCAGTGAAGTATGAGGTACTGGTACTTTTAAGGAGCAGGGGCTAGTAGAGATAGTGAAAGAACAATAATGAATTGATACATTGAAAACTTAGCACATGTAAAATGGCACACTAAATATTTTACAAATATTATGTTTTTAAATTTCACAACTATTTATAGAAATAGATGCTTTATTTTACAAATGATGGAATAAAGCCAAAGAGTGATGAATAACTTGCCCAAATAGTCTGTAAATGACGCTGGTATGAAATTGAGCAATTTGATTTCCTGCCTTTAACTACTATATATTATACTCTCTACTGATAAGAACTAAAGAGCCTCTTGATGAAAGTGAAAGAGGAGAGTAAAAATATTGGCTTAAAGCTCAACATTCAGAAAACTAAGATCATGGCATCTGGTCCCATCAGTTCAGTTCAGTTCAGTTCTGTTCAGTCATTCAGTCATGTCCGACTCTTTGTGACCCCATAAATTGCAGCACTCCAGGCCTCCCTGTCCATCACCAACACCCGGAGTTCACGCAGACTCACGTCCATCGAGTCATTGATGCCATCCAGCCATCTCATCCTCGGTCGTCCCCTTCTCCTCCTGCCCACAATCGCTCCCAGCATCAGAGTATTTTCCAGTGAGAACTCTTCGCATGAGGTGGCCAAAATACTGAAGTTTCAGCTTTAGCATCAGTCCTTCCAAAGAACACCCAGGACTAATCTCCTTTAGAATGGACTGGTTGGATCTCCTTGCAGTCCAAGGGACTCTCAAGAATCTTCTCCAACACCACAGTTCAAAAGCATCAATTTTTCCGTTCTCAGCTTTCTTCATTGTCCAACTTTCACATCCATACATGACATGGAAATACCATAGCCTTGACTAAATTGACCTTAGTTGGCAAAGTAATGTCTCTATTTTTCAATATGATATCTAGGTTGGTCATAACTTTCCTTCCAAGGGGTAGGTGTCTTTTAATCTCATGGCTGCAGTCACCATCTGCAGTGATTTTGGAGCCCCCCACCAAAATAAAGTTTCAACTGCTTCAACTGCTTCCCCTTCTATTTCCCACAAAGTGATGGGAACAGATGCCATGATCTTCGTTTTCTGCATGTTGAGCTTTAAGGCAACTTTTTCAGTTTCCTCTTTCACTTTCATCAAGAGGTTTTTTTGTCCTCTTCACTTTCTGCCATAAGAGTGACGTCATCTGCATATCTGATGTTATTGATATTTCTCCCAGCAATCTTGATTCCAGCTTGTACTTCATGGTAAATAAATGTGAAAACAGTGGAAACAGTGACTGATTTTATTTTTATGGGTTCCAAAATCACTGCAGATGCTGATTGCAGCCATGAAATTAAAAGACGCTTACTTCTTGGAAAGAAAGTTATGACCAACCTAGATAGCATATTCAAAAGCAGAGACATTACTTTGCCAACAAAGGTCCGTCTAGTCATGACTATGGTATTTCCAGTGGTCATGTATGGATGTGAAAGTTGGACTATAAAGAAAGCTGAGCGCAGAAGAATTGATGCTTTTGAACTGTGGTGTTGGAGAAGACTCTTGAGAGTCCCTTGGACTGCAAGGACATCCAACCAGTCCATCCTAAAGGAGATCAGTCCTGGCTGTTCATTGGAAGGATGGATGTTGAAGCTGAAACTCCAATACTTTGGCCACCCGATGCAAAGAGCAGACTCATTGGAAAAGACCTTGATGCTGGGAGGGATTAGGGGAGGGAGGAGAAGGGCATGACAGAGGATGAGATGGCTGGATGGCATCACCGACTCAATGGACATGAGTTTGAGTGAACTCTGGGAGTTGGTGATGGACAGGGAGGCCTGGCGTGCTGTGGTACATGGAGTAGCAAAGAGTAGGACATGATTAGCACCTGAACTGAACTGAACTGAATATTAAAATTCTGTAAAGTTTAAATAGAGAAATACCTCTTTGAAGAAAACTTAAATTATTTTTCAGTGGCATCTATAGTTAGACTGAAGTTTAAGACAAATAAGTGTCTTGGTACCGGTATGCAAACTGTTACAACTTCTTCAGAGTGATTCACTAGGTGAGGAGGCTTAGAGAAGTATGTATATATATATATATATATATATATATATACACATAATATAATTATATATATAAATAATATATATATGAATCTTCTTCCTTCTCTACTTTAATGTTTTTACATTAGTCTTTCAAGACTGAAAGAATCAAACTCCCTTTTTTATGATCCTCCTAGTCTATTTGTCCTTAAAGTAGTGTTTGAGCACTTTTTCAGTGTGTAGAACCATGGATGAGATTTATCACACTTACCTGTGTTCTCATTTTTAACTAACTTGATTGTTTCACTCTATCCTGAGACTACCTTGGAGAAGCAGGAGCTGTACCTTTAATCTCTGGACTCTTGTTGTTCAGTAGCTCAGTCATGTCCAACTCTTTGTGACCCCATGGACTGCAGCACACCAGGCTTCCCTGTCCTTCACCATCTTCCAGAGCATGCTCATACTCATGTTCATTGAGTCAGTGATGCCATCCAACCATCTCATCCTCTGCCATCCCATTCTCCTCGTTCCTTCAATCTTTCCCAGCATTAGAGTCTTTTCTAATGGGTCAGCTCTTCGCATCAGGTGGCCAAAGTATTAGAGCTTCAGCCACAGCATCAGTCCTTCTAATGAATATTCAGAATTGATTTCCCTTAGGATTTACTGGTTTGATTTCCTTTCAGTCCAAGTGACTCTCAAGAGTCTTCTCCAGCACCACACTTCAAAAGCATCCGTTCTTCAGTGTTCAGCCTTCTTTATCGTCCAACTCTCACATCCATAAGTGAGTACTGTAAAAGCCATTGCTTTGATTATAGGGACATTTGTTGACAAAGTAATGTCTCTGATTTTAATATGCTGTCAGGTTTGTCATAGCTTTCTTCCAAGGAGCAAGTGTCTTTTAATTTTGTGGCTGTAGTCACCATATGCAATGATTTTTAAGCCCAAGAAATGAAGTTTGTAATTGTTTACTCATGTATTTGCAATGAAGTGATGAGACGAGATGCCATCATCTTAGGTTTTTTTTTTAATGTAAATTTATTTATTTTAATTGGAGGTTAATTACTTTACAATATTGTATTGCATTTGCCATAGATCACCATGAATCTGCCACAGGTATATATGTGTTCCCCATCCTGAACCCCCCTCCCTCCTCCCTCCCTGTACCATCCCTCTGGGTGGTCCCAGTGCACCAGCCCCAAGCATCCAGTATCATGCATCAAACCTGGATTGGTGATTCATTTCATATATGATATTATACATGTTTCAATGCCATTCTCTCAAATCATCCCACCCTCTCCCTCTCCCACAGAGTCCAAAAGACTGTTTTATACATCTGTGTCTCTTTTGCTGTCTCGCGTACAGAGTATTGTTGCCATCTTTCTAAATTCCATATATATGCATTAGTATTGGTGTTTTTCTTTCTGGTTTACTTTACTTTGTATAATAGGTAGTTTCATCCACCTCATTAGAACTGATTTAAATGTATTCTTTTTAATGGCTGAGTAATAGTTCATTGTCCATTCAGCTTTCTTATCCATTCATCTGCTGATGGGCATCTAGGTTGCTTCCATGTCCTGGCTATTATAAATAGTGCTGTGATGAACATTGGGGTACACGTGTCTCTTTCAATTCTGGTTTCCTCAGTGTGTATGCCCAGCAGTGGGATTGCTGGGTTATAAGGCAGCTCTATTTCCAGTTTTTTAAGGAATCTCCACACTGTTTTCCATAGTGGCTGCACTAGTTTGCATTCCTGCCATATTAGTTTTTAATGTTGAGTTTTAAACCAGCTTTTTCATTCTCCTCTTTCACCTTCATCAAGATACTCTTTTGTTCCTCTTCTCTTTCTACCATAAGATTGGTGTCATCTGCATATCTGAGGTTATTATATTTCTCTCCGCAATCTTGATTCCAGGTTGGGCTTCATCCAGCCCAGTATTTTACATGAAGTACTCTGCATATAATTTAAATAAGCATGGTGACAATATACAGCCTTGAGGTACTCCTTTCCCAATTTTGAACCAGGCTGTTCTATGTCCAGTTCTAACTGTTGTTTCTTGACCTGCATACAGATTTTTCAGGAGGCAGGTAAAATGGTCAGGTTTTCCCACCTGTTTAAGAATTTTCCAGTTTATTGTGATCCACACAGTCAAAGGCTTTAGTGTAATCAAGAAGCAGAAGTAGATGTTTTTCTGGAATTCTCTTGGTTTTTCAATGACCCAATGGATGGGCAATTTGATCTCTGATTCCTCTGCATTTTAAAAATTCAGCTTGAACACCAGGAAGTTCTCTGTTCATGTGCTGCTAAAGTATAGCTTGGAGAATTTTTAGCATTATTTTGCTAGCATATGAAATGAGTACAATTGTGTGGTAGTTTGACCTTTCTTTTGGCATTACCTTTCTTTGGTATTGGAATGAAAACTGACCTTTTCCAGTCCTGTAGCCACTGCTGTGTTTTCCAAGTTTGCTGACAGATTGAGTGTAGCACTTTAACAGAACCATCTTTTATGATCTGGAATAGTTCAGTTCAGTTCAGTTCAGTCGCTCAGTCATGTTCGACTCTCTGCGACCCCATGAATCGCAGCACGCCAGGCCTCCCTGTCCATCACCAACTCCCGGAGTTCACCCAGACTCATGTCCATTGAGTCCGTGATGCCATCCAGCCATCTCATCCTCGGTCGTCCCCTTCTCTTCCTGCCCCCAATCCCTCCCAGCATCAGGGTCTTTTTCAATGAGTCAATTCTTCACATGAGATGGCCAAAGTACTGGAGCTTCAGCTTCAGCATCATTCCTTCCAAAGAAATCCCAGGGTTGATCTCCTTCAGAATGGACTGGTTGGATCTCCTTGCAGTCCAAGGGACTCTCAAGAGTCTTCTCCAACACCACAGTTCAAAAACATCAATTCTTCGGCATTCAGCCTTCTTCACAGTCCAACTCTCACATCCATATATGACCAAAGGAAAAACCATAGCCTTGACTAGACGGACCTTAGTCGGCAAAGTAATGTCTCTGCTTTTGAATATACTATCTAGGTTGGTCATAACTTTTCTTCCAAGGAGTAAGCGCCTTTTAATTTCATGGCTGCAGTCACCATCTGCAGTGATTTTGGAGCCTAAAAAAATAGTCTGACACTATTTCTACTGTTTCCCCATCTATTTTCCATGAGGTGATGGGACCAGATGCAATGATCTTCGTTTTCTGAATGTTGAGCTTTAAGCCAACTTTTTCACTATCCTCTTTCACTTTTGGCAAAGTAATGTCTCTGCTTTTGAATATGCTATCTAGGTTGGTCATAACTTTTCTTCCAAGGAGTAAGTGTCTTTTAATTTCATGGCTGCAGTCACCATCTGCAGTGATTTTGGAGCCCAAAAAAATAAAGTCTGACACTGTTTCTACTGTTTCCCCATCTATTTCCCATGAAGTGATGGGACCAGATGCCATGATCTTCGTTTTCTGAATGTTGAGCTTTAAGCCAACTTTTTCACTCTCCTCTTTCACTTTCAACAAGAGGCTTTTTAGCTCCTCTTCACTTTCTGCCATAAGGGTGGTGTCATCTGCATATCTGCGGTTATTGATATTTTTCCCGGCAATCTTGATTCCAGCTTGGGCTTCTTCCAGTCCAGCGTTTCTCATTAAGTACTCTGCATAGAAGTTAAATAAGCAGGGTGACAATATACAGCCTTGACGTACTCCTTTTCCTATTTGGAACCAGTCTCTTGTTCCATGTCCAGTTCTAACTGTTGCTTCCTGACCTGCATACATATTTCTTAAGAGGCAGGTCAGGTGGTCTGGTATTCCCATCTCTTTCAGAATTTTCCACAGTTTCTTGTGATCCACACAGTCAAAGGCTTTGGTATAGTTAATAAATCAGAAATAGATGTTTTTCTGGAATTCTCTTGCTTTTTCCATGGTCCACCAGATGTTGGCAATTTGATCTCTGGTTCCTCTGCCTTTTTTAAAACCAGCTTGAACATCAGGGAGTTCACAGAATAACTCACCTGGAATTTCTTCACTTCCACTAGTTTTGTTTGTAGTCATACCTCTTAAGGCCCACATGACTTTGCACTCCAAGATGTCCAGTTCTAGGTGGGTGATCACACCATCACGGTTATCTAATATCCACGGTTATCTGATATCCATTATAGTAACATGCAGATTAGTTTCACTGAGCTAAAAAACTTCTGTGGCCTTCCTATCTATCCTCCTGACATCCTGGCAAGTACTGATCTTTTTGGATTACATGTATAAGAGAGATCATATTGTGTTTATCTTTCTCTGACTTACTTCAATTAAATTCTCTCAAGATCCATACATGTTGCTGCAAATGGCACAATTTCATTCTTTTTGTGGGGAAGTGTGTGTGTGTGTGTGTGTGTGGTGTGTGTCTGTGTGTGTGTGTTAGTTGCTGAGTCGTGTTCAAGTCTTTGTGACTCTATGGACTATGGCCCAACAGTCTCCTCTGTGCATGGAATTCTCCAAGCAAGATGTTTTTGAACTGTGGTTTTGGAGAAGACTCTTGAGAGTCCCTTGGACTGCAAGGAGATCCAACCTGTCCATCCTAAGGGAGAACAGTCCTGTGTGTTCATTGGTAGGACTGATGTTGAAGCTGAAACTCCAGTACTTTGGCCACCTGATGCGAAAAATTGACTCATTTGAAAAGACCCTGATGCTGGGAAAGATTGAGGCAGGAGGAGAAGGGGACAACAGAAGATGAGATGGCTGGATGGCATCACTGACTCAATGGACATTGGTTTGGGTGGATTCTGGGAGCTGGTGATGGACAGGGAGGCTTGGTGTGCTGTGGTCCATGGAGTCACAAAGAGTCAGACGCAACTGAGCAACTGAACTGAACTGAACTGATCTTTTAACAGTTTGTCTCCATATTACCATAAATATAGCATGAAATGACATAAAGTTCAAATTATCTCAAATTAGGTATAATATATACCTATTATCAAACATTTTATAATTTTTTTGGCAAATCTAAAAATCATTTTTATGGCAGTTATATATAGTAGATATTAATTCAAGTCAATTAATTTTTAAATTAATAACATGATTGAAACATCACATATATTTGGTCACTTAATTCTCATAACTATCTGAAATATAAGTAGTGTACCAATTCTACAAACAGAAAAAAAACAGTATATTTAGTTTCTCCAGTTTTATGCAGGCAATAAATTGTGGAAGTAATACTCTTAAAAAAAAAAAAAAGAATACTGAAGTGGGCTGCCAATCCTTTCTCTATCTCTATCTCACTTCTTTATTCATTTATCTATCCATGGGCATTTACATCATTTCCATGTATTGGCTACTGTAAATAAAGCAGCAACAAACATAAGGGAACATATATCTTTTCAAATTAGTGTTTTTATTTTCTTTAGTTGAATATCAAAGTATAATTGATGGATTGTGTGGTTCTATTCATAATCCTATAAGAACCTCCATACTGTGTTTCCACAGATGTTGCAACCAATTTATATTTCCATTGTTAACTAGACAATCACCTTCTCTACATCTTCACAAACACTTATCATTCCTTGTCTTTTTGATGCTAGCTGTTCTAAAAGGTGTGAGGTGATACCTCACTGTAGTTTTGAATTGTATTTCCTTCTAAGAAATGATGTTAAGAATATTTTCATGTATCTATTGTCCATGTCCTGGTTGGGAAAATGTCTATTAATATCTCTTGCCCACCATTTAATAAATATATATATATATATATTTTGCTATTGAGTTGTATAATATCTTGATATATTTTCAATATGAACCCATATTAATAAATTATATGCAAATGGTTTATTCCATTCAGTAGGTAGTTTTTATTTCATTCACAATTTTCTTTGCTGTGTAGAATCTTTCTATTAGAATGTAGCTAGACTTATTTACTTTTGCTTTCATTACTTGTGCTTTGGTATCATAGTCAAACAAATCATTCCCAAGACAAATGTCAAGGACATTCTTTCCTATATTTTCCTCCAGAATTTTTATGTTTTCAGAATTTGTATGATCAAATTTTTACTCCATTTCAAGTTTAATTTTTGTCTATGGTAAAAAAAAAATAGTGATCTGGTTTCATTCTTTGGCATTTGGTTGTCTAGTTTTCCCAATATAGTTACTGAAGACAATAGATTTTATCTATTTCACATTCTTGGCTTCTCTGTCATAAGTTAATTGACTATAAATGTATTTTTGGGGAAGAAGTGCTCTCTATTCTGTTCTGTTGATCAATGTATTTGCTTTTATATCAATACCACACTATTTTTATAAGTTTGAAATATAGTTTAAGACAAACAAATATGATGCTTCCAGCTTTGTTCTTTTAAAAATTTGTTTTGGCTATTTTGTGATCTCAAGCAGTTTTTAAGTTTATTTACTCTATTTCTTTGGAAAAAAAATAGAACTTTTATCAAAATTGATTGAATCTGTATATTGAGTAGTATGAATATTTTAAACATATTGATTCTTCCAATCCATGAGTGCAGAATATCTTTCCATTTATTTTGTCTTCTTCAATTGATTTTATTAATGTCTTATAAGTTTTAATACACAGATCTTTCACTTCTTTGGTTAAATTTATTCCTAGATATTTTATTATTATTGATGCAATTTAAAATATTTTTATTAATTTCTCTTTAATCTGTCATTGCAACATATTTAAGTCTATTGATTTTGTATTATGCAACCTCAATGAATTAGGTGTAACAGTTTTTGTTGGAGTATTAAAGGTTTTCTATATATAATATTATCTACAAATGGTGACAGTTTTTTTTTTTCCCATCTCGATTTAGATTTCTTTTGTTTCTATTTATTGCCTAATTGCTCTGACTAGAAATTCTAACATACTATGTTGAACAGAAATGGCAAGACTGACCATTCTTTTCTCGCTATCAATCTTAGAGCAAATGTTTTCAGCTTTTCAGTTGAGCATGTTAGCAGTGGGTTTGTCATACATTGTTTTATTTGGGGATATTTTCTCTATACCAACTTTGTTGAAAGCTTTTTATCCCAAATGGATTTTAAGTTTTATCAAATGATTTTTCTATACCTATATTAAGATATCACATAATTTTTATTTTTCAATTTGTTACAATGGTGTATCACATTGACAAATTTGTAGATGTTGAACCAGTCTGCTATCCCTGCAATAAATCCCACTTGATCATGATCTATTATTCTCTTGATGTATTTTTGCATTCTGTTTGTTAATATTTTACTGCATACATATTCATCAGAGATACTGGCCTGTAGTTTTCTTTTCCTTTGCCATTTTTGTCTGATTTTCATATCAAGATAATTCTGGCAGCATAAAATTAATTGTGAATATTGCCTTCTCCTTTTTTTTTTTTTTTTTTGGTAGTGCTTGAAAAGGATTGATATTAATTCTTCCTTGAATATTTGATAGAATTTACCAGTAAATTTGTCTGGCTCTGGCCTTTGTTTGGAAGATTTTTAATCACTGATTCAATATCCTTGCTAATATTTCTGCTGTTCATATTTCATCATGATTCAGTCTTGGTACATTGTATATTTTTAAGATTTATCCATTTCTAGGTTTCCCAGTTTGTTGGTGTGTAATCATTCAGAGTAACCTTTTAGGATCTTTTTTTTTTTTTTAATCTCTGGGAATAAAGTTTTAGTATCTCTGTTTTTATTTTTAACTATTTATTCGAATCCTCCTTTTTTCTTGGTGAATATAACTAAATGTCTGTTAACTTTGTTTCTCTTTTCAAAAATCAGCACTTAGTTTCATTTAGATCTTCTCTAATGTCTTTTTAATCATTATTTCATCTCTAATCTTTATTTCCTTCCTTCTATAATACTACCATTGAGTCTTGTACATTGTTCTCTTTCAGTTCCTTGAGGTGTAAACTTAGGTTATTTATTTGAGAATTTTCTTGTTTGCTGAGGCAAATATTTTGCTATGAACGTTCCTTTTATAACAAACTTTGCAGCATGTCACATATTATGTTACATTTCTATTTTCATTTTTCTTTAATGTAAATTTTACTTTCTCTTTTGATTTCTTCTTTAACCCATTGGTTGTTTCATAGCATGCTGTCTAATCTCCTTCCATTGGGAAGATCCCATAGAGGAGGGAATGACTACTCACTGCAGTATTCTTGCCTGGACAAATCCATGGACAGAGGGGCCTGGCTCTGTCCATGGAGTCTCTCTGGACAGACTGGCTACATGGGGTCACAAAGAGTTGGACATGCCTAAATGACTAACACTTTAGGTTTCACTTGTTTTCTGGCCTAACATGGTCTAGCCTTGAAAATGTTCCATGTGCATTTGAGAAGAAAAATGCACATTCTTTTGATTTTGGGTGAATTATTTGTATGTCTGTTATGTTTATCTGATATAACTGACATTTAAAGTCAATGTGTCCTTTTTTATTTTCTGTCTGGTTGCTCTATACATTGATTTGTTTGAGAGTATTAAAATCCTTTAGTAGTACTTAGTGCTATCTATTTCTCCCTTTACATCTGCTAATGTTTACTTTACATATTTAGGTGATCCTTTGTCAGGTGTATGAATATTTGCAATGCTATATCCTCTCCTTGGATTGGTCTATTAATATTTATGTAACATCCATCTTTACCCTCTATTAAAGTCTTAGTAAGTAAGTAAGTAAGTAAGTAAGTAAAGTCACTCAGTCGTGTCCGACTCTTTGTGACCCATGGACTGCAGCCCACCAGGCTCCTCAGTCCATGAGATTCTCCAAGCAAGGATACTGGAGTGGGTTGCCATTTCCTTCTCCAGGGGATCTTCCCGACCCAGGAATCGAACCTGGGTCTCCGGCATTGGAGGCAGACGCTTTAACCTCTGAGCCATATTTTGTCAGATGTAGACATAGCTACTCTAGGTTTCTTAGGTTTTCATTTACATGAAATATCTTTTTTTCCCCCATTTTTCCCTTCTAGTCTATCTTTACATCTAAAGTAAATCTCTTGTAGGCCACAGATAGATGTCTTTTAAAAAAATATATTCAGCTACTCATGTATTTGATTGAAGATTTAGTTCATTTCATTTAAATTATTAGTAGGTATGTACTTTTTTCAATATTGTTAATTGTTTACTGGCTGTTTTTGTAATGTTTTCTTTTTCTTTTTGACTTCTGTGTATTTACTTTAGAGTTTTGCTTTATGATTTTTACAAGGGCTATATATAACAACTTATATCTCTTTGGCTTTGTTCAGTTGCTCATTTGTGTCTGATTCTTTGCAACCCCATGGACTGCAGTATGCCAGGCTTCCCTGTCCTTTACTATCTCCTGGAGTTTGCTAGAAACTCATGTCCGTTGAGTTGATAATGCTATCCAACCATCTCATAAGAATGTATTTTAAGTTTATAACAACTTAAGTGATCCCTTCTAAAGCCTAACAGTTTTACTCTTCCCTCTTCATATTTTGTTTCTGATGCCATATTTCACTTGAATATCCCTTAACTAAATATTGTAATCATAGTTATTTTTACTGCTTTTTTTTAACCTTCGTAATCACTTTGTTAGTGATTAATTCAATGCTTATATGATATATACTCCTTTCCAATGAGATTTATTCTTCATGTTTCCTTGGTCCTAATTAGCACCCTTCCTTTTCAGCTTAAAGAAGTCCTTTTAACACTTCTTATAAGGCTAGTTTAGTAGTAATAAACCCTTTTATCTTTTCCTTGTCTGGAAACCTCTTAAAACTCTCTTCCAATTCTGAAAAATAACTTTGCCAGGTGTAATATTCTTGGTTTGATTTTTTTTTTCTTTCAGCACTTAGAATATATTATGTCACTATTTTCAGGCCTACAAATTTTCTGTTGAAAAATCTGCTGATAGTCATATGCTGACAGCTCCCTTGTACATAACAAGTTGCTTTTCTCTTTCTGCTTTTAGCATTCTCTCCTTGGATTTGAATTTTGACAATTTAATCATGATATATATTATTCTGATTCTCTTTGATTTCATTTTATTTGTCAATTGCTGGGCTTTCTGTATCTGTATGTCTGTTTTTTCTCCCAGATTAAAGACATTTTCAGCCATGCTTTAAACAGCATTTCTGCCCCCTTTCTTTCTTTCTCGCTTTCTGAGGCCCCTTTAAGTGCTTGTTACTTCATTTATTTTGTCTTCAGTTCAGTTCAATTCAGTCACTCAGTCGTGTCCAACTCTTTGCAACCCCATGAATCGCAGCACACCAGGCCTCCCTGTCCATCACCAACTCCCAGAGCTTACCCAAACTCATGTCCATTGAGTCAGTGATGCCATCCAGCCATCTCATCCTCTGTCATCCCTTTCTCCTCCTACCCCCAATCCCTCCCAGCATCAGGGTCTTTTCCAATGTGTCAATGCTTCGCATGAGATGGCCAAAATACTGGAGTTTCAACTTCAGCATCAGTCCTTCCAGTGAATATACAGGACAGGGAGGCCTGGCGTGCTGCGATTCATGGGGTCCCAAAAAGTTGGACACGACTGAGCGACTGAACGGAATGGAACAGATCTCCTTTAGGACGGACGGTTGGATCTCTTTGCAGTCCAAGGGACTCTCAAAAGTCTTCTCCAACACCACAGTTCAAAAGCATTAACTCTTCGGCACTCAGCTTTCTTTACAGTCTAACTCTCACATCCATACATGGTCACTGGAAAAACCATAGCCTTGACTAGATGTACCTTTGTTGGCAAAGTAATGTCTCTGCTTTTCAATATGTGATCTAGGTTGGTCATAACTTTCTTTCCAAGGAGTAAATGTCTTTTAATTTCATGGTTACAATCACCATCTGCAGTGATTTTGGAGCCCCCCAAAAATAAAGTCTGACACTGTTCCCATTATTTCCCCATCTATTCCCCATGAAGTGATGGTACCAGATGCCGTGATCTTAGTTTTCTGAATGTAAGCCTATTAATTCCCCCCCCACTTTTTTCATTTATGTTTCTTTTTGCTGCTCTGATTGCATTAA
The DNA here is from genome assembly GCA_006408695.1 of Aepyceros melampus. Classification (NCBI taxonomy): domain Eukaryota; kingdom Metazoa; phylum Chordata; class Mammalia; order Artiodactyla; family Bovidae; genus Aepyceros; species Aepyceros melampus. The sequence goes on along the minus strand of SJXQ01003976.1, from coordinate 47,920 downwards.
TTCAGCTGCTTCGTCTTAGAGTTGATGGATCTTTTAATTGCCTCACCTAATACAATGTTGAACCCCTCTTATGTACCTTTTCAGTTCAGTTATTAAGTTTTCCAGCTGCTGCTGCTGCTGCTAAGTCACTTCAGTCGTGTCCGACTCTGTGTGACCCCATAGACAGCAGCCCACCAGGCTCCCCCGTCCCTAGAATTCTCCAGGCAAGAACACTGGATGTGACATCAATTTGATATTTTCTTATATTTTCTATACTCTTTGAATTCATCTCAGTTTGGTAAATATCATTATGACCATTACTTTGAACTCTTTATCAGATAAATTACTTATTACAAATGTCACTGAGTTTCTGTGTTTCCCCCCCTCTAATATTTTACCTTGTTCTTTTATCTAGAACATATTTCACTGTTTTATTTTATTTTATTTTGTTATTTTCATTTGCCTTGACTCTCTGTGTTTATTTCTATAATGTAGATAAAACAACCACCTCTCCCAGACTTGAAGTAGTTGCCTTGTGTAAGAGAGAAACTTGATAGTCCAATCTTGCTCCAACTCTTTGTCATCTTTCAAATATTTTTGCTTCCAAGCAGCTTATTATACATTTACCAGGAGCCTGGTGAACCTCAGTCCATGGGGTCGCTAAAAGTCGGACATGTCTGAACAACTTCACTTTCGCTTTTCACTCTCATGCATTGGAGAAGGATATGGCAACCCACTCCAGTGTTCTAACCTGGAGAATTCCAGGGATGGGGGAGTCTGGTGGGCTGCCATCTCTGGGGTCTCACAGAGTTGGACACGACTGAAACAACTTAGCAGCAGCAGCAGTTAGTTCCCAATACTGAGGATATGCCAAGACCTGTCAGTGTCACTAAGAGGAGTATCTCACCACCTAGATTTAGTCTATTTGGTAGCCAGACCCCAGGGTGCAACATCTTCTAAAAGTATACAAATATATATTAATCTGTGGGATTGCAAGCACAACCCATCCCCAACTTTAACCAGGTAATCTGGCAGTGTCTCCTGTGTGAAAGTCATAAAAATCGAATGTCCAAAAAAGTGCATAAGTTCTTTTATAGGAGGTCCTGGCAAGCTGGAGCAAGACAGAGGGACAGCACCAAAACTATTGTCTATAGACTTCCTTCTTGAGAGCAGCTTTATAGTCTTCTAAATGTAAGCCAAACCTGAGGTCTGCCTTTAAGACTGAAGCTCCATAATAAGACAAGAAGGCTTTACAGGAATATGGGAAATATACCATATTTTTGCACATCTGTGCCTTGTTGACAGCAGACTCCCTGATGGCCACTGTCCTATGTGACCGAGAAATGTGAATCTTCCAGATCACAAGAGTCATGTAATTAAGGGCAGCATTTGGGTGGCATCTTCAAAAACTGGGGCACTAGATATAAAAACCAGAGTACCAGCCACCTGCAATGCTGCCTCCAGAGGGTACTTGTGCTCTGAAGGACTGCAGAAGAGTGCCCCACATATCTCCAAAAAGAATTAGTCAGCCTTCCTTAAATGCATGCTTAATTAGAAGCCTGCCTTTCAGGTTGCAGGCATGATGATTGGCTAATAGGTATCCTTCACAGAAAGTCCTGTCTCCGGGTCTGATGCATCTTGCTGTCCCCTGGGGAAATTTGCATTTCTCTGTTGACATATGATGTACAGCATCTTTCTACAGGCTTATTTGCCACTGAGGCATCAGTTAAGTCTTTGGCTTATTTCTTTAACTTGGTTTATTTATTTCATTTATTGTTGAGTTTTAAAAGTTCTTTATATTTTTAGATAATAGCCCTTTACTGGCTATGTTATTTTCAAGTATATACTCCATTGTGTGACTTGTCTTTCCATTCTCTTGACTGTGTAATTAGCAGAACAGTAATGTTTAATTTTCATGAGTGAGTGAAGTCGCTCAGTTGTGTCCGACTCTTTGCGACCCCATGGACTGTAGCCTATCAGGCTTCTCCGTCCGTGGGATTTTCCAGGCAAAACTGCTGAAGTGGATTGCCATTTCCTTCTCCAGGGGATCTTCCCAACCCAGGAATCGAACCCGGGTCTCCAGCATTGCAGGCAGACGCTTTACCATCTGAGCCACCAACTCCAGCTTAACAATTATTTTTCCTTTACAAGTTGTGCTTATAGTGCTGTATCTAAAAGTTATCTAAATACCAAAGGTCACCTAGATTTTCTATTATGTTTTCCTCTACGAGTTTTATAATTTTGCATTTTACATTTAGATTTGTGATCCAATCTGAGTTAATATTCATGAAGGGTGAGGTTGTGTTTTGATTGATTTCTTTTTTTTGCATGTTGCTGTCTAGTTGTTTCAACATCATCTGTTAAAAAGCTTATCTTTTCCCCACTGGATTGTCTTTGTTGCTTTCTCAAAGATCAGGCTGTCTCTTTATATATATAAAAAGTGAAAGTGAAGTCGCTCAGTTGTGTCCGACTCTTTGCGACACCATGGACGGTAGCCTACCAGGCTCCTGCATTGCAGGCAGACACTTGACCATCTGAGCCACCAGGGAAGGTCATATATATATATATATACACACACACACACACACATTTTCATATATGCATGTACATTTTTATATACATATAAATGTATATACATATGTGTGTTGTATATATATATATTTCTGTCACCACTATAATGACATTCACTTGTTTAGTGGGAGCAGGTCAAATGGAGGTATATACACAGTATACATCAAAATATTCTGTGTCAATCTGGGTTTACAGACATATTATGAAAAATTAGTATAAAGCACTGACAAAATATCAGCTATTATTCATGTTTATCCTAAAATGAGTATGCACATGATTTTAAGGTGTATTACAGATAATAAATATAAGCAAAATTCCTTGATTTTTATGTATTTAAACTAGTAGACTAGACAATGAGGTTGGATGAATTTAGCAAAACACAGAACTAGTTATTTTATATTATAGCATCTGAAATGGACTATATGAAGGTATTCTCTGAGCATATGTTGAAGCTTAAGACTTTTTATGCTTTAATTTCATGCTTTCCTTGATGCATAGTTTATAAAGCAACCAATCTGGCAAACTGTAACTTGTATTAACAGTTCTCAAATAAGATAAAATCTATACTGAATAAAAGTACATCACAAAGCCTGGAACAACATGATGGTTTATTTATGTTGAGTTTTGAATTATGTTTTCCATATGGATAGTACATCTATGCCATCTTAACAGTCCCTTTGTTTAAAGAGTGTTCTTGAATGTTTTTGTCCACATATCTTTGTTCACTATACCTTTAGAATGTTAGAGTGGTTACATATATCATTTCCAAAAGCTTTTAATTTAGAAAATGTCAAACCTATCAGATCCATCAAATTTATAAAAAGTTGAAAAACTACTATATTTATATATCCTTCACTAGATCTATTATTAAAATTCTTTCATGTATGCTATCACTCTATAGTTCTTTTACATTCATGGTCTGTGTGTCCTATCCTCTGTGCAGATGCATGCACACACACACACATACACATACATACACTTGTAATTCCTCAAAATACTTGAAAGTACATTGAGAACATCAAAACACTTCATATCAAAATACCTAAGTATGGATTTCATAAGAATAAACAAATTGCATAACAAATTTAATAACATTTATGACCTAGAAATTGAAAGTCATACCATAACATCACTTCAGTTCAATTCAATCACTCAGTCTTGTCCAGCTCTCCGGGACCCCATGGACTGCAGCATGCCAGGCTTCCTTGTGTATCACCAACACCTGGGGCTTACTCAAACTCATATCCATAAGGTTGGTGATGCCATTCAATCATCTCATCTGTCGTCCCCTTCTTTTCTTGGCCTTCAATCTTTCCCAGCATCAGGGTCTTTTCAAATAAGTCAGTTCTTCACATCAGGTGGCCAAAATATTGGAGTTTCAGCTTCAGTATTGGCCCTTCCAATGAATATTCAGTATTGATTTCCTTTAGGGTAAACTGGATGGATCTCCCTGCATTCCAAAGGACTCTCAAAAGTCTTCCTCAACACCGCAGTTCAAAAGCATCCATTCTTTGGTGCTGAGCTTTCTTTGTATTCCAACTCTCACATCCATACATGACTACTGGGAAAAAAAACATAGCTTTGAATAGATAGACTTCTGTTGGCAAAGTAATGTCTCTGTTTTTTATTATGCTGTCTAGATTGGTCATAGCCTTTCTTCCAAGGAGCAAGCATCTTCTAATTTCGTGACTGTAGTCAATATCTGCAGCAACATGTATGGATCTTGAGAGCATTAAAATAATTGAAGTAAGTCAGAGAAAGACAAACACAATATGATCTCTCTTATACATGTAATCCAAAAAGATCAGTACTTGCCAGGATGTGAGGAGGATGGATAGGAAGGCCACAGAAGTTTTTTTTAGCTCAGTGAAACTAATCTGCATGTTACTATAATGTATATCAGACAACCGTGGATATTAGATAACCATGATGGTGTGATCACCCACCTAGAGCCAGACATCTTGGAGTGCAAAATCACGTGGGCTTTAAGAAGTATGACTACAAACAAAGCTAGTGGAAATGAAGAAATTCCAGCTGAGTTATTCCAGATCATAAAATATGATTCTGTTAAAGTGCTACACTCAATCTGTCAGCAAACTTGGAAAACACAGCAGTGGCTCAGGATTGGAAAAGGTCAGTTTTCATTCCAATACCAAAGAAAGATAATGCCAAAAGAAAGGTTAAACTACCACACAATTGTACCCTTTTCATATGCTAGCAAAATAATGCTAAAAATTCTCCAAGCTAGACTTTAGCAGCACATGAACAGAAAACTTCCTGCTGTTCAAGCTGAAATTTAAAAATGCAGAGGAATCAGAGATCAAATTACCCATCCGTTGGGTCATTGAAAAACCAAGAGAATCCCAGAAAAACATCTATTTCTGCTTTATTGACTATGCCAAAGCCTTTGACTGTGTGGATCACAATAAACTGTAGACAATTCTTCAAGAGATGGGAATACCAGACCACCTGACCTGCCTCTTGAGAAACCTGTATGCCGGTCAGGAAGCAATAGTTAGAACTGAACATGGAACAACAGACTGGTTCTAAATAGGAAAAGGAGTATGTCAAGGCTGTATGTTGTCACCCTGCTTATTTAACTTCTATGCAGAGTACATCATGAGAAATGCTGGACTGGAAGAATCACAAGCTGGAATCAAGATTTCCAGGAGAAATATCAATAACCTCAGATATGCAGATGACACCACCCTCATGGCAGAAAGTGAAGAGGAACTAAAAAGCCTCTTGAAAGTGAAAGTGGAGAGTGAAAAAGTTGGCTTAAAGCTCAACATTCAGAAAATGAAGAACATGGCATCTGGTCCCATCACTTCATGGGAAATAGATGGTGAAACAGTGTCAAACTTTATTTGGGGGGCTCCAGAATCACTGCAGATGGTGACTGCAGCCATGAAATTAAAAGACGCTTACTCCTTGGAAGAAAAGTTATGACCAACCTAGATAGCATATTCAAAAGCAGAGACATTACTTTGCCAACAAAGATATGTCTAGTGAAGGCTATGGTTTTTCCTGTGGTCATGTATGGATGTGAGAGTTGGACTGTGAGGAAAGCTGAGTGCTGAAGAATTGATGCATTTGAACTGTGGTGTTAGAGAAGACTTTTGAGAGTCCCTTGGACTGCAAGAGATCCAAACAGTCTATTCTAAAGGAAATCAGTCCTGGGTGTTCTTTGGAGGGACTGATGCTGAAGCTGAAACTCCAGTACTTTGACCACCTCATGCGAAGAGTTGACTCATTGGAAAAGACTTTGATGCTGGGAGGGATTGGGGGCAGGAGGAGAAGGAGACAACAGAGGATGAGATGGCTGGATGGCATCACTGACTTGATGGGCATGAGTCTGAGTAAACTCCGGGAGTTGGTGATGGACAGGGAGGCCTGGCGTGCTGCGATTCATGGGATCTCAGAGTCAGACACGACTGAGTGATTGAACTGAACTGAGTCCTAGAAGATCTTGTTGGTCTTCATAGAACTATTCAAGTTCAGCCTCTTTAGCATGTTGTTTTTGCTGGGTGTTGTTTTTACTTTGGCTCTGTCTCTTCATTGTTTCTGAAGTTATTTTTCCATAGATCTCTAGAAACGTGTTGGGCACCTACTGACCTGGGGAGTTCATCTTTCACTGTACTATCTTTTTACCTTTTCATTCTCTTTATGAGGTTCTCAAGGCAAGAATACTGAAGTGGTTTTCCATTCCCTTCTCCAGTGGACCACGTTTGATCTGAACACTCCACCATGACCCATCCATCTTGGGTGTATCTACCGGACACGGTTCATAGTTTCGTTGAATTAGACAAGACTGTGGTCCATGTGTGGAGAAGGCAATGGCACCCCACTCCAGTACTCTTGCCTGGAGAATCCTATGGACAGAGGAGCCTGGTGGGCTGCAGTCCATGGGGTCACGAAGAGTCGGATATGACTGAGCGACTTCACTTTCCCTTTTCCCTTTCATGCACTGGAGAAGGAAATGGCAGCCCACTCCAGTGTTCTTGCCTGGAAAATCCCAGGGACGGCAGAGCCTGGTGGGCTGCTGTCTATGGGGTTGCACAGAGTCGGTCATGACTGAAGCGACTTAGCAGCAGCAGCAGCAGTAGTGGTCCATGTGATTTGATTAGTTATTTTTCTGTGATTGTGGTTTTCATTCTGTCTGCCTCTGGTGGAGAAGGATAAGAGGCTTATAGATGCTACCTGATGGGAGAGACTGACTGAGGGCAAAACAGGGTGTTGTTTTGATGGGCAGGGCCATGCTCAGTAAATATTTAATCCAATTTTCTGTTTATGGTTGGGGCTGTATTCCCTCTCTTTTTTTTGACCTGAGGCCAGACTATGGTGGAGGTAATGAAAACAATGGTGACCTCCTTCAAAAGGTCCCATGCAAATAATGCAGCACTCAGTGTCCCCAACACTGCAGCAGGCCACCTCTGACCACACCTTTATTGAAGCCTTCTGGACCCTCATGGACAAGTCTGGATCAGTCTCTTGTGGAGTCACTGCTTCTTTCTCCCGGGTACTCGTGTGCCCATAGTTTTGTTTTGCCCTCTAAAAGTCTGTTTCCCCAGTCCTGTGTAAGTTCTGGTGGTTCTATGGTGGGGTTAATAGTGACCTCCTCCAAGAAGACTTATGCCATTCCCATATCTACACCACCTAAAGCCCCTGCCCCTCCAGCAGTCCACTGCTGACCCATACCTCCACAGGTGATACTCAACACAGACCTCACAGCAGGCCACTGTCAATCCATGCATCCACCAGAGACTCTTGGACACTCACAGAGTTTCCTGAGGAATGAGGTGAGTGTGGTGCTGGCCACACACTGGAATAGAGAACCTGGACATGTCTCAGAGAATTTCTGACCTTTGAAGACTATCTTTCATTATAGCTGTTAAACATGATAACCAACATAATGAACACTCATTTCAAGTTGGTGATGGACAGGGAGGCCTGGCATGCTGCAATTCATGGGGTCGCAAAGTGTCGGACACGACTGAGCAACTGAAGTGAACTGAACTGAACTGTCAGCGTATTCCACAATATGTTTCCTTTTCTCTTTTTGCCATAGTGAGTTTGATAAGCTGTTTGGAAGTTGAGTAGCAGATGCCAGCATTGTAAAAGTACCCATTTTCCCTTTGGAATTAGCCTCAAACATTATTTTCATTTTGATAGTCAAAAATGTTTCGATAAGTTTTAAAAGTTTCAAAAGATATGCGACCTAATATTTTAGACAGTGTTGAAATGTTTCAAAATGTTTAAATAATTGCTTGAATTTTTTCATGGGGTGCTAAGTTTAGACATTATAAGTCCTGTGAGGGTTTTTCTGGATGGGATCAGCATTTGAATTGGTGGGCTAAGAAAAAGTTATCTCATGATTGTGAGTAAGCGTTATCCAGTAAGAAGAGGGGTTGAATAGAACAAACAGCTAAATTTGCCTTCTTTTTCTGCCTCAATGGTGAGCTGAGACATAACATCTCAGACAAGAATTTACACCATTGGTTTTCCAGTTCTCAGTTCTCAGGTCTTTGGACATTGTTTTCTGGTTCTCCAGCTTACAAAGAACAGATCATGGGACTTCTCAGTTTCCATAATCACATGAGCCAGTTCTTTATAATAAATGTGTGTGTGTGTGTGTGTGTGTGTGTGTTTGGTTCTGTTTCTCTAGAGAACACTGAATAATGGAGGCTTTAATCACTTAAAAAAAAACTTTGTACTAGCAAATTTAATGTTTATCATGAAATTTTCACTAAAATGAAATAAATGGTACTTTTGTCATTTTTTTTCTTACATAATTTTTTTTTTTTGCTTTCAGTTCTTCTTCCTCAATTTAAATATATCCTTTATTTAATGTCCATGAGTTTTTAACACCCAGTGGTCCGCTACAAGATTCAGTTTGGGAAAAAGAATTTCTTTTCTTTCTTTTGTTCCTTCTTTCTTTCATTGCTCCCATTTTTCGTCCTTTCTTTTTTCCTTTCTCTCTCTTCCTTTTTACCTGATTTCTTAACTTTACCTTTCATTCTTTCTCTAAACTTATGAGAATAATACTTGAGAAAAGCAGGCAAAAAGGAAATTTGCCCAGCAAAGATGCACTCTTATAATAACAGAGTTTAGGAAGAGTTGTTTATAAAAGAGTTGAGGGTATAAAAATTGATTTCCTTAAATATAGTTTAAAATTTGGTTTTGAAGGGGTCTTCATGTGACCTTAAAATATGTATAATTCAGTATGAGAAACTCTGATTAAAGGACAATCACAGAGATAATAGGTAATAGTTTATAAGTTCCTCATATCATCCAAATCTTTACAATATTTTATTTACAAACCTCACAACAACCCTATGAAGAAAGCTACATATTCTAATATTGCACTGGATGTTTGTCTATACATGAATTTTATGTGGCCTCCCAGAAAATTAACCAGTTCAAGTGGCACCAGAGTCTCTGTATTTCCAGTATTTGAAGATGTCACTCACATAAATCATAGTCAATATTTTTTGACTGATTTTCCTAAACAATTCCCAGAATTTTATACAGTTGTGGAAAAGTATATTATCATGGATAGTTTAAATATGTACTCTATGAGTGTGATGTTTTAATGAGGATTAGAGATACTAAGGGAAAATTTCATGCAAAGATGGGCTCAATAAAGGAAATAAATGGTATGGACCTAACAGAAGCAGAAGATATTAAGGAGAAGAGGTGGCAAGAAAACACAGAAGAACTGTACAAAAAAGATCTTCATGACTAAGATAATCATGATGGTGTGATCACTCACATAGAGCCAGATATCCTGGACTGTGAAGTCAAGTGGGCCATAGGAAGCATCACTACAAACAAAGCTAGTGGAGGTAATGGAATTCCAGTTGAGCTATTTCAAATCCTGAAAGATGATGCTGTGAAAGTGCTGCACTCAATTTGCCAGCAATTTGGAAAACTTAGCAGTGGCCACAGGACTGGAAAAGGTCAGTTTTCATTCCAATCCCTAAGAAAGGCAATGCCAAAGAATGCTCAAACTACTGCACAATGGCACTCATCTCACATGCTAGTATAGTAATGCTGAAAATTCTCCAAGCCAGGCTTCAGAAATACATGAACCATGAACTTCCTGATGTTCAAGCTGGTTTTAGAAAAGGCAGAGGAACCAGAGATCAAATTGCCAACATCCGCTGGATCATTGAAAAAGCAAGAGAGTTCCAGAAAAACATCTATCTCTGCTTTATTGACTATGCCAAGGCCTTTGACTGTGTGGATCACAATAAACTGTGGACAATTCTTCAAGAGATGGGAATACCAGACCACCTAACTTGACTCTTGAGAACTCTGTATGCAGGTCAGGACACAACTGTTAGAACTAGACATGGAACAACAGATTGGTTTCAAATAGGGAAAGCAGTACATCAAGGCTGTATATTGTCACCCTGCTTATTTAACTTCTATGCAGAGTACATTATGAGAAACGCTGGGCTGGAAGAAGCACAAGGTGGAATCAAGATTGCTGGGAGAAATATAAATGACCTCAGATATGCAGATGACACCACCCTTATGGCAGAAAGTGAAGAGGAGCTAAAAAGCCTCTTGATGAAAGTGAAAGATAAGAGTGAAAAAGTTGGCTTAAAGCTCAACATTCAGAAAACGAAGATCATGGCATCTGGTCCCATCACTTCATGGGAAATAGATGGAGAAACAGTAGAAACAGTGTCATACTTTATTTTGGGGGGCTCCAAAATCACTGCAGATGGTGACTGCAGCCATGAAATTAAAAGGCGCTTACTCCTTGGAAGAAAAGTTATGACCAACCTAGATAGCATATTCAAAAGCAGAGACATTACTTTGCCAACTAAGGTCCGTCTAATCAAGGCTATGGTTTTTCTTGTGGTCATGTATGGATGTGAGAGTTGGACTATGAAGAAGGCTGAGCACCAAAGAATTAATGCTTTTGAACTGTGGTGTTGGAGAAGACTCTTGAGAGTCCCTTGGACTGCAAGGAGATCCAACCAGTCCATTCTGAAGGAGATCAGCCCTGGGATTTCTTTGGAAGGAATGATGCTAAAGCTGAANCTATGAAGAAGGCTGAGCACCAAAGAATTAATGCTTTTGAACTGTGGTGTTGGAGAAGACTCTTGAGAGTCCCTTGGACTGCAAGGAGATCCAACCAGTCCATTCTGAAGGAGATCAGCCCTGGGATTTCTTTGGAAGGAATGATGCTAAAGCTGAAACTCCAGTACTTTGGCCACCTCATGCGAAGAGTTGACTCATTGGCAAAGACTCTGGTGCTGGGAGGGATTTTGGGCAGGAGGAGAAGGGGACGACCGAGGATTAGATGGCTGGATGGCATCACTGACTCGATGGACAGGGAGGCCTGGATTCCTGTGATTCATGTGGTCGCAAAGAGGCGGACATGACTGAGCAACTGAACTAACTGAACTGAGAACACTATTTGCTTGTTCAGAACATACGAATTTTAAGTGGTTCACTTCGTTAGTTGATTGTGAGGTGGAATTATTTTATGCATCAGTATAAGTACTCATTTATTTCTCATCTTTAAGAATTCTAGTGCATGCTCTTTAAAAAAGTTTAGTCTTATTTTCTTTATTTTCACATATTCCTACTACTGAACAGACCGTCTGGAATATAATTTGCATATTTAATTAGTAGCTCCTGGGGTAAATAATTATGTATCTTAAGAAAGTCACCCATGTTATATCTGAACAATCAATTTCTGTATGTGTATAAGTTAAGAAAAAGTAACCTGGAAAGATGTCATTTGAATTCAGATCTAAAACTGCATTATAAATATATGAACTTCCCAAACTAATTTTAAGATTTCTTTTGACTTTTTTAAAGCATGCTTAAATGTTCATATGCAAACTTCTGATTGTCTTCATCCTAGCCATGACAGAGCACTCTCAGCAGCAGCTCCAAAGTTAATAAAGCCTCAGTCCCAAAAGCACTGAATCAGGTAAAACGTTTTGGAAGTTCAGAAAAGGCAGAGAAATTCAGCCAAGTCTCATCACATTGACCTTCCTCTTGAAATTATCCAAAAAGGACCTGCTCACTGCAGAAATATCCTGGAGCTAGAGGCAAAAAGGATATCCTTTTGGGTGCTATTTTCATGTTAAAAGAGCTCCTTTGTTAAAAAAGCAACAGGATCAGCAATAAACAAATAATCTAATGAATGAATATGTGACAGAACCGAAGTTACACATGGAAATTTAAGATAGTAACAAGTCATTATTGTTTCAACATGTTATAAGAGATATATGTATAACTAAAACAAAAACAGAAAAATGCAAAAATACCTCCCTGCCTGATTTAAAGTTAAGTAAATAATATAGATTGTTTCTAGACAGGACTATTTGAACAATAAAATACTACTACATATAGTTAAGCTCAAAATGATTCAGTTTTAGGGATTCAGAAATAGTTTGCAATGTTCTTATTGTATGATATGTATTATAGTTATTCATGTATATTACACATAAAGGAACATTAAATTGAGAGCTAATATATTTGGATTCTTACCCAGCTATTGTTAATAGTTGACTATCATATTGAATATGTCACTTAGCCAATTTGAGCACACATTCCTTCATGGGTAAAAAAACAACCCAAATTTATAAGACACCTACTACAGTCTAAGAATTGCGCAGTTGCTAGAAATTTTATGATGACTTTAAAAGAGTTGTTAACATTTAAAAACTCAGAGGGATTTATGTGTGTGTGTGTGTGTGTTGTGAATTTGTGCAGGGGTGTATGAGAGAGAGAAAGGACACAACTCATGACAATAAAGCACCATGTGAGTCATGCATTGAAAGATTAGTTATTGAAAATAAGAAAGTAAACTACAATTTAAAAAATGATATATGGTAGAAATAGAATGTAAAGTTGTTGGAAAATCATGTACTTGGACTAAATTTCTATGATTCATCATTTTTACAAAATGTGAGATTCCCTTCAATTTCATGGTCAAAAGAGTTCCAAATAACAATAGTTATTGAGTTCATGTTTTGATTGTGCATGTATCAAGTACCTCAATAATGTGAATAAAATTTGTAGCTTAGAGTGATTATAATGAAAGAATATTCTCAAATACAATAGTTAATGTGAAAGAGTAAGTGATGAAAAACAAACACATGGTGTGGGATGTTAGTTTTCATTTTAAAAGACTACCATAGTGTTTTGACTATTTTATAAAAAAAAAATATATATATATATATATATATGTACTTTTAAAATGTAAAAAATAAAATTCTTTCTCATTTGCACACTTGATATTCCTGACTGCTAATCTAGAAAAACAAAGATAAAGTACGAAGGCACAGAGATACAGTGACTGCTTTGGTGTCAAAAAATGCCTATGGAGACTGATGGGGCATAAATCACTTCTAGAATTAGTTCAAAGTAAATGTTACTCTTTTCTTTTCCTCCATGGCTCCCAACAAAGCCCACATTTCTTGAGGGAGAACTTTGCAGTTACAAAACCAGACAAGACATGAATGCATATATTAGTTTTCTATTGTATCTGTCTGAAGTGACTGCATTTCCCAGAAGAGGAAGGGGAAAACTATACCAAAAAGCAATATTGCAATCCTACCATGACAGTTACTACCCTCTCAAAGGCCTATTAATGTCACCTAAGAGGGAACATTTTTCAAAGTGCACAATATAAAAAGTTTTTTTTTTTTTTATGTTGTTAAATAGCTTTATCACTGCAACAGATGACTAAAGATAGCAAAGTATTTGGGATTCACTTAGGATTAATTTGGTAGACAGTGAGGAATACATTTATAGAGATTAGAATAGTGCCATGTTATATAATGATAAAACACTTGGTAAACCTACTGACCAAGAATATTAGAGAGGCAGAAAGTATACTTAATGAATGTATGGATCTCACCAAAGAAATTTCTAAAAGAAAGTTACCAGAAAGACTTGTCTTTGTTTATTGCATTTATGAAGGCAGGGGTCTACAATCCCCATACCAGCCAATGACCTGTTAAGAATGAGGCCATACAACAGGAGGTGAGTGGGGGATACAATAAATGTAGTGTGCTTGAATCATCCCAATAAAACCAACCTTCTCCCCAGTAATCGGAAACCAGTCCTTGGTGCCAAAAGTGTTGGGGACCACTAGGATAAGATATTGCAAGGAGTAGGTGGGGTCAGAAAAGTAAATTACCACATTTAAGCTTGTGACGAAAGAAGGAAATAATACAGACATTTCAGGATTTGAATTGATATGAAAGGAAACAATTGTCCCTCTTTTACCAGTTAAATATAAAATTAAGATATACTTCGAGTCTTGACACATTAAGATATTTGTTAAGAATCCTGATTAGACAAATGGCCCAAACAAATCCTTTTCAGTTCAGTTCAATTCAGTTGCTCAGTCGTGTCCGACTCTTTGTGACTCCATGAATCACAGCACGCCAGACTTCCCTGTCCATCAACAACTCCCGGAGTTCACCCAAACTCATGTCTGGGAGTCAGTAATGTCATCCACCCATCTCATCCTCTGTTGTCTCCTTCTCCTCCTGCCCCTAAATCCTCCAGCATCAGAGTCTTTTCCAGTGAGTCAACACTTAGATCAGGTGGCCAAAATACTGGAGTTTCAGCTTTAGCATCATTCCTTCCAAAGAAATCCAAGGGCTGATCTCCTTCAGAATGGACTGGTTGGATCTCCTTGCAGTCCAAGGGACTCTCAAGAGTCTTCTCCAACACCACAGTTCAAAAGGATCAATTCTTCAGTGCTTGGCTTTCTTCACAGTCCGACTCTCACATCCATACATGACCACTGGAAAAACCATAGCCTTGACTAGACAGACCTTGGTTGGAAAAGTAATGTCTCTGCTTTTCAATATGCTATCTAGGTTGATCATGAATTTTCTTCCAAGGAGCAAGCGTCTTTTAATTTCATGGCTGCAGTCACCATCTGCAGTGATTTTGGAGTCAATAATAAATAAATAAATGAAGTCTGATATTGTTTCCACTGTTTCACAATCTCTTTCCCATGAAGTGATGGGACCAGATGCCATGATCTTCGTTTTCTGAATGTTGAGCTTCAAGCCAACGTTTTCACTCTCCTCTTTCACTTTCATCAAGAGGCTTTTTAGTTCCTCTTCACTTTCTGCCATAAGGGTGGTGTCATCTGCATATCTGAGGTCATTTATATTTCTCCCGGCAATCTTGATTCCAGCTTGTGCTTCTTCCAGCCCAGCATTTCTCATGATGTACTCTGCAAATAGGTTAAATAAGCAGGGTGACAATATACAGCCTTGATGTACTCCTTTTCCTATTTGGAACCAGTCTGTTGTTCCATGTCCAGTTCTAACTGTTGCTTTCTGACCTGCATATAGGTTTCTCAAGAGGCAGGTCAGGTGGTCTGGTATTCCCATCTCTTTCAGAATTTTCCACAGTTTCTTGTGATCCACACAGTCGAAGGCTTTGGCATAGTCAATAAAGCAGAAATAGATGTTTTTTTCTGGAACTCTTTTGCTTCTTCGATATCTAGCGGATGTTGGCAATTTGACCTTTGGTTCCTCTGCCTTTTCTAAAACCAGCTTGAACATCTGGGAGTTCACAGTTCACATATTTCTGAAGCCTGGCTTGGAGAATTTTGAGCATTACTTGTCTAACGTGTGGGATGAGTGCAATTGTGTGGTAGTTTGAGCATTCTTTGACATTGCCTTTCTTTGGGGTTGGAATGAAAACTGACCTTCTCCAGTCTTATGGCCACTGCTGAGTTTCCAGATTTGCAGGCATATTCGGTGCAGCACTTTCACAGCATCATCTTTCAGGATTTGAAAGAGCTCAACTGGAATTCCATCACCTCCACGAGCTTTGTTTGTAGTGATGATTCCTAAGGGCCCACTTGACTTCACAGTCCAGGATGTCTGGCTCTAGGTGAGTGATCATACCATCATGATTATCTGAGTCATGAAGATTTTTTTGGACAGTTTTTCCGTGTATTCTTGCCATCTCTTCTTAATATCTTCTGCTTCTGTTAGGTCCATAACAATTCTGTCCTTTATTGTGCCCATCTTTGCATGAAATGTTCCCTTAGTATCTCTGATTTTCTTGAAGAGATCTCTAGTCTTTCCATTCTATTATTTTCCTCTTTTTTTTTTTTGCATTGATTGCTGAGGAAGGCTTTCTTCTCTCTCTTTGTTATTCTTTGGAACTCTGCATTCAGATGCTTATATCTTTCCTTTTCTCCTTTGCTTTTTGCCTCTCTTCTTTTCACAGCTATTTGTAAGGCCTCCCCAGACAGCTATTTAGCTTTTTTGCATTTCTTTTCCATAGGGATCGTCTTGATCCTTGTCTCTTGTACAATCTCATGAACCTCAGTCCATAGTTCATCAAGCACTCTGTCTATCAGATCTAGTCCCTTAAATCTATTTCTCACTTCCACTGTATAATCATAAGGGAGGGATTTGATTTAGGTCATACCTGAATGGTCTATTGGTTTTCCCTACTTTCTTCAATTTAAGTCTGAATTTGGCAATAAGGAGCTCATGATCTGAGCCAAGTCAGCTCCTGGTCTTGTTTTTGTTGAGTGTGAAGAGCTTCTCCATCTTTGGCTACAAATAATATAATCAATCTGGTTTCAACGTTGGCCATTTTGTGATGTCCATGTGTAGAGTCTTCTCTTGTGTTGTTGAAAGAGGGTGTTTGCTATGATCAGTGTGTTCTCTTGGCAAAATTCTAATAGCCTTTACCGTGTTTTCATTCTGTATTCCAAGGTCAAATTTGCCTGTTACTCCAGGTTTTCCTTGACTTCCTACTTTTGCATTCCAGTCCTCTATAATGAAAAGGACATCGTTTTGGTGTGTTAGTTCTAAAAGGTCTTGTAGGTCTTCAGAGAACTGTTCAACTTCAACTTCTTCAGTGTTACTGGTTGGGGCATAGACTTGGATTACTGTGACATTGAATGGTTTGTATTGGGCCAAATATTTCCATGAAAAGAAATAAGGTTGAAGTCCATGGATGACAAAGTACTTGTCACTGAATTTATAAATAGCAATATAGTTGTTGAATAAAGTTGGTATGATTATATGGAACTGGTTGGATTAGATTATTTACTTCTTCCACCCCTTTGGGGAGGGAATCTGAAATAAAGGAGACCATGATAATTCAACACATTAAATGTTTATTAAGTTTTTATGGACAGGAAGCAGTCTAAGCACTATAGTGAAAAGAAATGCATAATTCCTGGTTCTATCATGAAAGATGGTCAAGGTTGATAAAGGGATAGGAAGGTTGTCCCAAAGGTGGATCCATGAATTATGCTGAAAACTCAGTCTCTGTGAAATGGTGCTGAATCAAACCACAGAGAGAATTTTGGGTGAAGTAGAAAGAATAGCTTTATTACTTTGCCAGGCAAAGGGGGCTGCAGTGGGCTCATGCCTCAAAAACTGTGTCCCAACCTAAGGGGATTAGATGAGGTGTTTTACAGCAATGGTTCAAAGTCTGAGCTGCTGATAAGAATCTGGGTATGTGCAGGGCTTGATTTTTTTTTTTTCCCTAGTGTGACCAAGGTGGTCGCCTCCTTGTCTCTGCATCTTATCTTTTCCTGATTAGTAACTGTTTGCATTTGCTCTTTGGAACTCAGGGAAGGTCATGGAAGAACGTGTCTATTTGTAATAAACAAGAAACAGGGGACATAAAAAGGATTCTGTGCCCAAGAACACTACAGACTCCGACTGAGTTTCAAAAGTCATAGCTAAGACAGCAGCTTCCTGGGAGCAATAGTGGAGCCTAATCAAAGAACACTGCCATCTTGTTTGGGAAGATTTTGCAATATTAGCCTAACGATATTTTAGGATTGTCATAATAAGCATTGCTATTAGTTACCCATTCCTTCCATGTTTGAATGTGACTGTTTACTGCAGTTATTTTGTTTCTCTGTCACTCATATGTGTGCATCTGTGTAAGGAGGGGACTGCTGATAACTCACATCTGGACCAATCTATACGCCATCAGGACATATTGTGCTTTGAGCCTGATAGTCTGTTGGGATGAGAATTTCAGTGTGTCTTCCTTGGGGAGAGATGAATATGTGTTGTATGTGGAAAAAAAGGATAGGAATGTGACCAAAAAAGTAGACCATAGTGGAAATTACTATTAATCAGCAAATACTGACTTTCTATTTTATATCCCAACCTGATGGAGTGAATGAAGTACAGTGATTGAAATTTTAGGTGTTGAGTTTTATCCAATAGATTTCTTCTGGCAATAGAGTGAAAGAAGAAGTGCTGCAGTTCTATTCAAAGGGCTTTAAGATGCATTAAAAATACAATCCAGCTCTCCTGAGCTCTTGCCCTCCGAAAGGAGTGCAACACATTTCAGTTGGAATGTGCTCTTAAAGCTTGGAATCCAGGACTTGAAGACACATGAAGCTGACCTGAATATAACCCACATCCTGGCACATAAGTACTTTTTTTTTGATTGGGTCATTTATTTTTCTGGAATTGAGCTGCATATTTTTGAGAGTAGTTGTTTGTCAGTTTCTTCATTTGCTATTATTTTCTCCCATTCAGAAGGCTGTCTTTTCACCTTGCTTATAGTTTTCTTTGCTGTGCAGAAGCTTTTAATTTTAACTAGATCTTATTTGTTTATTTTTGCTTTTATTTCCAGTATTCTGGGAGGTGGATCATAGAGGATCCTGCTGTAATTTATGTCAGAGAGTGTTTTGCCTATGTTCTCCTCTAAGAGTTTTATAGTTTCTTGTCTTACATTTAGATCTTTAATCCATTTTGAGTTTATTTTTGTGTATGGTGTTAGAAAGTGATCTAATTTCATTCTTTTACAAGTGGTTGACCAGTTTTCCCAGCACCACTTGTTAAAGAGATTGTCTTTAATCCACTGTATATTCTTGCCTCCTTTGTCAAAGACAAGGTTTCCATAGGTGTGTGGATTTATCTCTGGACTTTCTATTTTGTTCCATTGATCTATATTTCTGTCTTTGTGCCAGTACCATACTGTCTTGATGACTGTGGCTTTGTAGTTTTTTGCCTATGTTCTCCTCTAAGAGTTTTATAGTTTCTTGTCTTACGTTTAGATCTTTAATCCATTTTGAGTTTATTTTTGTGTATGGTGTTAGAAAGTGATCTAATTTCATTCTTTTACAAGTGGTTGACCAGTTTTCCCAGCACCACTTGTTAAAAAGATTGTCTTTAATCCACTGTATATTCTTGCCTTCTTTGTCAAAGATAAGATGTCCAAAGGTGTGTGGATTTATCTCTGGGCTTTCTATTTTGTTCCATTGATCTATGTTTCTGTCTTTGTGCCAGTACCATACTGTTTGATGACTGTGGCTTTGTAGTAAAGCCTGAAGTCAGGCAGGTTGATTCCTCCAGTTCCATTCTTCTCTCTCAAGATGGCTTTGGCTATTCAAGGTTTTTTGTATTTCCATACAAATTGTGAAATTATTTGTTCTAGCTCTGTGAAAAATACTGCTGGTAGCTTGATAGGAATTGCGTTGAATCTGTAGATTGCTTTGGGTAGTATACTCATTTTCACTATATTGATTCTTCCGATCCATGAACATGGTATATTTCTCCATCTATTAGTGTCCTCTTTGATTTCTTTCAAAAATATGGAACGCTTCATGAATTTGCGTGTCATCCTTGCGCAGGGGCCATGCTAATCTTCTCTGTATCGTTCCAATTTTAATATATGTGCTGCCTAAGCGAACACCAGAATGCCTTCTTGAAACCATCATCTTTTTATCTTGCTTATTTGTATCTGTGAGGTAACTCACTTCTGTGACTCACTGTTATGTGTAGGAATCTGAACCCAACAGAGGTCAGAATTTTTACATCAAAAAATTGACTCAGCCAAAGATCTGGACTTGGGCTTTTCAGGGTAGGTGGTGCAATTTGTCCTCTATAAGCAATTGGTGTTGGCCTGATAACCTGCAGGGGATCCTCAACATTTAGGAAAGAGGAAGAACAGTGTCCTGAAACCCATAAGAATCCTGCTAGCTGGTTCAGTGTTAAAAGGATTTGCCCAAAGTAATTCCAACCCGTATTGTGGTAGAAGTTGCTGCAGTCTTATCAAAAAATTATATGATAATGAAGAGGTTAAGAAAAATAGTAGCAGCCCACCATACAAAGTAGCATTTTTTTAAAAATATCCCAATCCAGCAAGTTGTCCAGAAAATCTGTTGCCTGTTAGTTGGAGGCCAGTGCTTCTCAGAAACACACTACAATTTAAGTAGAGTTTCCTTGAATTTAAATTTGTAACCACTGAGTTTTTCCTCCAGAAAAGGCCAACCAGCTCTTTCTGCTAACTTGTAAATTAAAAAAAAATAAAAGTCACTTGCACTTCACAACTCAAAGTCAGTGCCTTCCTAACCTCTGTCATTCACTGAGTGCTTTCCCTATGGCAGGTTTTCACACTGTCTTCTCTCTGCAAAGATAGCTGCTGCCTGTATCAGCTGTCACCCAGTCACTGAATAACCTGAGGGCCCAAGCCCCAGATTCTCCCCCGCCTACATGCGGCAGCCTTTTCTCATGCTGAGGAGGGAAAACAGTCTACTGCTCACCCCCAGAGTAAATCCTGGGCCCCAACACAGATATACACAAAGTAAGAGAATTTAGCTGAGTTGGCAACTGGACGGAGAAGGCAATGGCAACCCACTCCAGTACTCTTGCCGGGAAGATCCCATGGATGGAGGAGCCTGGTAGGTTGCAGTCCACGAGATCGCTAGGAGTCAGACACGACTTCACTTTCACTTTCATGCATTGGAGAAGGAAATGGCAACCCACTCCAGTATTCTTGCCTGGAGAATCCCAGGGACAGGAGAGCTGGGTGGGCTGCCGTCTCTGGGGTCGCACAGAGTCAGACACAACTGAAGCGACTTAGCAGCAATAGCTGTGGTCTCAGGCAGCGTTTCTAAGCCTCCTTAGATTCTCTCCAATCAGCTTCTCCCTGAGACGTACACACACAGATACGTCCTTCGGGAAGTCTTTTTTTCCCCCCTCATCCTCCATCTCCCTGCCCCTGCCACATTGCCACAAAGTTTCTAACAGGGCATGTGTCATCCAGGGCATGACACAAATTTCTAATATTGCCATGTGTCTAACAGGAGCAACGTCAGGAGTCATGCCACCTTAGGCAAAGAACTTTTTACTGGGCCTTAGTACAGAGACCATCTCTCACTCATTTCTACATTCACCTCATCAGCACAAATCTTTTCAACCTCTAATACGTGTTAATCATTTGAGACTCACAAAGATGAAGAAAATGTGGCCCTTACAGACAAAGGAGGAAATGGATGTGGAAAGTCAAACTCCATATAGCCTGAGGTCGGGTGTGCTCTAGTACAGATACAAGTACAGGTAGGGACAGCAGGTGTCCCAAGGAGGGAAGTGAAAACTCCATAAAGATTATAAATTAGTAGAAGAAGGAAAAGTACTTTTGATGAAAGGAGCTACTTCAACAAAGCCCAGAGGCCAAAAAAGAAAAAAAGTCATATTCCAAGGGTGGCAGTGAATTGAGATTGGCTGAATTGACGGAGGGGCCTGGTGGGCTGCAGTCCATGGAGTCGCTAGGAGTTGGACACGACTGAGTGACTTCACTTTCACTTTTCACTTTCATGCGTTGGAGAAGGAAATGGGAACCCACTCCAGTGTTCTTGCCTGGAGAATCCCAGGGACGGGGGAGCCCCGTGGGCTGCCGCCTATGGAGTCGCACAGAGTCGGACATGACTGAAGCAACTTAGCAGCAGCAGCAGCTGAATTGTAAAAGGAATAGAATGAGGAAGTGTAGGAAAGGCAGGGTGTCCTGAACACTCCAGTGGTTCACAGTCTCAGAGTGTGACATGTTGTTGTTACCATGTATTTTATACTACGTGGCCTTACAGCTGCCAGGAGGGAGGGGCTGACACGTGGTGTACCCACTGTGTCCTGAGCGTTGCCCTGGCACTTCTTTGAGTATTACCTCATTTAATTCTCCCAACAAAAATAAGCAGTCAACAATATTATTCCTATTTTACAATTGAAGAAACTGATGTAAAGACAGGTTAAATAACTTTCCAGAGTCACACAGAGGGTAGCATAAAAATTCAAATCTTTGTTTATCCCACAGCAAACAACCAGATATAGTGGCAGCCAGGTCCCCGTTTTGTACACTAGGCAGCTAAGCCTGAGAGAAGCGAAGTCATGTGGACAAGGTTCTTGCAACAAGTGAAAAAGGGGCCAAGATGAGACTCACGCTCCATATCCAGGGCCCCTGATCTTTGAGAACTGTGCAGGGATGCTGTGGTGGGGGTGGGAGAGGGCAGGGGAGGAGGGAGAAGCTCAGAGATCCAGGATGCATGGCCAGGAGCTTGCCTCAGCATCAGTTTATTCTCCACACCGAATAGCATAGACACTAAAATAAAAGCAATTTGATTACCTATCCAACAGGGTAAAGACAGAGACCCCAGGTTCCTGAGTCTGTGTCCCATCTTCATTCTAGGGCTTTCAGGGGCTTCCCTCCCCAGCACATCAGCAAATATCATCTGTTCTTTCTGTGCTCTCTTCCCCGTTGTCATCATCGGTCATTTAATCGCCTGAATGTTTTCGAGAAAGTGATTATGAGGCTGGTTGACTGATTTCAAAAACAACAGGCTAATTATCTCCGTATGATGGATGAGACCCCTGGAGGCTGCGGAGATGGGCTGGCAGAAGTGCAGTCTCACGGAGGCTTTGTGAGGCTGCCTCTGATGGGAAAGGGTGTCCGGCCAGCTGGGGAAATGGTCCTGGGGGTGACGCAGTTGCTTCACAAGTGGGGAGGCTCTAGCCAAGGTAGAAAACCACTGAGAGAGGGAAACAGATTTAGCAGAAACAGTCAACCGCCAGGAGACTGTCCACACATGACCAGCCCTGAGAGCCAAGGTCAAGGGCAGCCAGACCAGGGGGACTGGGAGTTTAGTGGGGTCCAGTTGTGCAGAGACGGGAGAAGCTCATCTCTTGTATAGCCCTAACTCCCATGCTGCCTCAGCCTATAGACCATCTACAGACAGGAACCTTGATTTGTTTATTAAATTGTAGTGCTTCTTTGCCTAAATAAAAAGTAAAGCAAGGATTAGTCTAACAACAGCCATCAGTGTTGGGGAAACTTAATTCCTACCACATCTGTCTTTTCTGTTCTTACCTGATGATCTGGAGAGTTAAGTGATGATTCAGGTACCACATTTAGCACAGAGTCACACTCACAAGAAGTTCTTAGCAAATATTGACTACTACTGTTGTGATGAGAAATAGAGTACTCTAGCAAGCTGCCTAAAATTTTACCCTTATTTCCCAGACAGGGAAGCCAAAAGAGAAGGAAACAAGTATGCATGTCTACAAATTAAATATAGAGCTGAGATGAAGGAGAGCTGGGTGCTTTCTTAGAGGTTCACTGCTTGCCATGGAGCTCGGGGAGGCGGGAGAGCGTGAGAGTTGCACATCACATGCCTCTGGGGGTCTGACAGCCAGTGCCTGTTCATTGGGCCCTGATGACACAACATACACAGAGCGGTTCTTACTTGTCAGTGGGGAACGATGTCCAGTTGTCTTTGCAGGCTTTGCCTTTCAGGTTTTCAGAGCCTTGCAGCCTTGCTCTTGGGGATCTCTATAGAATCCTTGTTCTACTCAAATGAGGCGAAAGTGATACCAAGTGCACAGCCCAAGCCAGAGAGGCACCAGGAAAGCTCAGAGAAATTGTTGTTTAGTTACTAAATTGCATCTGACTCTTTTGCGACCCCATGGACTTTAGCCCACCATGGAGTGTAGGCTCCACTGTCCATGGGATTTCCCAGGCAGGAATACTGGGGTGGGTTGCCATTTCCTTCTCCAGGGGATCTTCCTGACCCAGGGATCAAACCTGCATCTCCTACAATGGCAGGAAGATTCTTTACTGATGAGCCACCTGGGAAACTCCAGAGATATTAGCATGATAAATTTTCCAGATCTCCTTGAAATGTATGGATTTAACTTTCTCTCTGACCTTTTCTACTAAGAAGTTGTAAGTATTTGGCCACTTTATAACACAGAGCAGACTTTCAGCCCAGAGGAAGCTCTGGAGCATGGAACACAGAGGGCATGACACTCTCCCTAGTAAATCTTCCCAACTAAATCTAGCGGGTGTTATTTTGCCATCTGACCCCTGACACAAGAAGGGCTCTTTCTCCACCAGCAATCAGGACAGTCATCAGAAAGGCCATCAAGTTGCCATAACTCATATTCTCGATGCAAGTGATTAGCGATGTGCGGTGATGCTTTGATAATGGCCACTTCTTCACCAGGGTCAGTAACGACTGGCATTTAAAGATTTTATTTCCTCAGTCTCAGATTTTACTATTAGCAAGTGCAAGCTGGGTAACACCGTGATAAGGCTGGTTGGCATTAAAATTCAGTGGTAAAATTCTTAGTGCTTATCAGTTAACTCAATGAAGACATAGTGTTCATTTCACCATTTTAATAAATTAGGACAACCCTTTCAAGAACTCGGTGGGTCGGATAGACAGAATTGTAGAATATTAAGCCACAAGTGACTTCATACAAGTGAACAGAGCCACAGAGAGGTAAAGCATCTTGACCAAGGTCACACAGGCAGAGCAGGAACAAAGTACCCAGCACTCTTGTCACTAGATGACACACTCATTTTCTTCAACATGAATTTTATATTGTTCACTTCATTTTACTGGTGAAGAATCTGAGCCTCTGGGAAAGTGACTAATCTGCCCACCTCAGAGTCAGTTAGAAAAAGAGCTAAAGCTTTATAATTTTCAGGATTTATTTCTGAATCCATTTTGGAGTTTATGAAGAGAGCATCTAAGCAGTGTAATATAAATTTAAAGCAGTAATAAAGACAACTATCTTTCTGAATTTTATGAAGCTATTGAGAGTAAGCAACACAAAGATGGTGACATGGATGGGTTTAGATTCCAGCAGGCAAGGTTTGAATCCCAGCTCTGTCATTTACTGCTTATGATATTAAGCAAATTTCTGAAACTTTTCTGTTTTAGTTTTCTTGGCTGTAAAAAGAGAATAATAATAGTTCCTATCTCACAGGGTAGGAGAAGAGAATATAAGAATTCAGTAAAGCAGTGCTCAGTTTAATATTCTGGTACTTAGAAGTTAGTATACCTTTCAGCTCCTGCAGTGAATATAAAAGGTATAGTTGATACGTAAAACTTCACTTCTGTGTTTATCATTTTGGGTGCTTTCAGTAAAAAAAGAACAGAAAACCCAATTCAGATGGAGTAGCTGATAAAGGAACTTTATGACTGGTGTATCTGGAGGTGATGGCCCCAGTCCCTTTGTGGAATTAATTCCTTGGCTCTGCTCACCTCCACAGCCAACATGGTGACTGCATTTCTGGGCTCATCCATGAGCAACAGTGTTCAAGGGAATGGTGAGAAAGTTTCTTCTACTCTGGTATTCAAGGCAAGAATCCTGAGTCACGTTTGACTGGAGAACTTGATCAGGGGTCAACTGTTGAACCAATGGGTGTGACCTAGAAAATAACATGTGCTGGTGACTTCGTCACCAGAGCCACATTTGGAGGAGGGTTGGGTCCTTTCACAGAGGAACATGGTCATGAGGTAGAGAGGCAGATATCTGTACAAAAGCAGGGTTCTGTTAAGAAGGAAGAAGGGTCAAATAGATGCTGACTCGGGGGTCAGGAATATCAATATGCCATGATGGTCACCACCTACAGCATCCCTCATTTATTCGGTGGATAGTGTTAAGATGTATGCAGCTCTGCGCTTGATGTTCAGAAAGGGAGTAGAGGCCAAAAAGCTGTGTTACAGGAACTAGAGAATGTGCTGTCTGTAACATGTATGCATTATCTAATGGGCCGTGGTGGTTCTGTGGTGAGTACCTTCTGCGTTTAATGTCATTCGCGTTTGATGCAAGCCCTGGGCCAGATCCAGACAGTCTTCACTTGTGTCAGCAACGCTGTCATTTATTTCATCCAGTTGCCTCAGCAAAAACTTTGAAAACTAGCTCTCTCTCAGGTCTGATGTCTGTAGTGCTTGCTCACTGAAATGCTCCAGTCTGATTTGGATCTTCAGAAAAGGAGTCAAATATCCTCAACCCAGGACTTACTATCCATGAGACTATGTCAGTTTCCTGAACTGCTGTAACAAATTACCATAAATTTGGTGGTTTAAGGGCTTCCCTTGTGGCTCAGCTGGTAAAGAATCCGCTTGCAATGCTGGAAACCTGGGCTTGATCTCTGGGTTGGGAAGATCCCCTGGAGAAGGGAAAGGCTACTCACTCCAGTATTCTGGCCTGGAGAATTCCATGGACTGTGTAGTCCATGGGGTTGCAAAGAGTCGGACACGACTGAGCGACTTTCAGTTTCACTTTTGGTGGCTTAAAACAGCACAAATTCCTTACCACCCAGCTCTAGAGGTCATAAGTTTAAAATGACTTAATAGCATCATAGTTCTGGGGAGAATCCATTTCTTGCCTTCCCAACTTCGAAAGGCTGCCTGTATTTTTGACTAGTGGCCCTCCAGCAGAGGTACCAGTCCAACCTCTGTTTGTCATTACAGGTCCTTCTCTGACTCTTAACCCTCCTGCCTCCCTCTTATAAGGACCCTTGTGATTACATTGAGCCCACCCAGATAAGTCTTCCCATCTCAAGATCCTTAACATAATCACATCTACAAAGCATCTTCAACATGTCAGGCAACATGGTCACAGGTTCTGAGAATTCAGAGCTGAACATCTTAGCGGTGGGGTGGAGGGGCCTTATTCAGCCTAACACAGGGAGGAAGAAAGCAGAGGTCGAAATACACGTGTTCTTTCCACTTGAAATTGATCCACCACCTGTTAACGCCTCCAGAGCATTTGCGGCATACCACAAGCTGACTTTTAATCACCTAGAATTTAAAAATAAGTCTATGTAATTTAGAGGTGCATAATTATTTTTCTTTTCCCATTATAAGTGTGAGCATTATAAATTGCTTTCCAAGTTAACTAAGTACAGTGCAGTTTTGCTGGCTCCCTCTCCACAATGCAATCAGAATACTTTTTCTTCCAAACTGACCCAGGTTTAGCAGCACACCCAAAGAAATGCCACACCAGCCTAGGCTTGGGAATCTGTAAGATGCTGGGATCTGCTTTGCCAGTGGCCAATATCTGCTCTTTGATATTAAGCATGCACCTCATTGCTTGATGGCCAGTTGGACTGTGGTCTAAATTTGGGATGAAAAGATTCTTTCCAGACCTCTGAAGCCTAAAACTTTAAACCTGTACCTTGAGAATAAATGACCTTTCTCTTATTATAGTTGGCACTGCAAAGCTGGTAATTTGAGCATTTAGAAAAGAGTTAATACCAAGGATGATGGGTGACTCCCTAGAGAATTTTCTTGCAAGTTTCACAGAATAATGGACTTGAGATTCTGAGGTTCAATAGCTAGTATAAGGTGACAGATGGAAGGAAATAAACAACCTACCAATAAATACTGGGCTTCCAAACTAATATATTAACCTAGGTCTAATTTGAAGACACTCTAATCCTTTCTACTTACATGGAGTATCTGACTAGTCGAGAAATCAAGAAGTAAAGTAGCTGTTTTTCTTTTAGACTATCTTTCTGTCATCAAATCTCCCTAAACAATATAGTGCCTTAGAAATATTTCCACTCTGAGTTAACCTGAGCAATCATTTAAAATGTGGCTTCTAGATCATATACTTGATATAACTGCCTGAATGTGACTATCCCTAATTACACTAATTACAACAGTGGAGTGTGAGTCAGAAAGTTAATAATTTCATAAATGAAGCCATTTACAATCATCCAGAAAACCACACATATACATCTAGCTTCCCAAAGGCATTCTGTTTCATAGGAGCTGATTTTATTTCTCATCAGAAAAACAAGAGCTTGGTTCCATATCTTTCTTTCTTTTTCCTTTTTGCAAAAAAAAAAGCACTATAGCTTTTTTAAAATCCCATGAGCTGAACCATCCAGTGCACTTGACAAGGCCTTCTTGGAACAGGTAAATCGGTGGATAAAAATCCTACGATTGCAAGCAAGACTGTGGAAGCAACTTCATCACATGGTGGGGAGGTTCTAAGTGGAGCAGTTGGATGTCTGTGCACATGTGGGAGGTGTAAGAGGAGCCCAAACATGAAGGCAAATGGCAGATTGACCTCTTCGCCTCACTTTATGTTTTGCCTAGAGCCTCAGCCCCTTCAGGAGGTGTGTTTCTTTTCTCTCTCTCTTTTTTTGTAGTTTTAACAATTTTATCTTCAATTGATTAACAATGTTATGTTAGTTTCAAGTGCACAGAAAAATAATTCAGTCATACATACACAAGTATCTGTTCTTTTCAGACTCTTATCCCATGTAAGTTTTTAAAGAATATTGAGCCGAGTTCCCTGAGCTATACAGTAGGTGTTTGTTTATCTATTTTAAATATAGCAGTATGTATACTTGTCAATCCCAAACAGGCTATCCCTTCCCCAACCTTTCCCCTCTGGTAACCCTAAGCTCATTCTCTAAGTACGAAACAGACTTCCAGACTTAGAGATGTTTTTCCTATGAACACCAAAGTGTTCTCAGTCATGAAAGGCAGCATTTCCAAAGATGAACTTAGAAAAACTGAAGAAATTAAATCAGTATTTAGTTCTATCTGTCTCTGCTTAAGAAAGAGATTCAAGTATTCTCGAGAATCATCTCCATTTGCTTTTCTGAAAATCCTTCCAAAATTGTCAGCACTCTCCCACTGATACCAGAACAACAACAAAAATAAGTATTTACGACATGAAATACTTGTGTAAATTATCTTTTGAAAGGAAATGGCATTGCAAACCATTGGAGTGTGTTTTCTCTCAGATCATTTCATATCTTCCTTGGACAATAAATTCATCATAGAATTTTTCCTCCTTGCTTCTTTAGTCTCCATGCAATATGAACCTACAACAGCTTCCCCTGTGGCTCAGTGGTAAAGAATCCGCCTACCAAGCAGGAAAGGCAGGTTCAATCCCTGGGTCAGGAAGATCCCCTGGAGAAAGGAATGGCTCCCCATTCCAGTATTCTTGCCTGGGAAATCCTGCCTGGGAAATCCCATGGATAGAAGAGCCTGGCGAGCTACAGACCCTGATGTCACAAGAGTCAGACAGGACTTAGTGACTAAACAGCAGCAGCAACATGGACTTATTCCAGAAATACAAAGAACTTCAGATAAAGGACTCATCGTTAAGGGGGAAAGTAAGAGGGGAAGAGCTGATCATTTCTCTTCTCTGATTTCTTTTGGGCATGTGTATTATAACGGAAGTTGTACCTTCTTATAAATGGTCTCTTTCTAAATGTCCTGGGCAAATACAGTTTTACCCATTATTTTACACTGTATTTACATATTTAGTTTTCCCAGCTAGGCTGCTGTGGGTAATAACTGTGTCTTGAAATAGTTTCATATAGAGTACTTTATTCAGTATTGGGCATGTAACAGAAAATGTCATTCAATTGATAAGCTAACTTAAGGGGGACATAGCTGGAGGTAATTCACCTACTAAGATGAGGACAGGCAAAACGGATGAGTGAGGTGTGTCCTGAGGCGTGGATACACGTGGCCTCCAGAGCAAACCCTTCTAGAGCAGACCACCCTGGTTTCAGGAGTTACTGAGAATAAAGTCTTTGCTGAAGGGTCAGCAAATGTCAGGGGCAGAAAATTAGTGCTTCCCTCTACAGCCTGCAGCCCTCCTTTTCTCTGTGCCTCACTGTACTGGCTGCAGAGCAGGCTGCAGAGGGACTGGCTGCCTCAGCGTCAAAGATACCTGGCTCCCTCCTTGCTCCCAAGGTGACTCATCTTCAACCCAAATGAAAGAGGGAAGCTTAGGGCCCTTCAGGCTGGTGGGGAACCCTTTGGTAATGAGCAAATAATGGCCGGACCCCTTGCTGACTGCCAGGATTCAATTTTCAAAATAATAATTCTTTAATCTTCACTTTATTTCTCACGTGAGCTATCTTGCTCTCCTTATGCTCATTTAATTTACCTCTCATCCGGAAACACAAAAAGCTTCCTAAGGCACAGTTTTCAAGGTTCTGGTCTCAACCACTTGATTAGAATCACAATCTAATGGAACAGGGTTTATCTTAGCCAAAGGGAATGATTTGCCTTCCAGTAACAGCCATCCCCTAAGGAAGACCCTTTTATAGAGACAGTGATCCTCTAAATTTCAGCCTTGAGGCCCCTTTATGCTCTTAAAACTTACCAAGGATCCCAATATGCCTTAGTTTATGAGGATTGTATCTATTATATTACACAAGTGAAACTAAAATAGAATTTAAAACAGATTTTTAAAAAATATTTGTTAATTCATTGAAAAATAAGAAACCCACTTACGCTTAATGAAATAATTCAGAGAAAGACAAGCACAGTGTATTACCACTTATGTGTGAAATATAAAAAATAAACGAATGAATATAGAAAAACTGAAATAAACTCACAGATTTAGAGAACAAAGTAGTGATTAGCATCAGGCACAGTGAGGAGAGAAAAGAGGGGAGGGGCAAACTGGATAGTGGAGGAAGAGATACAAACTATCATGATGAAATAAATTGGTGGATTTGTGTTGATATATGGCAAATCCAATACAATATTGTAAAGTAATTAGCCTCCAATTAAAATAAATAAATTTATATTAAAAAAAAGAAACTGTGGTGATATAGTGTACAGCACAGAGAATATAGCCACTATCTTATAACTTTAAATCAAATATAATCTATAAAAATATCAAATAAGTCTACTGGATACCTGAAACTACTATAATGTTATAAATTAACTGTACTTAAATAAATACATAATAATAGAGTAAACCCATTACATGTTACATAAATAACTTCTATGAAAAACAACTAAATGTTTAATAATTCAAAAAAATGATTAGTGACATTTTGCATTTTTATAAATCTCTTATGTCTGACTTAGAAGACAGCTGGATTTTTTTTTGTTCTTATGTCTGGTTAAAGAATTAGCCTCAAATAGATATATAGTTGGAAAGAGAAGGAGTACTATTAGTAGCCTTTTCAGATAATTGTGGATATTCTTTTGATACTATGTTAAGTCTCAGTTATTTGCTGTGTGGAATTTGAAATAATAGTAAAGACTTTTTTTTATTTGGTTATATAACAGTCCATTGGTCTATCTTGTTTGTTAAATGGATTCTTTATCCATGATGTTTTTGTAACATTACACGTTGATCATTGGGAAATGACTGATTCACTGAGTTATACAGAGCTTTCAAATGTTGACACAGTTTATTATAAACTATTTCTTAAATTACATTCATTAATATCAACAACTTAATTTAAAAAGTCTTTAAATGTTGGGAAGCTGTCAGATTCACAGTGACAGATAAACATTTTCCAAAATTCTAGTTTTCTCTTGAAAGCTTGAATTTTAAACTTGGCAAGAAGTCCTAAGAGTTGTTTTCCTTGAAGTTACAGCCTTGTTTCATTTTTAAGAAAATATCTGTCAGTTACTCAAGTGTGATTAACCATAGTTTTTCTGTTGTTCTCTTAATTAAGATGGCATTCCAAGAAAGAAGCAGCTGGTTTAGCTAGCAATAGTATGATAATCACACAGGTGTTTTTCCTCAGGAAAACCACTGGCATTTGTACAACAGAAGTGCTTTAAAAATATGTATAGTCAGGAATTTGTTGTTCAGTTCAGTCACTCAGTCATGTCCAACTCTGCCACCCATGAGTCGCAGCACACCAGGCCTCCCTGTCCATCACCAACTCCCGGAGTTTACTCAAACTCACGTCCATTGAGTCGGTGATGCCATCCAGCCATCTCATCCTCTGTCGTCCCCTTCTCCTCCCGCCTTCAATCTTTCCCAGCATCAGGGTCTTTTCCAGTGAGTCAGTTCTTCATATCAGGTGGCCAAAGTATTGGAGTTTCAGCTTCAACATCAATTGTTTGTTAATAAAATTAATAATCTTTCTATGCCACTCAGAGCATTCTAATGCAAGCAGTACTGGTCGTTGTTCCGGTAATGCAGCAGGAAAGCATAGAGTTTGGTGCTGCTGTCTTGATTTTGTGCTGAGGACCCAGCTGTTTTTTTTGTTTGTTTGTTTTTGCCCCACTAGTTTTACCTACTATTGCTTTGCACAATTAGTGCAGCTAATCACACAATGAAAAAGACAAATAGCATCTTAGAATTATTATGAAAGTACAACAGGCCTTGCAAACTGCCTGAAGGGTCTTGGAGAACCCAGGGGTCTGTGAACCAAACTTTTATAGTTACTGGCACAGATAGCATAAGAGTTGCCTTTTATTAAGCCCATGGTTTGTGCCAGAGATGGTTATGTGCATTAATTATTTTAATCCCCAGATATGCAGTTACATGAAGAACCTATCACATTCTAGAAAATGTGTTCTTTTTAACCTCTGTACCCTGGTTCATTTATGCTGCTCTGTTGCTGGTTTCTGGGAGCAAATTAAAGTCTGATGCTGCCAGGGGTATAAAGCTCTGTTTTCTCAGTCCCAGAGGTGTTAAGACCTTTAAAAATTCATGATTCAGCCTAGGTTTGCTTGGTGGGTGCTAGGTCTCCAGCGTATGTCAGGCCGCAAAGTACGCCATGCTTCTCGGGCCCTTAAGAATGTTTCTCCCCCTGTCCCCAGTTCGTTTTCTTCTCATAGTTATACTTTCTCTCACTTTCTGAACCTTGGTCTCACAATCTGAAAACTTGTCCAAAAAGGATGGTCTTAAATGCTGTGCCTTCTACTGAGTTACATCTGCCTATCAATACACAATGATGAGGTGCTTTTTCTGTCAGGAGCTTGGGGGGTCACAATTTTTTAACTGAGCATTAGCTTGGTCACACATCAGTTCAGTTCAGTTCAGCCGCTAAGTTGTGTCCCACTCTTTTCGACCCCATGAATCGCAGCACGCCAGGCCTCCCTGTCCATCACCAACTCCCAGAGTTCACTCAGACTCACGCCCATCGAGTCCATGATGCCATCCGGCCAGCTCATCCTCTGTCATCCCCTTCTCCTCCTGCCCCCAATCCCTCCCAGCATCAGAGTCTTTTCCAATGAGTCAACTCTTCCCATGAGGTGGCCAAAGTACTGGAGCTTCAGCTTTAGCATCATTCCTTCCAAAGAAATCCCAGGGCCGATCTCCTTCAGAATGGACGGGCTGAATCTCCTTGCAGTCCAAGGGACTCTCAAGAGTCTTCTCCAACACCACAGGTCAAAAGTATCAATTCTATGGCGCTCAGCCGTCTTCAGAGTCCAACTCTCACATCCATGCATGACCCAAGAAAAACCATAGCCTTGACTAGACGGACCTTAGTTGGCAAAGTAATATCTCTGCTTTTGAATATACTATCTAGGTTGGTCATAACTTTTCTTCCAAGGAGTAAGCGTCTTTTAATTTTATGGCTGCAATCACCATCTGCAGTGATTTTGGAGCCCAAAAAAATAAAGTCTGACACTGTCTCCACTGTTTCCCCATCTATCTCCCATGAAGTGATGGGACCAGATACCATGATCTTCGTTTTCTGAATGTTGAGCTTTAAGCCAACTTTTTCACTCTCCTCTTTCACTTTCATCAAGAGGCTTTTTAGCTCCTCTTCACTTTCTGCCATAAGGGTGGTGTCATCTGCATATCTGATACAGTCCAACTCTCACATCCATACATGACCACAGGAAAAATCATAGCCTTGACTAGACGGACCTTAGTCGGCAAAGTAATGTCTCTGCTTTTGAATATGCTATCTAGGTTGGTCATAAATTTTCTTCCAAGGAGTAAGCGTCTTTTAATTTCATGGCTGCAATCACCATCTGCAGTGATTTTGGAGCCCAAAAAAGTAAAGTCTGACACTGTTTCTACTGTTTCCCCATCTATTTCCCATGAAGTGATGGGACCAGATGCCATGATCTTTGTCTTCTGAATGTTGAGCTTTAAGCCAAGTTTTTCACTCTCCTCTTTCACTTTCATCAAGAGGCTTTTTAGCTCCTCTTCACTTTCTGCCATAAGGGTGGTGTCATCTGCATATCTGAGGTGATTGATATTTCTCCCGGCAATCTTGATTCCAGCTTCTGTTTCTTCCAGTCCAGCATTTCTCATGATGTACTCTGCATATAAGTTAAATAAGCAGAGTGACAATATACAGCCTTGACGTACTCCTTTTCCTATTTAGAACCAGTCTGCTGTTCCATGTCCAGTTCTAACTGTTGCTTCCTGACCTGCATACAGATTTCTCAAGAGGCAGGTCAGGTGGTCTGGTATTCCCATCTCTTTCAGAATTTTCCACAGAGTCTAAAATGAAGGAAATGTTGATTTATATTTTATTTTATAAAGAAAGAAATAGAAGTGAGAATGGCAAATCTATTGATAACCTATATCTTATTGTCCACTGAGAACTGCTAAGTCATTTTGTTTTGCTATTGAATTGTCTATGCAAACAGACATATATGAAAACTGTGCATGTATGCTCAGTCACTAAGTTGTGTTCAACTGTTTGTGGCCCCATGGAAGTAGCCCACCAGGCTTGTCTGCCCAAGAAATTTTCCAGGCATGAATACTAGAGAGGGGTCCCATTTCCTACTCCTGGGGATTTTCTCAACCCAGGAATCGAACCCGCATCTCCTGCTTTGGCAGGGGAATTCTTTACCACTAGCACCACCTGGGAAGCCCCTGTGAAAAGCATTTCCTATTAAAAAGTCGTGTATTCTTGTAGTGGTAAAGTTAAGCAAGTTTGGGGAAGATGCCGCATTCATTCAATATTTTCACTTCTTTCACTTTATTTAGTATTCTTCACATGAGATTTGAGACATATTATTTAAATATCAAAATCATCAAATTTGAAAATCATTGTTTCATATTTATCTAAAAGATTGCAAATATCATATTTAAATTATGAAAAACTGGGATATTTTCTGAGCCCTATAAAGTGATCAAGGAATTCTCAAATTAAAGTTTCTAGAAAAGAAATCACATGTTATTATGTACCATCCATATTTGTCATCTCATTTTATTTCCCGTATGGTCTAAATATCAGTGATAAAAAGAAAATTATAATTTTTCCAAAAAAAAATGCATATTTCTAGTACCATTTTTAGACAACTCCTGGCATGTTTATTTTATACTGATGTAAGTAAAATTCAGTTCTCTCTAGACAGATATTATATTTTTATCTCCTATCTGTATATGTCTACATGTAAGTAATATAAGTGCTTCTCTCAATCTCTATATATCTTTTATTTGGAGGTTTTGAATTGCTGAAAACTGTAATTTAAGCTCCCTTACAGCTAGAGTTCTACATATGAATTAGTGCTCACCAATTAAATGTGCTCACATATAATTTGAACGACAAAGTCCAAGAAGGCCCTCTTCCTTCAACTCTGGCTACCCCTGCTCTTTAGGAAATTCATAGTTCTTCTACATGGGTGCCCAGTGTTCATTCTTCTGTTTTCTGAAAGAAATTTCTTGATCTTATTACTTCCTCCTGAGTTTCAGCTTTTTGTATTATTTCAGTTTTTTGCTATCCAAGGCTTCTCTGGAAGTAGAAAATGCATTATGGCCCAACCTACAGCAGCCTAGCTGCCAACTTGAAATCAGCTATTTTGGCAGCTAGGCTGCTCTAGGTTGGGCCATAATGCATTTTCTACTTCCAGAGAAGCCTTGAATAGCAGAAAACTGAAATAACACAAAAAGCTGAAACTCAAGGAGGAAGTAATAAGATAAATTAGTCAGATGAAAGAAGTACTTTGAAGTTTTATAATATGGTTTCTAGATATATACTCAGTTCACAGAGTTAGAAAACTTATCATCTAAGCTCGTTTATGGAGAAAAATCTCCGTAAATATTGGCAAGATAGCATACAAAACTCATACACTTACCCTGCTGTTGGTTTGCATCAAATATTTTTATTTCATTACTACAGCTGTAAATATCACAATTGTATTAAACTGACATGAGAAAGAGTAAATACACAATTATGATATTAAACTGATATGAGAAAGAATAGATAATCTGATGTGGTACTACATCTTAATGATAAAAACCCTTATGGACCAGCTAAATAAGACTTTTTTTGATCTAAGTGTACAAAATATGTGAATTCTTATCAATGTGATTAAGCTAGTATTTGAGATATATTCATGATAATTTTAATCCTTGAGTTAATAATTATCATCATTGTTAATTATAGATGATTATATTATTTGTAATAAGGGAAATTATTCTTTGCATTGAGTATTTTTAATTTAAAAAAACTGGGATAAAAAACTATATCATACATCTCTGCATGGGCTAACATCTGGCAAACACATGATAGTAATATTTCTTTAGTTCTGGACAGCACATGCAGGTTCAAATCTTTAGCATAAATTCTCCCAAGCAAAAACAAAAAAACAGAAGAAAATATTAATGGGATTATTGCATCTAACTGAACATTTCCCTTTCTCCTCATTCCTTTCTCTTGTTAGCCATAATGAAGCATTGATGTTCACCATGGTCCTGAAGCTGCAAGTTTACAATCTTCAGAACCAGCTCAGCCATTCGCCCATAGGAAGCTGTTGCACTTCCAGCTGGAAACTGCTGCTACATCACGTCAGTCGTGTCCGACTCTGTGTGACCCCATAGATGGCAGCCCACCAGGCTCCCCCATCCCTGGGATTCTCCAGGCAAGAACACTGGAGTGGGTTGCCATTGTAGTGATGACATGAAGCACTAACTAAACAATTCCATGTCTTTTTTCTCCTTACTTTAACTGTCTTTGTGATGCCTCTTGATTAAGATAATTTCTTAAAATTTGTTGTTGCTCAGTCACTGAGCCATATCTGACTCTGTGACTTCATGGACTGCAGTATGCCCTGTTTCCCTGTCCTTCACTGTTTCCCTGAGTTTGCTCATGACCATTGATGCCATTCAACCATCTCATCCTCTGTCTCACCCTTCTCACATTTCCCTCAATCTTTCCCAGGAACAGAGGCTTTTCCAATGAGTCTAATCTTCCCATCAGGTGTCCAAATTATTGAAGTTTCAGCTTCAGCATCAGTCCTTCCAATGAATAATCATGATTGATTTCCTTTGGGATTGACTGCTTTGATCTCTTTGCTGTCCAAGGGACTCTCAAGAATATTCTTGAGCACCACAGTTTGAAAGCATCAGTTCTTTGGCACTGAGCCTTCTTTATGGTATAACTCTCAAATCTGTACACGACTACTGCAAAAAAAAACATAGCTTTGACTATATGGACCTTTGTTGGCAAAGTGATGTCTCCGCTTTTAAATAACCTGTCTAGGTTTGTTATAGCTTTTCTTCCAAGGAGCAAGCATCTTTTAATTTCATGCCTGTAGTCACCATCCTCAGTGATTTTGGAGCTCCCCAAAATAAAATCTGTCACTGTTTCCATTTTTTTCCATCCATTTACCATGAAGTGATGGGACCAGATTCCATAATCTTAAATTTTTGAATATTAAGTTTTAAGTCAAGTTTCTCACTCTTCTCTTTCATGTTCATCAAGAAGCTCTTTAGTTCCTCTTTACATCTGCCATTAGTGTAATGTCATCTGCATATCTGAGGTTGTTGAAATTTCTTTAGGCAGTCTTGATTCCAGCTTGTGCTTCATCCAGCCTGACATTTCTCATGATGTACTCTGCATATAAGGTAAATAAGCAGGATGACAATACAGAACCTTGATGTACTCTTTTCCCAATTTTAAACCAGTCCATTGTTCCATGTCCAGTTCTAACTGTTGCATCTTGACCTGAATACACGTTTCTCAGAAGGCAGTATATGTGGTCTGGTATTTCCATCTCTTTAAGAATTTTCAATAGTTTGTTGTAATCCACACAAAGGCTTTTGTGTAGTCAGTGAAGAAAAGTAGATGTTTTTCCAGAATTATCTTGCTTTTTCTATGATCCAGTGGATGTAGGCAAATTGATCCCTGGTTCTTCTGCCTTTTCTAAATTCAGCTTGTACATCTAGAAGTTCTTGGTTCACTTACTGTGAAAGCCTGTCTTGAAGGAGTTTGAGTATTACCTTGCTAAGATGTGAAATGGGTGCAATTGTGTGGCAGTTTGAATTTTCTTTGGCATTGCCCTTCTTTGGGATTCAAATGAAAACTGACCTCTTCTAGTCCTATGGCCACCACTGAGCTGTCCAAATTTGCTGGCATATTGAGTGTAGAGACTCAATTACATGATTTTCAAATATTTCTCCTACTATCTGGCTTGTCTTTCATTATCATAACCATGTTTTCAGAAAAGCACTTTTTTTTTAAATTTTGGAGACATAAAATTAATCTTTCTTCCTTTAAAAGACTGTGCTTTTGGTAACATATCTAAGAATACTTTGACAAACAAAATCATGAATGTTTTCATGTATGGACATTTTTGAGGTATTATACTTTTAGATTTTACATCTATATCAGTAATGTAGTTCTGTTAATTTTTAATATAGAATTTATAGTTTATATACTTCAATTTTTATATACTTAATATAGAATATAGAATCAAGTATTGATCAAGTTCATTCATTAGTATGAATATCTAAATTAATCCAAATAAATGGAAAGGAATCAAGAGATTTTGCCAAACATTTTTTCTTTGTCAATTGAGTTGATCATGTAGTGTTTTGTTATTTTTTTAATTATTAATTTGTTAACATGGCAAATTACATTTGTTGATATTTGAATGTTAAATCAATCTTGCATTCCTGGGATTGGCCTAATTTGGCCACTGAGAATTTTTCTTTTATGCATCCTTGAGTTTGATTCGCTAAACTTTTTTTTGGAGTTTTTACATAAACTTTGACAAAGAATATTATTCTGTAGCTTTTTAAATCGAAGAATAATGCATTTTCTGTGGTTATATATCAGAGGAATGCTCTCTTTATAAAATGAATTGCAGTATATTCTTTCCTTTTCAATTTTATGGAAGAGTTTGTGTAGAAAAAGTATTCTTTTTTTCTATAAATTTTTACTAGGATTAGCCAGTGAATCTATTCCAGCCTGGTTTGCTTTGTCAGAATTTTTTTTATAATAGCTATTTCTGTTTTATATTATGTGCTGTTCTATTCAGTTTCTCTTTCTTCTTGATTAAGAAGTAAGAGATTCAAGCATTTTGCCCATTTCTGTTAAGCTGTTGAGATTATTGTCACTGTAATTTTTACAGAATTTGTAGTAATGTCAATTCTCTAAATCCAGAAATTTCCAGTTTGTGTATTTTCCTTTTTTATCTGATCAGTCTGACTAGGATTTTTTTTCAATGTATTGATCTTCTTTATGAATAAGTATTTGGTTTCATTGTTTTTATCTACTTTTTGTCCTGTTTGTGTTTAATTGATATTGACTCAATTTTAGGGTTTCCTTTCTTTTATTTTTTTCATTTAATTTGCTCTTTTTTCAGTTTTTTAAAGAGGAAATTGAGGTCTTTATTATGAATGCCTTTATTATTCTCTAATGCAATTTTAATATATTTCACAATCATCAATTTCTTCCTGTATGCTGCTTTTTAACAGTGTTTTATGTATTTGAATATGTTGTGTTCTCATTTTCATTCAATTCAAAATATTTTCAATTTTCATTTAATTTCTTCTTGAATGGTAAATTATTTTAAGTGTTTTATCTTTTTTCAAAATATTTAGAGGTTTTTAAAATATATCTTCCTGAGATTAACAACTGATTTAACTCCATCATTGTCAGAGAATATATTGTATTGAGATTAAATTTTCTAAAATATATTGAGATGCATTTTATGATCCAAAGTACAGTTGAACTTAATAAATATTGCATGTGTGTTTGCCAAGCATGTGTATTCCATTGTAGGATGGAGTGTTGTTTAAATGTCAGTTGAGTCATGTTTGATATTGTTGGATACTGTTTTAACCTTATTTGTTTTCTATCTCTTGTTCCATCAATAATTAAGAGGTGGATATTGAAATATCGTTTATACATTTGGATTTATATCTTTCTTCTTGCAGTTATATCAGGTTTTGCTTTCTACATTTTGAAGCTCTGCTATTAGGTGTACAAACAGGTAAGATTCATTTTACTCTTGATAAATTGACACAGTTATTGCTATGAAGGAGTCTTCTTTAACCTTGACAACATTGTTTTGTTTGAAATCAAGTTTGTCTTACATTAATATAGCCACTGCTGCTTTCTTTGATCAGTGGTATTGTACTTTCTCTATTTAATTTCTTTGAGTCTTTATATTTAGAGTATATTTCATTTATTTTATTTTAATTGTTGTAAAAGCACTTAAAACAGATCAACAATCTTAACACTTTTTAAGTGCACAATACAATATTTTTACCTATAGGTATAATACTGCATAGCAGATCTTTAGTTTTTATTCATCTTGCATAAGTGAATACCAACTCTCATTCTTTTCTCCTTTAGCCCCTGAAAACCACCATTATACTCTCTATTCCTAGGAGTTTGACTATTATATATAACTTATACCACTTCATTGCAAATAGATGGAGAAACAATGGAAACAGTGACAGATTTTATTTTCTTGGGATCTAAAATTACTGCAGTTGGTGACTGCAGCCATGAAACTGAAGGACACTTGCTCCTTGGAAGAAAAGAAGCCAACCTAAACAGCATATTAAAAAGCAGAGAAATTACTTTGCTGACAAAGGTCCATATAGTAAAAATTATGGTTTTTCCAGTAGTCATTTATGTATCTGAGATTTGGACCATTAAGAAGGCTGAGTGCCGAAGAATTGATGGTATTGAACTGTGGTGTTGGAGAAGACTCTTGAGTGTCTGCGAGGAGATTAAACCAGAAAATTCTAAAGAAAATGAATTCTGAATATTCATTGGGAAGACTCATGGTAAAACTGAAACTCCAATACTTTGGCCACCTGATGGAAAGAGTTGACTCATTAGAAAGGAGCCTGATGCTGGGAAAATTGAAGGCAGGAAGAGAAGGGGACAGCAGTGGATGAGATGGTTGGATGGCATCACTGACCTAACAGACATGAGTTTGAGCAAGCTCTGGCAGATGGTGAAGGATAGAAAATCCTGGTGTGCTGCAGTCCATTGGGTCATAAAGAGTAGGACACGATTGAGTGACTAAACAATAAGTGTAAATGGAATCATGTAATATTTGTCCATCTGTGACTGACTTTTTACATTTAATATAATGTCCTCCAGGCTCATCCATGTTGTCCCATATGGCAAAATTTTCTTCTTTTTATCACCACTTGAGAAAACTGTATGCAGGTCAAAAAGCAACAGTTAAAACTGGACATGAAGCAACAGACTGGTTCCAAATTGGGAAAGGAGTTTGTCAAAACTGTATATTGTCATCCTTCTTATTTAACCTATATAAGTACAGCATGTGAAATGCTGGGCTGAATGAAGCTCAAGCTAGAATCAAGATTGCTGGGAGAAATATCAATAACCTCAGATATGCACATGATACCACACTAATGGTAGAAAGCAAAGAGGAACTAAAGAACCTCTTGATGAAGGTGAAAGAAGATTGTGAAAAAGCTGCTTTAAAACTCAACGTTCCAAAAACTAAGATCATGCCATCCAGTTCCATCCCTTCAAAGCAAATAGGTGGGGAGGAAATGGAAACAGTGACAGATTTTATTTTCCTGGACTCAAAAATTTCTGCGGATAGTGACTGCAGCCATGAAATTAAAATATGCTTGCTCCTTGGAAGAAAAGCTATGAGAAACTTAAGAGTATTCAAAAGCAGAGACATTACTTTGCTGACAAAGATCCATAGAGTCAAAGCTATGGTTTTCCAGTAGTTATGTATGGATGTGAGAGTTGGACCATAAAGAAGGCCTGGTGCTGAAGAATTGATGCTTTTGAACTGTGGTGCTGCAGAAGGCTCTTGAGAGTCCCTTGGAAGGTAAGGAGATCTAACCAGTCAATCCTAAAGGAAATCAACTGTGAATATTCATTGAAAGGACTGATGATAAAGTTAAAGCTCCAATATTTTGGCCATCTGATGAGAAGAGCAGACTCACTGGAAAAGACTCTGATGCTGGGAAAGATTGAGGGCAGGAACAGAAGGGGATAAAAGAGGATAAGGTGGTTGGATGGCATCATTAACTCAATATACATGAATCTGAGCAAACTCCAGACATAGTGAAGGGCAGGGAAGCCTAGCCTGTTCCATGGGGTTGCAAAGAATTGGACACAACTGAGTGACTGAACAATAAAGACAAGACAAAAATATTCCATTCTTTGTATATACCATAATTTTTTTCCATCATTCATTGATGAAAATTTAGTTGTTTTCCATATCTTGGCTGTTATGAATATGTTGCAACAATCATACAGCTATCACTTTGAATCACGATGACAAATCTCTTGAATATGTACTCAGAATAGAATTGCTGAATCATAAGTCCAGTTCAGTTCAGTTGCTCAGTTGTGTCCGACTCTGTGATCCCACGGACTGCAGCACTCCAGGCCTCCCTGTCCATTGCCAACTTCCAGAGTTTACTCAAACTCATGTCCATTGAGTCAGTGATGACATCCAACCATCTCATTCTCTGTCATCCCCTTCTCCTCCAGGCTTCAATCTTGCCCAGCATTAGGGTATTTTCCAGTGAGACAGTTCTTTGCATCAGGTGGCCAAAGTATTGGAGTTTCAGCTTCAGCATCAGTCCTTCCAATGAACATTCAGGATTGATTTCCTTTAGGATGGACTGATTGGATCTCCTTGCAGTCTAAGGGACTCTCAAGAGTCTTCAACACCACAGTTCAAAACCATCAATTCTTTGGCACTCAGCTTTCTTTAGAGTCCATCTCACATCCATACATGACTACTGGAAAAAACATAGCTTTGACTAGATGGACCTTCTTTGGCAAAGCAATGTCTCTGCCTTTTAATATGCTGTCTAGGTTGGTCATAACTTTTCTTCCAAGGAGCAAGCATCTTTTAACTTCATGGCTACAGTCACCGTCTCCAGTGATTTTGAATTCCAAGAAAAAAAGTCTGTCACTGTTTCCCCATCTATTTGCCATGAAGTGTAATATATTTTGTATATATCATAAGCTAATTCTATTTTTAACCTTTTGAAAAATTGTCATACTCTTTTCTGTAATAGTCACTGTATTTTATATTCTCAGGATTAGTATTCAAGAGTTCAAATTTCCCCATTAACATAGTATCTTTTGTTCTTTGGATAATGGCCATCCTAACAGATATGAGATATTAACTGTTCATGGCTTAAATTTTCATTTCCCTGATTAATAGCAATATTTATCAATACCCATTGGCTACTTGTATGTCTTCCTTGGAGAAATGTTTATTCATTATCCCTCGCCCATTTTTAATAGATCATTTATATTTTTTCTATTGAGTTGTTGATCTTGTATTTTTTATATTAACTTTTCATGTGATTTGCAGATATTTCTGTATCCAATGTTTTCTTATATAATTAGCAAAAACAATCCCAAAATGCATATGGGACCACACGGAAAAAATCTGAGTAGTCAATTCAATCCTGAGAAAGAAGAATAAAGCAGAAACATTATACTTCCTGATTACAAAATATATTACAAACCCATAGTAATTAAAACATTATGATACTGGCATAAAAACAGACATGTAGAGCAAGGAAGAAGGCAATGGCACCCCACTCCAGTACTCTTGCTTGGAAAATCCCATGGATGGAGGAGCCTGGTGGGCTGCAGTCCATGGGTTCACAAAGAGTCAAACACAACTGAGTGACTTCACTTTCACTTTTCACTTTCATGCATTGGAGAAGGAAATGGTAACCCACTCCAGTGTGTTTGTCTGGAGAATCCCAGGAATGGTGGAGCCTGGTAGGCTGCCATCTATGGGGCTGCACAGAGTCGGACACAACTGAAGCAACTTAGCAGCAGCAGTAGCAGAGCAAGGAAACAGAAATAAACTCATGCATTTATTTTCAACTAATTTTTGACTAAGGTTTCAAGAATACACAATGGGAAAGGATAAATGTGAAACTATCAAATTTTATGAGAAAATTTGGGAGAAAAGCTTTATGACATTGGTGTTAGCAATGAATCTTAAATATTATAACAAAAGCACAAGCAATAACAGCAAATATGGAGAAATTAAACTAATTCAGACTATAATAGTCTGTATAATAGGAAACCATCTACAGAGTTAAAAGTCTTACAAAACGGAAGAAATATTTGCAATTATATATCTGTTAAGCGGTTAATATCTAAAATGTGCTTTATTTAGGGAGCATAGAATTGGGTTTTAGTTTATTGTCTAGTCTGAAAATCTCCTCCTTATCATTGGTGTGCCTAGACCATTTGCATTTTACTTAGTTGT
Source organism: Aepyceros melampus (assembly GCA_006408695.1). Taxonomy (NCBI): domain Eukaryota; kingdom Metazoa; phylum Chordata; class Mammalia; order Artiodactyla; family Bovidae; genus Aepyceros; species Aepyceros melampus. The sequence continues at coordinate 4,116 of SJXQ01003976.1, read as the reverse complement.
TATTACTTATGTGATTAATTTTAATGGTACTTCTACATCTTGTTCCTATTTTCCAGTCTATTTTTGTTCCTGTTTTACTCTATTGCTTGAATTGCTTATTTTTTCATTATGTTTTATTTCCTTTTTTGACTTACTGCATGTGTGCAAAGTCGCTTCCATTATGTCTCTTTGTGACCCCATGGACTGTAGCCTGCCGGGCTCTACTGTCATGGGATTCTCCAGGCAAGAATACTGAAACAGGTTGTCATGCAATCCAACAGTGGATCTTCCAGTATTACTGTTTTGTTATTTTAAGGGTATCTTCAGAGGGACATATATATGTACATATATTTATGTCATATACATGAGAGATTATATTGCACTTCACAGATATGTTTTTTTCAAATTGAAGGTTTGTGGCAAGCAAGGCTATTGGCACCATTCTTCCAACAACATTTTGGTAATTCTCACAATATCTCAAACTTTTATTTTTATTGTATTTGTTATGATGACCTGTGATAAGTGACCTTTGACATTATTATTCCAAAATATTACAGCTCGCTGCAGGCTCAGATGGTGGTTAGCATTTTTAGGAGTAAAGTACTTTTTAACTATGGCACATACATTGCTTTTTTAAGACATAATGCTGTTACACAGTTGGTAGTGGTGGTGGTGTAGTCGCTGAATCGTGTCAGACTATTTTGTGACCTCATGGACTGTAGCCCACCAGGCTCCTCTGTCCATGGGATTTTCCAGGCAATAATACTGGATAGGGTTACCATTCCCTTCTTCAGGGGATCTTTCTAACTAAGGGATCGAACCTGTGTCTCCTGCATTGGCAGGTTAGATCTTTCCAGCTGAGTCACCAGGGAAGATCTACTCTACATCATAGTGTAAATCCTCAAAGGAGAAATTTCAAATTTGTGGAATTTTCTCTATGCTCTCCCCTCTTATCTGTGGTCTTTCTTGTGGCAACAGCTATCTTGGCCTTTCTGTAATCTCAGCTTTGTCTCAGGGAATACATTGGAGTTTGTCTGGTTTCATGTTCTCTGGACAATAAGTTTTAATGTTCACGAGCTCAACTTACTTCTTTCTCATTTCTCAAGGATCACTAAATATATGTAAAATCTAGTGAATTTAAAAACATTGTTTCATATTTTATTTTTTTGTTGTTTAAGCAGGAAGGTAAATCTGATCTTTATTACTCCATCTAGAACTATTACTCATAGGTTTTTGATGTTGGAAATTTTCAAGTTCAAAATGTATTGGGAGGAAAGGCATTTTTCTCATCTCCTCAACATTCAGCTGTTTTCTGTTCTAACTCTTCTTGAGCCATCAGTTACATTTTTAGAGGAGATGTTTAACCTCAGTATGATGGGTACAAGTGATTGCTCAGACCTTAAGGTTCAGTTCAGTTCAGTCGCTGAGACATGCTCAAATCTTTGTGACCCATGAAAGACAGCATGCCAGGCCTCCCTGTCCATCACAAACTCCCGGAGTTTACCCAAACTCATGTCCATTGAGTCGGTGATGCCATCCAACAATTTCATCCTCTGTCATCCCCTTTTCCACTTGCCCTCAATCTTCCCCAGCATCAATGTCATTTCAAATGAGTCAGCTCTTCACATCAGATGGCCAAAGTATTGAAGTTTCAGCTTCAGCATCAGTCCTTCCAATGAACATCCAGGACTGATCTCCTTTAGGATGGATTGGTTGGTTCTCTTTGCAGTCTAAGGGACTCTCAAGAGTCTTCTCCAACACCACAATTCAAAAGCATCAATTCTTTGTCACTCAGCTCTCTTTAAGCCCAACTCTCACATCCATACATGAAAATTGGAAAAACAATTGCCTTGACTAAACAGACATTTGTTTGCAAAGTAATGTCTCTGCTTTTGAATATGCTATCTAGGTTGGTCATAACTTTCTTTCCAAGTGTCTTTTAATTTCATGGCTGCAGTCACCATCTGCAATGCTTTTGGAGCCCCCCAAAAATAAAGTCTGACATTGCTTCCAGTGTTTCCCCATCTATTTTCCATGAAGTGATGGAACTGGATGCCATGATCTTAGTTTTCTGAATATTGAGCTTTAAGCCAACATTCACTCTTCTCTTTCACTTGCATCAAGAGACTTTTTCGTTTCTCTTCACTTTCTGCCATAAGGGTGGTGCCATCTGTATATCTGAGATTACTGATATTTCTCCTGGCAGTCTTGAGTCCAACTTGTGCTTCCTCTAGCCCAGCATTTCTCATGATGTCCTCTGCATATAAGTTAAATAAGCAGGATGACAATATACAGGCTTAACATACTCTGTTTCCTATTTGGAACCAGTCTGTGTTCCATGTCCAGTTCTAACTGTTGCTTCCTGACCTGCATACAGTTTCTCAAGAGGCAGGTCAGGTGTTCTGGTATTCCCATCTCTTTCAGAATTTTCCACAGTTTATTGTGATCCACACAGTCAAAGGCTCTGGCATAGTTGATAAAGCAGAAATAGATATTTTTCTGGAACTCTCTTGCTTTTTCGATGACCCAGTAGATGTTTGAAATTTGATCTCTAGCTCCTTTGCCTTTTCTAAATCTAGCTTGAACATCTGGAAATTCATGATTCACATATTGCTGAAGCCTGGCTTGGAGAATTTTGAACATTACCTGACTAGCGTGTGAGATGAGTGCAATTGTGTGGTAATTTGAGCATTCTTTGGCATTACCTCTGTTTGGGATTGGAATGAAACCTGACTTTTCCAGTCTTGTGGCCACTGCTGAGTTTTCCAAATTTGCTGGCATATTGAGTGCACCAATTTCACAGCATCATCTTTTAGGACTGGAATAGCTCAACTGGAATTCCATCACCTCCACTAGGTTTGTTTATAGTGATGCTTCCTAAGGTCCACCTGACTTCACATTCTATGATGTCTGGCTCTAGGTGAATAATCACATTATCATGATTATCTGGGTCATGAAGATCTTTTTTTGTACAGTTCTTCCTTGTATTCTTGCCACCTCTTCTTAATATCTTCTACTCCTGTTCGATCCACACCATTTCTGTCCTTTATTGAGCCCATCTTTGCATGAAATGTTCCCTTGGTATTTCTAATTTTTTTGAAGAGATCTCGGGTCTTTCCCATTTACTGTTTTCCTCTATTTCTTTGCATTGATCACTGAAGAAGGCTTTCTTATCTCTCCTTGCTATTCTTTGGAACTCTGCCTTCAAATGGTTATATCTTTCCTTTTCTCCTTTGCCTTTTGCTTCTCTTCTTTTCACAGCTATTTGTAAGGCCTCCTCAGACAGCCATTTTGCTTTTTTGCATTTCTTTTTCTTGGGCATGGTCTTGATCCCTGTCTGCTCTACAATATCAGGAACCTCTGTCCATAGTTCATCAGGCATTGTGTCTATCAGATCTAGTCCCTTAAATGTATTTCTCACTTCCACTGTGTAATCATAAGGGATATGATTTAGGTCATACCTGAATGGTCTAGTGATTTCCCCCACTTTCTTCAATTTAAGTCTTAATGTGGCAATAAAGTTCTCATGATCTGAGTCACAGTGAGCTCCAGTCTTGTTTTTGCTGACTGTATAGAGTATCTCCATCTTTGGCTGCAAATAATATAATCAATTTGATTTTGGTGTTGGCCATCTGCTGATGCCTATATGTAGAGTCTTCTCCTGTGTTGTTAGAAGAGGGTGTTTGCTATGACCAGTGCATTCTCTTGGCAAAAATCTATTAGCCTTTGCCCTGCTTTATTCTGTACTCCTAGGTCAAATTTTCCGGCTACTCCAGATGTTTCTTGACTTCCTACTTTTGCATTCCAGTCCCCATAAGAAGGTAACAGGCTATTAAGGTAATAGGCTATTGTCACCATAAGGTCCAGATATATCATTATTAATTACTATCAATGCTCTTGCAATATCAATACCATCCATATCATTAGGCATGTCAGTAAGTTAGGTGTCAGCATTGACATCCCCCTTCCATTATCTGTAATCATTTATTATCAAGTTCAACCAATTTACATCATAAAATTTTATAAAATCTTTGACTCCTTTCAATATTTACAGCCAAAATCTACCACCATCTGTAGGCTGATGTACTGCAACATTTGAAAATTGGCCTCTCCTTATCCAATCCTACCTAGATAGCG